>BSBK01000598.1:600000-930000 GCA_027943335.1 Chamaecyparis obtusa
ATGCTTTAGTGTTTAATTTATCTTTCAACATGGTGAATAAAAAGGATGTATTCATATTTTTAGGATTGCTAAATCTATCAGTGAAAATTGTACTATCCTAATGAGGTCCTGCTAACAAAGGTTCTATGATGAAAAATAACCCGCTTTGAATAAAAAGTGACTGTCCTAGGTATCTTAGTCTAGATACATTTCATCTTAATTGCATTAGAGTTCATTTTAGTTGCATATCATATTAATTTACATTAGGTTCATTTAGATGCATTTCATTGTCTTTAGTTGCATTGAAGTTCATTTTAAACAACATTCATTTTAATTTTGCATAAGCATGCATGTGTGGATTCAACTATCTGAAGCATTGATATAATCTAAAAATCTATCTAAAACATTTTAATATGAGCTGAAAATTTTGGAAACATTAACCATTTGACATGTTTGACCAAGTACATCATGAAATCATAAAGGAGCTAAAACTAAAATGACTGAGTATAAATCACTGATATCCATTTGCATTCATAAATCCATTTCATATCATAAAACCATTTGTATTATGCATCCATATTCATCCATACATAAATAAAAGTGAGATGTCCATACATTGCATCGCAATACATCTCATACATCCATGCATTCGTAAAAGCTTTGAAAAGACAAAAACATGAGCATATGTCAGTGAAATATATAATGACATCATTTTATCATCACCTAATCTAATCATGGCCAAGTATGACAATTACATCAATATCCAAAGCATAAGATAAATATCAGACATATCACATGTGCAAAAATTGAAAACATCACATGAAGCAACAATAATATTAGATGAAATGTCCATATCAGAATCAGTAAGAGCATCATTATATCATCATAGCAGAATGTCAGAAATATCCATAATAGAGTATCAATAATATCCATTAGAAAGAATCAAAGTGTCAACATCAAAATATCAAATCATCAGTGGATCAGAGTATCAACATATTAGCATATGAAACAATGTATCAACAAGTATAAAGTCCATCAAACATGAGCAAGTACATCGATAAAAATGGTACAAGTATAAGATATCCAATAAAGTATAATATGTCCAAAGATACAAATATGAATAAACACAAAGGTCTACACCTCACTGGCCCCCTCTTCCTCTATTGGAGGATCAGGAGGGGGTGCATCTGCTCTACCAGGTGGTGGGGGAGGAGGCATGGCTCCCTTAGACTACTTTTCTATAACTAAATACAAAGGAGTTCTCTGGGAAATAGGAACCACATCAAAATAAAAGTTAAAATAATAGGTGGCTCTCTATCCCTAGTGGGTGGTAGTGTGCACATATCTATCTCTCTCGGCTCTCAGCTATGCAAGCTGTGTATCCCTGTGTACCCTCAGTTGTGCTATCTCTGTCTCACTAGCTGTCCTTAGCTATGCTAACTGGGCATCTCTATCCTCTCTCAGCTGCACCATTTATGTGTCCCTCTCTACCCTCAAAAGCACCAACGGTGTGTCCCACTCTGATAACTAGGCTTGGAGGGTCACCAGCTCTAATCTCAATGCAACTCTCTCCTGCATACACTATGATAATCTATCTCCATCACCACCCATAGGTGGGTCCTGAGGTATTTTTTGCTACTAATCTTGATCTCCTCCCCCTGTAGCTCTCTAAGCATGCTCATCTCTATGTAACAAAGGCCCTATATCCCTTCGAGGAGGAGTAACCCATGCTCTCCACTATCTATGTTGACTAGAATCCCCCTCGAAGGCCCATCGTATGCTGCTCCCTACTACACCACCACCACCACCACCACCACTATCATCTCCACCATCTCCTCCATCTCCATCTCCTCTACCTCCATAGGCTCCATCTCACCCTCTCCCCCTGTCAGCACCTCGTGTAGCTCAGGCCTGACCACCAACATCATCCTTAGGGTCATAATCAAGTGCATCCTCGATACATGGAATGGCCTCATCAGGTGCAGTAAATTTGGGATATGGATGTCTAAGATAATGAGCATGATACTCATCTATCACTCCTACATCACGAACATCTATCTGATAATCCCAGTCAACATGAGCCATCTAGGAGATCTCATGCACAACTGTCTCAAATGCACATTGGGCACCCCGCTGAGCCTCCTCGCTCTTGATATGAGCATATAAGCATGTCTCCTGGGACATGCCCTGTACTCATCCATACTGTCGGCATACCTGAGTAATCAGAAACTGCTCAATAATATATCTAGTGTAGCCAACAAGGTACCTACTCTGGAAGATACAAGCCATCTACCTAGCATCTGATGGCCATGCCTCATAGTCTAGATAGGGGCACCATACAACATTAGTGACATCATCTAAAAGATGACACCAATACTCCAACTTGTTTAGGTGGGGCTGCTGAATGAGACCAGAGTACATGAATATATAAGGAAAACTGACGTCACAGTGCCTATCTACTATGGGTCGGGTCAGGGGGATGTGCTCCCATGCCCATATCTGTAAAACCACACTCCCCACAGTCATGGACCATGAGGGTTAATAAACAATCTCATGAAGCTCACAATACATGTGAGCAAGAATGCAACTACCCCATGCATATCTCCCAGGGGCCTGGATCATCTAACTGATCACTCTCGAAAAGTCGCACATAAAGCCATGTTGACCCCTATCAGGTATCAACAGGCCACCTATCAAACTAGCTAAGTATATGGGAAGAGGGGCATAGTTGGTGACCACGTGGTCCCAACTCAGATATCGCCGTGTGATGGTGTCATACTGAAATAATCTACAAGCATTTGTGATCACTACTAGTCTAGATGCCTCATACTCTATGCGGGTACCCATCACATATACATGCAAGATCTGCCACATGTCCTCCGACGTAATGGTCATCTCACCAGTGGGTAAATGAAAAGTATTATGCTTAGAGTGCCATCACTCTACCAATGCTATAAGAAGGTTGCAATTCACCTAAATGTTGGGTAAATGCACCAAGCTCCAGAGTCTGCACTGTAGAACTACATGTTGATATGCCTAGCTCAGTTGATCATGCAGAGCTAATACCTGAATTAGCTTGGGGGATCTAAAAGAGACTACATCAAAATCACTCTGCACACTAGAAAATAAGGCACTATGTTAGCATTAGACAATAGAAATTAGTTGGAAAATTGCTCAAAGTTCAGAAAAACAAGTACACTTGGCTCAGAAATCAAGAAAAACCAAAAGTGATCAAGGAATCTCAGATGTAGATTAGGAAATCTAGGATGCGACGCTAAAACTAGATGCGATCCAAGAAATCCTAGATGCGGATCGGGAAATTCGGGACGTGATCCGGTATGTCAGATGTGACCCTATAACTAAAAAGGGATAGAAAAATTTGAATTTACTTGAATCTTACCAGATGCAACCTACTGGGGTGCGATTTAGGAAATCTTGTATGTGATCTGGGATGCAGGATATGACACAGGTTTGACCAGATGTGATCTCGCATCTGGGATGTGATTGAAAAAGAGACTAGCTATAAAATGCCTAAAAATACATGAAATTCAAAATTTTCAAATTAACAGGATTTGTTAATGAGTACTCACAGGTGGTGCGTAATGTCACGATCGGTCATGTCACCTGGCCATCTCAAATCAATGCTTCTTTGCTAGGAACACCATTGTCACTTAGAGCTCGATAAAAATTCAAAGGGTAAAAGTGAAAATGAATAGTAAAAATGGTCTTTCTGACCTATTTAAGCCTCCCGGGAGCTCTGAAACTCTAAGGGACAATTAATGCTAAGACATAACCGAGGCTTAATATCAGGACCAAAATCAAAATAGGTGATTTATACCACTCAGAGGTAGTAAAAATAGAGTCCCAAATTAAAGTCAACTTTCAGAGTGCATAAGTCAAACATGGTCAAATTGTAGTCAAACATGGGCAAATTAAGCAGAAAAGATACCGCAAGCAAGGCAAATCAGTACATCAATAATTTTTAGCCAAATTAATGGTCAATAAAAGTCAAACTTCAATCAAACGCATTCAATCAAAACTGAACAAGAGTGTAATTAATGCACAGAAAGCTTGTTAGAAGCTACAGAAAGTGATTTTCTCACTAAAGCAATAAATTTTTAATGCTAGGATATGGCTTAAACATCAGTCAAAATTGGTCAACTCTCTTCAATTCTTGGTTAAACTTGGTCAAACAGTGCTTCTGGGATACTAAAATCGGTCTAAATGGCTTGATAATTCTTTCAAATCAATCTACACTTGATCCTAATCCGGTCTAATCACAATGATTCTTCATAAATGCTTGAAACTAATGATTTTATTTGAATTCATTCTGGTTTCAGTCCTGAGTGTAATATCCTTTGCCCAATTTGCTATAAATTTTCTGATGTCTTGCCCAAAGAATATTGTCAAACACTTTTGATGCAAACTTCCAGCTTGTTGGTTAGATTGTTTGATTATTTGAAATGGTTTCATATGCTAATAAATAAACTTTTTTTGACATCCAAACATGAATTGGAAAATGAAATGACAACTAATAGACCCTTACAATGCATTTAGTGGCATCAAGAAATTGGCATTTTGTCAAGTAGTTTTCAAACATCCCAAAAGTCAATACAAGGTTAACATTTGCAAAGACAATATACATGTGTCAGCTCAACAAGAATAAGCAAATTGTCCTTATTTCCCCTTTATTCAGATGCCAACATATGAGAATTGAGTTTTAGACCTGAGACATTCTAACAAACAGTTTGTAGCCATACATAATCAAATCTTTCAAAAAATAAAGCATTTATAATGCAATAATAACTCAAGAACCTAATAGGAGGAACCTTGACCAAGCTGTTGAATGCTGATAGGTTGATATCTACAGTGGTTGTCTCTTAAATCTGCTTCCCTTACTGTTCATAGTCTGATAAACAAACATCCCATCTTAATTTCTAATTTAACCAATATGCACAAATACTGTACCAAACACTATTCCCGTGCACTGTAGCATTTCACTATTCATGAGTTACTGTAGTGCGGGTACTGTAGTGTCTACTGTAGCGTGGGTACTGTAGCATCTACTGTAGCATGGGTAATGTAGTAGCAAATGTATCATGAAATGATTGCTTCAGTTCTAATTTTTAATGGCTGCCAAATGAAAATGTAGGTCTGCAATTGATATATATTAAAAAATCTTCAAACCCTAGATGTCTTTCCTTCTCTTTAAAGCCCAAATAGAACTCCCGAATGGAGCCCTCTTGTTGCCACAATTTGATAGATATTTCACTACCTCAAAGTAGCTCCCAATGAAGAGTTTGTGTTCTTCAATGGCTAACTAAAATTAGAAACCCTTGGCTTCTTCTCCCTAGTCATATCAAACAAATATTAATTCTTTGGATGCCCAGAATGAGCTCTTAAGTCCCTCTTTATTCTATTCTTATTAGAGCTCAGATACTTCCCTAGCCAATGTGGGATAAAAGACATATTCACACATTATAATATTAAAGTGACTTTATTATTATAAAGTTACTTTATAACTTTATAATAATATTAAAATATTTAAATAAATCACTTAAGTCACTTTTAATTAAATTAATTAAATATAAAGTCACTTTTTAATTTTAATTTATTTAATGACTTTATAAGAAATTAATCTAATCAATTTCTCTTTATTTCTCCACTTAGACTTTGGAGAATATAAAGGCTAAGAACTCCACTGAGACGCTAAAAAGATGGGGACATTAGAGTCCACCCTCCTTGAAATTGCTTGTCCTCAAGCAACTTCAAGTCTAGATGCTGCAAAATCTCCTCATTTTCCCATGTCGCATCCTCTACTGGCAGGTCCTTCCATTTCACCAAATACTCCCTTATAGTACGTCACCTCAAGTTCCTTTCCCTAAAATCAATGATAGCCTCTAGCACCAATACCAATTTTCCCTCATCATCCAAGGGTGGAAGCACTGTAGAAGGAACAATATGATGTCCTAGCACCTTCTTGAGGCATGACACATGAAAAATGTTGTGCACCTTGCTCTTTGCCAAAAAATCTAACTCATAAGCCACCTCTCCCACTTTCCTGATAATCCTGAATGGACCATAGTATTGTGGCTTAAGTTTGTCGGCACCACTCTTCTTGAGAGTGGATTGATGGTAAGGTTGCAACATAAGATACACCATATCTCCAACCTCAAAAGTCTGCTCAGTCCTCTTTTGGTCTGCATATTGCTTCTATTGATTCTGTGCCTTGGTTATATTATCCTTGAGAGTCTTAACAATGTCTTGACTCTCCTGTAACAAATCACCTACACTGGGCACTCTACTGTCACTCAAAAGCAGATCCATAAAATTGGGTGCCTCATACCCATATAGGGCCATAAAGGGTGACATCTGAATAGACATGTGATAAGTGGTATTGTAGCAATAATCACAAAGCTAAATCCACTTTACCCATGCCTTATGTTGCCCTGCTATATAATTTCTGAGATATCCCTCCACCCATTTATTCACTATCTCCGTCTGACCATCTGTTTAAGGGTGGTAGCTAGTACTCAGAGTGAGCTTTGTCGCACACAACCTGAATAGATCTTGCCAAAAGTGACTCATAAACCTATTGTCCCTATCACTCACAATGCTTCAAGGTAAGCCATGTAATCTAAATATCTCCTTGAAGAACAACTCTGCCACCTGTGTAGAAGTGTATGTAGCAGTGATCGAAAAGAAGTGTGCAAACTTTGTAAGGTGATCCACAACCACATATATGAAGTCCCTGCCTTGGGCTCTAGGTAGTCCTGTGATGAAGTCCATAGATAAACACTCCCACTTCCTATCAGGAATTGGAAGTGGCTGAAGTAAATCGGCTGGATAGGAGTGTTCCTGCTTATTCTATTGGCAGGTGGGACACTCCCTAACATATTGAAGTACCTCTGCTTTGAGCCCTTTCCATGTGAAGCACTCTCTAATCTGCTAGTATGTCTTGTAGAAACCAAGATGTCCTACCATAGGTGAATCATGAAAAGATTTTAGAACCATCCTCCTCACTATTGAGCCTGGGACCAAAAATATTCACCCTTTGTAAATGATGAGCTCATTCACAAGGGTGTATCTACTATCCTGAATAGTCCCATCTATGAATCCAGCTACCCACACATCCTTTGCATACTCTGCAAGGATCAAGTGTCTCCAATCCTCTGGTATGTTTGTCAATAAGCTCAAATGGGGCCTACATGATAAGGCATCAACAACTACATTCTGTGTCCCCTTAAAATATGTAATATCAAAGTCATAGGACTGTAACTTGCTCACCCACTTATGCAGCCTATCATTGAGATCTCGTTGCCCCAAAAATTGTTTTAGGCTATTATGGTCAGTTTTGATACAAAATTTGCTACCTACCAAATATTGCCTGAATTTAGCCAAAGCATGCATAATGGCTAACATCTCCTTATCATATATGTTGAAGCTCCGCTCTGGCCCTCTCAATTTTCTACTCTCATAAGCAATAGGGTGCTTCTCCTACATAAGCACCACTCCAATGCCCTCTTTGGAAGCATCACAGTGTAGCTCAAAAGGTTTGCTAAAATCTGGTAATGCTAACACTGGACAAGAAGTCATCAACTCCTTAAATTTCTCAAAACACTCCTGTGCCTCAGGAGTCTACAAGAAAGCTCCCTTTCTCATCAAATCTATCAAGGGTGCTGCATGCCTGGAATATCCATCCACAAACCTCCTGTAGAAACCACATAATCCTAGAAAGCCCCTCAACTATGTAAGGTTCACTGATGAAGGCCACTCCACAATGGCATGAATCTTTTCAAGATCCATGCATACGCCTTCTACACTGATGATGTGACCCAAATACAACAACTCTATCATACCCAAATCACATTTCAACTCCTTTGCATACAAGGACTCTCTACCCAATATATCCAACACCGTGTCAAGGTGAACCAAGTGCTCCTCCCAAGATCTACTATACACCAAGATATCATCGAAGAAGACAAGTACAAATTTCCTCAATTGAGGATGGAAAACCCTATTCATTGTTGCCTTAAAAGTAGTAGGTGTGTTAGTTAGCCCAAATGGCATAACTACAAACTCAAAATGGCCACAATGACATCTAAAGGCTATCTTCTTGATGTCCTACTCTCTAACTCTGATCTGGTGATAACCTGATCTCAAATCTATCTTTGAGAAGAAGCAAGCTCCATGAAGCTCATCTATCAACTCATCGATCCTGGGAATGGGGTACCTATTTTTAATTGTCTTCCTATTAAGCACCCTGTAATCAATGCACATCCTCAATGTCCCATCCTTCTTCTTCACCAACACCACTGAAGAAGTGAAAGGAAACTTACTTGGTCTAATGTGGCCCATAGCAAGTAACTCCTTTATGGTTTTTTCAATTTCATCCTTCAACCTCTTCAGATGCCTGTAAGGTGTGATCATGATGGGCTTAGCCCCTTCCTCTAACTCAATGATGTGCTCAATACCCCTACCTAGTGGTCTACCTAGTGGAATGACACTAAACACCTTAGAGTGTTTAACTCTAAGCTCCTAAATATCAGGAGGATATTCAGTCTTCTACTGTCCCTCCTGTGATGGCATCAACATGCACTCTGCTACCCACTCTACCTGATCATGTCGAATCAATCTAGCCATCCTCCAGAAAGAGACCATCCTAAAATCACTATCCCTAATTGCCTTAAGAATATGTGTCTTCCCATTCACTTTAAACCTCATCTCCATCTCCTTGAGATTAAGAGTGAACTCACCAATATCGTGCAACCAACTCATCCCAAGGACTATATTTGTATCTCCTATAAGCACAACATAGAAATCTGCCTTAAAGTCATAATTATTAACTTCCAATGGGAGTCCAGTTATCTTACGATCACAATTAAGGACATAGCCATCAGATACCCTCACTCTAATTCCCCCAAACTCCTCTATTTATATGCCATGCTCCTCCACCAATCTAGTATCAATGAAATTATGAGTGGCACCGGTATCAACCAAAGTTATAATTCGCTGTCCAACAAGTACTCCTCTCATCCGAAATGATCCTTCCTACTTAATACTAGTGAGATGAGCTTCCCTAAGTTTCCCATCTCCTTCCCCATCCTTGGACTCCATTTTAGACAAGTTTTCAGCCTTGTCTTCCTTTTTTTCACCATCTATTTCCTCTATATCAGACTGTTGGTCCGAATTATCTAATTCTGATTCCTCATAGTATGCCCACATAACTTTGTTAGCTTTTCCCTTTGGTCTAAGAGGATAGTCATGGTTTGCATCATAGGGTCCCTTACAGTAGAAACATAATTTTTTCTTCCTCAAATCATTTAATGTTTCCCTGTCAAAAGGTGCTAGAGTTTTATCTTTAGAATCATTTTTAAAATCAATCCTCTCTAGTTTTTTATAAAATGGTTTGTTATCCTTACTAGAAGATGCTCCTTTGGACTGAAATTTGTTTGTTGGGACTACATGTTCCATACTTCTTTCCTTTTTCATAGCTTCCTATAAAGAAATAGGATCAAATGCCTTTATCCAACCTCTCAGTGGTTCAGATAGGCCCTCAATGAAAAGAACTATCAATCTACACTCTAAAATGTTTGGCACCATGACTGCCAACCATTGAAATTAACCAATGAAATACTCCAAGTTTCCTATTTGTTTCAGCTATGCTATGTCCCAGAAGTAAACCTCTAGATCTTTCTTGTCAAATCTTTCAACCAACCTATCCACGAAGTCCTGGTACTTTGTCACCTGATTATGCTGAAGTGTTACCATACCATGGTACCACCAATCATGTGCTACTCCCTCCAAATGCAAAGTGGCATATTTGATATCTTCAATCTCTATCATTGGCCTCAGTACCAAGAATGTGTCGAGCTTATGAATCCAAGCTTGAGCTATCATCTTATCACTCCCATCAAATGTAGGCATAGTAAGCTTGCCTGTAGCCCTCTTCAGCTCACTATTTTGACCCCTAGGCCTCCTATCCTATTTGAGTGACCTGTAATGCTCTCTCCTTTGATTTACAAAGCATTCAAAGGTCATCCTCTCCCAAACTTGAGGAACAATAATTCCCATTCATCATTTGCAGCCATGAGTACATTTGCAAATATGGGGTCTCCTGCCGCCTCCTCTGCTGGGGTTTCTTCTGGCTCCTCCAGAAAAAATGTAGGGCATGTAGGCCTATTAGCTATTCTAGAATGGGTTTGCTATGGTCTCTAATTACCTGTAGCACTCTTGTTATCTCCCTATTCTCCCTATTCCCCATTCTGTCTAACAGGTGGGTTCAACCTTTCTACCATAGTAGTGAGTGCCTGTACTGCCTGCGCCATCTACTGTTGCCCTGTAACCATAGCACAGAAGAATTATCTAGTATCCTAATCATCATTATTCCTCCTATTTCTAGGTGGACTACCATCATGCCTCTCTTCCATATTTCCTATTTTTGGTAGCTGTTCTCTGTCAAGCAAAGCTCTCCTGCGAGTATAGTACCTGTGTGGTCTAATTTCCTATGGTTGCATATGACTCCCAAACCCTCAGGATGGCAGGAATGAAGCTCTGATACCAATGTAATATCCTTTGCCCAATTTGCTATAAATTTTTTGATGTCTTGCCCAAAGAATATTGTTAAACACTTTTGATGCAAACTTCCAGCTTGCTGGTTAGATTGTTTGATTATTTGAAATGGTTTCATATACTAATAAATAAATTTTTTTTGACATCCAAACATGAATTAGAAAATGAAATGACAACTAATAGACCCTTACAATGCATTTAGTGGCATCAAGAAATTGGCATTTTGTCAAGTAGTTTTCAAATATCCCAAAAGTCAAGACAAGGTTAACATTTGCAAAGACAATATACATGTGTCAGCTCAACAAGAATAAGAAAACTATCCTTATTTCTCCTTTATTTAGATGCCAACATATGAGAATTGATTTTTAGACTTGAGACATTCTAAAAAATAGTTTGTAGCCATACATAATCAAATCTTTTAACAAATAAAGCATTTATAATGCAATAATAACTCAAGAACTTGATAGGAAGAACCTTGACCAAGTTGTTGAATGCTGAGAGGTTGATATCTGTAGTGGTTGTCTCTGAAATCTGCTACCCTTATTGTTCACAATTTGATAAACAGACATCCCATCTTAATTTCTGATTTAACCAATATGCATAAATACTGTACCAAACACTATTCCCATGCACTGTAGCATTTCACTATTCATGAGTTACTGTAGCACGGGTACTGTAGCATCTACTATAGCATCTACTATAGCATGGGTGCTGTAGCAGCAAATGTATCATGAAATGATTGCTTCAGTTCTGATTTTTAATGGCTACCAAATGAAAATGTAGGTCTGCAATTGATATATATTCAAAAATCTTCAAACCCTAGATGTCTTTCCTTCTCTTTAAAGCCCAAATAGAACTCCTGAATGGAGCCCTCTTGTTGCCACAATTCAGTAGATATTTCACTACCTCAAAGCAGCTCCCAATGAAGAGTTTGCGTTCTTCAATGGCTAACTGAAATCAGAAACCCTTGGCTTCTTCTCCCTAGTCATATCAAACAAATATTAATTCTTTGTATGCCCAGAATGAGCTCTTAAGTCCCTCTTTATTTTATTCTTATTAGAGCTCAGATACTTCCCTGGCCAATGTGGGATAAAAGACATATTCACACATTATAATATTAAAGTGACTTTATTATTATAAAGTTACTTTATAACTTTATAATAATATTATAATATTTAAATAAATCACTTAAGTCACTTTTAATTAAATTAATTAAATATAAAGTCACTTTTTAATTTTAATTTATTTAATGACTTTATAAGAAATTAATTTAATCAATTTCTCCTTATTTCTCCACTTAGCCTTCGGAGAATATAAAGGCTAAGAACTCCACTGAGATGCTAAAAAGATGGGGACATTACACCGAGGGGGCATAATAATACCATTCTTTGAATTAAATTCTCCAACACCAAGGGCATGATAGTTTTCTTCAATCAAGTTGAGGATGTTAATCTTTATGACATTGATCAATTTCATCGCTTCAAATCAAATTGGTTACTTGTCAACATGATCAAATTTAACTAAAAATTCTTTTCAAAATCTCCTATCAGTTTTCGTTCAATCAACCTTGGAATCGATAGTGTCAATTCTTATTCAATCAAGTTCATAATTGATGACCTTTCAAATCAAGTAGGATTTCATCTGATCAGGCTCAAAATTCTCAAATTCATAGTATTTCTCATTACTGCTCTCTAAATCTTTTAGAGTAGGTTCACTGCTCTCTAAATCTCCTTAAAATCAGAGCGGTCCTCACTGCTCTCTAAATCACTTGAGTTAAGAGTAGTTCTCGATGCTCACTAAATCTCCTTAAGGTCAGAGTAGTCCTCACTACTCTCTAAATCACTTGAGTTCAGAGTAGTTCTCACTACTCTCTAAATCTCCTAGATCATGCTTTGAATAAGATTTTCTTTGAATCCCTGTGCTATTCAGAAAGCAATTCAAAGAGGGGCAAATGTAATCACCTAAAATCAGGCTAATAGAACCTAAGGTCCTATTTTCCCTCAATTCAACATATAACCTTGATTATGTTAATTTGATTTCTGATCATTAGCATAAATCCCAAAAATTCAATAAAATCCTAAATCAAACACTTATCACCAAGGTTTCAAGCAAAATCAAGTCAAATAACTCTAGGCCTATTTAATTAATTCAATCCCACCAAATGAATGGCTAGAGTTATTAATTAAAAGAAAATCATTAATACCTCTTAAATCAAACAAACACAACAAGCACACCTTAATCATTAAGATGATCTCACATGGATCAAGGATCAATCCAAGATGCATCTCAACTTCTACATCAACTCTCACTGGTTTTGAAGGCATAATTAAAGTGAAGGTTGTTAGAGACATACACTAGTATTAGACATATAGTAAAATAATTAAAGGATGAATTAGTCAAATGAAAAATGAAGCTTTATATTATTTGGTCAAAGTGAAGGACATGTATGAGAAAGTTGACTTACAGGAACAAGAAATGGAAAAGGAGCTAAAAATTTCCAATGAACAAGAGTTAGCTTGAAAGGGAAGAAGGGGAGAACTTTAGGAGATGTCAAAAAATGATCCAAATACTTTTATTGTTAAAAAAGTGTTCTCCAATCCAAAAGATAATCAATCAAATGTATGGTGCAAAAGTATAAATTGGAAATTGTTGAATATTGGTCAAAGCTTGGTTGAATATGAAAGGCTCTTGTTATTTTAAGATGCAAATAAAAGATGTAGCTAGCTTTTAAATATGAATAAAATACTCTTATTACCAACCCCCAAAAAATTAAAGTCTATTGATAACCTGTGAATAGGCAAAAATTAAAATATTGGAAGAGTTCATTACAATTATTACAAGTACATTAGAGGTAAAGAATCTCCAACATATTGATTGTCAATTTCTCTTGAACATGTTCATTGATAGAATCAACACCAAAATAAAAATAAGAGTGTTTGATGTAGATGTAATTGTTTGGTTGGGAAATATGGATAGGGTTTAGAACAATGGGGGTTTGCACATAAAAGAGACCCTAAATCAATATTTAATGCATACATGAAATTCTAATGATAATGAATATAAATCTGGAAATGCTTGCAAAGAATAATGAAATCAAATAAAATGAAATACATACCTTATAACATATTAGATCTGGAAATAGTTATTTTCTGGTGCCTATATCATGTTTCTAGAAATTCTGCAACCGAATTTAGAATAGAAACATAGAGACAGAGAAAACTCAGAAATATTTTTTTTTTTTTCTGAACCAGGTGGACCTTGACCCAAATACAGGGGCACAATTGTGCCCCTCTATGTCGACCTTGACCTGCATTGCTCCAACAAAAATTATGTTCATGGATCTTGAAAGTTTACCGAAAAGGGAATCCAAATTTGCTATGCAACTCCTAAAATAGCGACTGTAGATATTTGAAAATGGTGTTTTGGGGTGGCTAAATAGGGTTTTTCCTTGGTCAAACCCTCATTTTGGTGATTTCCACCTCCATGAATAGCTAGATGTAATAGAATATGTGTGTGTGTTGCTCGTAGGAAGAGCTTTGAATGTGCAATGTCAAGATCTAATCCTCTAGATTGAAACCCTAGCATGAATTGAAATGAGAGAGAAATGCATAGATTTGAATATGATAAAAAAAACATACGAAGCCCCCAAGGATAAAGTACTCCTACCAAACTCACAATCCATAGTTGCTACCCCATGATTGTATCTTTAGAATGCTTCAATGTTGAAAATGGTAGATCAAGGAAGAAGGAATCTTTCTTGCTCCAAATGAATATCCACAATAACTTGTCCACAAAATACTTGCTTGCATCAAGGCAACATCATATCTTGTTCTCCTATATCATCCTCTTGCAATCTTGCATCGTCATCTCATCATTATGTCATTTCCTCATAACTTATTGAAATGAAGGCAAAAGAGAGTGCTTATATAGAGATTTCAAGGCAAGGATCCTAGGGAAATGTAAGGGCCCCTAATTCAAATTTCACCTTGAATTGTGGTCCAATCACAATAGCCAACTTAGGAGGAAATGTATTAAATGAATTTTGAATAAAAACCCTTCCACATTTGGCTCCGAAGGCCCATTTTTTATTTAGGGCCCTGCTATGATCCAAATTTGAAAGTGGGAACCAAAACCCGACAAAGGTCAAGGTCAACCTCAACCCTGACTTGAGGTTTTAGGCCAATCAACTTAGAGTTTTAGTGAATTTTTTGGGTCGACTAGAGACTTAGAATGATGGGAAAATAGAATAGAATGCTGGAAAAGGGCACAAAGGCCTAGAAGAAATATGATGAAGGCTAGGAGGACTAGTACATAGGTCTTACCTAGAAAATAGAGCCATGAAGAAGGAAATCAAGGAGAATCCTTAGGACACTAACCCTAATTTCACCTAGAAACAAAGAATCAAGTGCAGATGCATCCTAAATGCAAATCTATCATGAAAATGCATTAAATGAGGGTGCTAAACCTACCAAGATGGAAGTGCTTCCATTTTAAGATGATATGGTAATGAAGAGACTAAGTGTTATTTTAGTTGCTTTCGATGGTTGTGACATACCAACCTACCACTAGGAGTTGATGGAAATACATGACAAACAAATCACTTCAAAATTGAAGATAGACAATGTATCCATTCCTAGCTATGAGCCTATGGTAGAGATTCTTAATTCATGCAAGGCTTTCAAAACTAAATCCTTAGGTTTACAAGGATAAGTTGTGACTCAAATTACTTTCTAAGTGCATCATTGCATCAAAACATCTATCTTTCTCATTGTACATTCTCGTTAGTTTAGTTTTAGATGTTATATCCTTATTCTTGTTTGTAATTATAAAATTTTGGTTATTTTGGTCAAAGTTAGATAATTGACTCTTTTTGTACATAAATTGTTGAGTTCTTAACCATATTTAAAATGCACGAAAATAAACTAGTTACTAACTTGACAATTTTGGTAGTTACAAGGAGATTTGCCTATATACAAGATTTTAAGAGAATGTAAAGGGAATTTTGGAACAACATTGTTATGAGGTTGTGTGACTTCATTACATAAATATAAATCAATTTTTGGAGGTGTTACTGAGTTTGTAATGTGTTCATATGTTCTATCTCGTGTTCATCACATGAGAACATAATTATTTTTTTGTAGTTTCACTCCAATTCATAAAGGCAATTGTCATATCCATTGAGTTTTCTTCCCATATGCTTTTCTTTGGCATATGTGAAGTGTCTATGTGTTGTTTCTAAATTAGATTTTTGTTATTGATCATACTTATGTGTAGTCTTTGGATTTCGATGATGAAGCAAATAGAGTCTTTTTAATAAGATCTTGGTAACTCTTAGTATATTTGTTATCAATAATCTTAGATGATGGTATATCTCTCCTTTTCTTGTAGATCTTAATCCAAAAATAAAAATAACTAAATCTTATGAGGGAGCTTTCCCTCTTAAACATAGAGGAAGATCACATCCAGGAAATGATTGTAGACATCTAAAATTGTCCATTCACACAAATATTAATTTTTATTAATATTTTTCCTTAATATTATATTCTTCTATTTCTTTAATTAAATAAATTCATTTTCCCTTTATATTTAAATTTTATTTAAATACTATAATATATTGAATTCAATTTAATATATTATCCCTCCATTTCCCTTTATAAAATAAATTTTATTTATTTTATTCCTCCATTAGCCCAAAGTTCTTCTAAAACTATGATTAAATTAAATTAATTTTAATTTAATTCCTTTTCCCTTTTTCCTATGCTTACCTTTTTAAAAATATTTCTCTAATCTTGATTAAAAGGTGGGTTGCCTCTAATCATATGCACAATCACCTTTTCCAAGGTAGCCACCTCTCCATCTTTTTTCTCCACCAATCATTTAAATTTTTCTTTCCCTCTAAAAGTGAAGTTTGACTTTTGCCACTTCACCTTTTTCAAACCCTACATCTTTTTGTCTCTTAATCCTATCCACTCATTTCTTTTGTTGCTTAATCCTATCAACTCATTTCATTTTGTCTCTTCATCTTTTCCAAACCCTACCTAACCTTTAATCCTATCTACTCATTATTTTTCCTCTTAATCTCAAACGTCCAATTCTTTTCAATTTCTATAAAAGGAGGTCTCACTCCTCATTTTAGGTCTAGGTTCTTTTTCTTCTTAATCTCTTAGCTCTTTCATCTTCTAGCATTCTTAATCATTCTATTTATTTTCTTCATTGCAATCTAATCTTGTTCTTGGATCTTAATCTTGTTGCATTATCATAGATCTTAATCTTATTATCATTATTATAGTCTTGAATTAATCTTGCATTATTTAATCTTTATCATTTGTGAAGCTTGGGGCAAATTCCTCATACTTGTTCTCAATCCCTTCACCATCATCTAGCTTGCATCTCATTGTTTTGCATTTCATTTATGTTGGGAGAGCATATCCACATAATCTCAAAAAGCAAATCAAACAAAGCTTTGGGTGCCCTTGTTTTAGCTCATTAGAGGTTCTAAGTGAAGATTACTTATTTTATTGCATTTGAAATGACTAACATCTAATGTGATTTTGTTTGGTGTTTTTCATTTGTAGAAAATAGGTCTATATTTTCATTTCATACATTTTGGCACTCTCGATGGGACCAACATCCCTAGTGGATCTACACTTTTGAAGATTTTTTATGCTAATGCTTGTGTAGGTTGAGTTGAAGATAAAACCCTAGGAGTTTTTGAAAGATTTGATCATATCTTTCAAACGATTTAGAGTTTTGGTCTGAATATTTTTTGTAGGCGGAGGATCATCATAGTATGTCTTAGTTTGAAACTCAGAGCTTTCTGATCTATTTTTCAAGAGTTATAATTTTCTTATGATTTTTAATGAAAATTAATTTATGGTCGCAAATCATCATATTTTCTAGAAAGGTCCGAGAATTCTACATATGGCATGTTCTTTGTGTTTTTTATTTTGATGTACGAATATGGCTCAAAAATTTAATCTTTGAAAATTGGTCTGTTTTGATAAATCCGGTCTCTAGGGCACACATTAAGGAATTTTTCCAAAATTCATATATTTTTGGAATGCTCTCTATTTTTTAGCGTCTCTTTTTTGCATTTCTATTTTTGTGCCCGAAATCATACCAAAAAAATTAGATCTTGTTGACTAGGTCAAATATAAAAAACTTTAAAATTTTGTGATGAATTTGCACTTTATTTGCACATTGTTCAATGCATGGTTGAGTTTTCTTAAAATTTTCTGATATTTTCAATCTTCTAATAGTGGTTTTGCAAAACGGTTGACCAAGATTAAGACATTTTGAGACTACTAATCAATTTGTTTTGTAGGACGTTGTATGAAGATCTTGAAAAGATTTGAAACTAATAATTCATTGGTTTTTTAGGTTGCCTTGGAGGTTCCAGAAAATATTGTGTCTACTTTAAGGTGATTTTTATAGGTACCTATTTTAATTAGGAAGGTTCATTTGTTGTGATTTAACTGGGTAGTAGGAGAGTATGCTCTTTCCTCTTTAAGGAGAAATCAGAAATCTAAACCTACTTAATTTGGTCATTAGAAAAGAATCTTGGGTAAATGAACATGTGCTTGATGTGTTTGGGAGAAACTATGGAGTAGGAGAGTATGCTCTTTTCCTTATGGAAAATCAGAAATCTTGACCTCCATTAGCTATCCATCTTACTTTTCTTGCATTTACCTTTAGAGGGCCTACCAAGAGAGAAATCTTTTAGGAACGACCCAAGTGGGGAACAAGTGAACCTGACTACTCCACCCCACTATAATCAAAAGCTTCCTTCAATCCAAAGAGAGAGAAGACTTGGATATTTTCTATTCCTAATGCTTCTTCATGTGTAGGGCCTAATTGCCTCAATCTTGCTAAGTAAGACTACATTTGATTGGGCGCTTGTAGGTGTATGCACCTTAAAATGGTCGCCTAGACTTTGGGCCCCATTTACTCAATTTGTCAAATATCAATTTTCTGAATCAATGCTTTACAATATATTCAAATCAATTTCCTTGATCAAATCATAACTATTTCAATCATTTCAATAATCTCCTAAGGTTTAATCATGTCATCAATAATTTTATTTAATTAAAAAAAATATTCTCTCTTAAATAAATAAAATAACCTTATTTAATTGAAAGAAATATCTTTTAAATGAAATAAAATCTTTTTTAATTAAATGATTTTATCTTATTTAGAATAATATCTCTCTTTTAATTAAATAATGTTATCTTATTTAATTAATAGAGAATCATTCTTTTAAATAAATAAAAAGTCCTCTTAAAGCTCTTTGTGATAAAAAAGGGAAACAAATAATTAAAAATAAATAAAATCCCTTTTCTCTCCACACTCTCTAAAAAATGAGCTTTATTTCCTCTTTTTGGATTTATCCCACATTGCTCTTGAGGATGCATTCTCTTCCACATTTTCCTATATAAGGAGCCCTCTCCTTCTCATTTTGAAGATCCCAGAATTTTCATGTTATTGTTATACTGCAGGTTTGGAGAGCAATCTTGGAAGAAGCTTGTTGAGCACATTTGGAGCTTTGGATATTTGAGACTTCTTTCTTCTTGTCTTTTTCTCTCATGTCTTATGGAAATCCATAGTTTAGATTAATATTGCATTCACATAATAGTTTAAATTCATGTTTCCTTTCATAGATTAACATTGTATAAGCATTCATTTCAATAGAATAGTTTATTTCTTGCATTGTTATCATCTAGACTAGTTTCATTTGCATGCAATAACTTGATGATCATGAAGATTAGCATGCTTGCTATTCATCTTTGAATCTCTCATTTCTTGGTGTACTTGCATGGGCATAACTAGGTCAATCTGAGGGCCTCATATACAAATCTCTGCACTCCATGAATAGAGAGCTGTGAATCACTGTTTGAGACCTCATTCTTGAGTGTTCTTGAATGTAATGATTCACAGAAGTGTGACTACTTTCTAGCACACATTTTTGGTGCCCACCGTGGGGCAGAAAATCCCTTTTCTATCATTTCACAGTGGGGAAAAAAATCTCTTTTATATGCACCTTAAAATGGTCGCCTAGACTTTGGGCCCCATTTACTCAATTTGTCAAATATCAATTTTCTGAATCAATGCTTTACAATATATTGAAAGAAATATATTTTAAATGAAATAGTTTATTTCTTGCATTGTTATCATTTAGACTAGTTTCATTTGCATGCAATAACTTGATGATCATGGAGATTAGCATGCTTTTTATTCATCTTTGAATCTCTCATTTCTTGGTGTACTTGCATGGGCATAACTAGGTCAATCTGAGGGCCTCATATACAAACCCCTACACTCCATGAATAGAGAGCTATGAATTGCTGTTTGAGACCTCATTCTTGAGTGTTCTTGAATGTAATGATTCATATAAGTGTGACTACTTTCTAGCACACATTTTTGGCACCCACCATGGGGCAGAAAATCCCTTTTCTATCATTTCACGGTGGGCCCCATTTCCTTGATCAAATCATAACTATTTCAATCATTTCAATAATCTCCTAAGGTTTAATCATGTCATCAATAATTTTATTTAATTAAAGTGTCAGATCAATAATCTCCTAAGGATTGAAGTGTGAGATCGATTTGGGATCACAAAACAACCCAGATGTGTGTTCGACAAATGGGAACACATCAGGACATAGATAAGTAGACTGAAAAAGACAAGGCCAACACCTATGAATAGGTAATTGTCAAGTCTCAAATAAGAGATAAGAATCTCAAGCAAGGTTGCCCCAAGAGAAGCAATCGATAAATTTGATAAAGTTGAATCAAGCATTGAAGTTTGGTAGGTACTGCCCCCTTGTGATCAAAATCAAAATGAGATAGAGGAGAAACAATAAATTGATAAATTTGATCAAATCAAACTAAACATAAGGTTCTTGACATAAGATGAAAGAAAATATAATTCCTCTTTTAAAAGATAATTCCTCTTAATTATTAGAAGGTTTGTATGCACCTTAAAATGGTCGCCTAGACTTTGGGCCCCATTTACTCAATTTGTCAAATATCAATTTTCTGAATCGATGCTTTCCAATATATTCAAATCAATTTCCTTGATCAAATCATAACTATTTCAATCATTTCAATAATCTCCTAAAGTTTAATCATGTCATCAATAATTTTATTTAATTAAAAGAAATATTCTCTCTTAAATAAATAAAATAACCTTATTTAATTGAAAGAAATATCTTTTAAATGAAATAAAATCTTTTTTAATTAAATGATTTTATCTTATTTAGAATAATATCTCTCTTTTAATTAAATAATGTTATCTTATTTAATTAATAGAGAATCATTCTTTTAAATAAATAAAAAGTCCTCTTAAAGCTCTTTGTGATGAAAAAAAGGAAACAAATAATTAAAAATAAATAAAATCCCTTTTCTCTCCACACTCTCTAAAAAATGAGCTTTATTTCCTTTTTTTGGATTTATCCCACATTGCTCTTGAGGATGCATTCTCTTCCACATTTTCCTATATAAGGAGCCCTCTTTTTCTCATTTTGAGGATCTCATAATTTTCATATTATTGTTATACTGCAGGTTTGGAGAGCAATCTTGGAAGAAACTTGTTGAGCACATTTGGAGCTTTGGATATTTGAGACTTCTTTCTTCTTGTCTTCTTCTCTCATGCCTTATGGCAATCCATAGTTTAGATTAATATTGCATTCACATAATAGTTTAAATTCATGTTTCCTTTCATAGATTAACATTGTATAAGCATTCATTTCAATAGAATAGTTTATTTCTTGCATTGTTATCATCTAGACTAGTTTCATTTGCATGAAATAACTTGATGATCATGGAGATTAGCATGCTTGCTATTCATCTTTGAATCTCTCATTTCTTGGTGTACTTGCATGGGCATAACTAGGTCAATCTGAGGGCCTCATATACAAACCCCTACACTCCATGAATAGAGAGCTGTGAATCGTTGTTTGAGACCTCATTCTTGAGTGTTCTTGAATGTAATGATTCATAGAAGTATGACTACTTTCTAGCACACATTTTTGGCGCCCACCGTGGGGCAGAAAAGATCAATTTCTGGCCTCATTCTTGATTAGTTTTTCAATTTTAGTGTTGGTTCCAAGCCTTGTATGGCCATGTACAGCCTGGAAACTTTGTAATATAATAATAGATGGATAGAATGATGAATCCTCTTTCTCATTCTTTTGGTTTGGTTCATTTTTATAAAGAAATGAATAAGTTATGATCATTTTGGTGAAAGTGGGTATTTGCAGAATTGAGATTCTCTGAATACAGTCAGATTGAAATGTCTGGTACGGACAAATTTTGAAGAATCAGTATCTATAATAATATTAATTGAAAAGATACATGAATTATATTTCATTTCCTTTTATTTTGAGTCATTTTTATGCAGATTTGTGAAAGTTATGGGCATTTGAGTGAAAACTAGTTTTTAACAATCTGTATTAGAGTTGCAGGCAATGATTTGTTCTTAGAAAATGATTTATGAATGGGAAAAATAAATGGCTTACATATTTGGAAACTAGATTCATTAATGGTTACTGTGAAATTGGTTTGGTTTAATTTGGATTCTTTTTGAGAAAGATATGTGATTCCCTAGGCAGGGCTTGGTGTTTTAAATCTAGTTTATGACAGAAAAATGACAATCTGAAAAGGTTATTGGTCGAGGAACCAAATTGAATCATAAGACCTTATAATTTTGGGAAATGATAGTTCTTTATATTGGCTAAAAACTTTATTCTTTCCAGAAATTTTAATATTGTGATTTTATAGGTCAAATAAATCAATCTTTAAAGACTGTCTTGAAGACAACAATGTTACATATCTTACGGTTTGCCATTGATTTGTCTTGAATTTGTACTTTTGGATGTGTGCTAAATGCTGGATTGTAGATCTTCAGACCTAAGGTGAGTTCTTAAAATCTCTATAACACTTGGTTTGGGCATAAAATCAATCTCTCATGTGTTTGGCTTGAGTGTTACATGCTTTCATAGAACACATTTTTGATGCTCTTAATGGGAAATGAATGAACATAGATTTGCTTTTATACAAGTTTGTGTTTAAGTGAATGCTTGTGTTTAAACATTAAGTAATTCTTTGTTCCAATATCAAAAAAATCTCATTGAGTAATCTAGGGCATGGATTCATTCCTAGTTTACATGAAGAGTTAAATGCACCACTTTGTGGACTCACTTCATGTTTACTTGGAAAGTTAAATATTCCATGATTCAAACCCTCTTGCACTTATGAGTAGTATTGATTAGTAGTCTTAGATTACTTGTGATTGATCTAGATTTCTATCTTGGGTTATTGGACTCGCTAATCCACTGGCCCCTCATTTTTGCCCTGTGGTTGCAATCTCAATGCCACATTAAAGGGGAGGGGTCTATAGGAAAGAAGCGTTAATTGTTCCACAAGGCAACCCTTTTGTGCTTTTTGGAACTCACTTATTTTCTAGGTTGTGGACTTGTTTGTAGCTTGTGTGAGGTGTTAAGTGTTCCACCTTGTGGACTCACCCCATATTTGCTTTAAGCGTTAAGTGTTCCACCTTTAGTGCTTTTCAATACTTTTTGATAGAGAATTACTTACTTTTCATTTTTTTAGAAGGCCTGCTTGGGGATTTCATCACCTCAAGGGATGACCTTAACTCCTATGTTCCGATGAAGTATAAATATCGGGAGGTGAATCCAAAGACACCTCTCTTGGGAATGAGTTAGATTTCACTCTTGGATAAGCCTCAAAGAACTTTATACCTTTGAGAAGTGAAGGAGGAGATTTGGGTTACCATCTCCCCCCAGCTGTGTGATTTCTGATTCTTCTCATCTATGAATTTGGGCCTCACGTACCTTGTGTATATCAAGGACGCCCTTTAGAAAAGCCATGTATATCCTTGTAGATAGCTTGCTAGGATGTTGTTGTGTTCTGAGTGCTTGCTAAAACATATCCAAGAACATACACAAGTAGAATCTTTAAGGAGTAGCATACTAAGTCACTATTCTTGTTCATGTGCAAGGTTTCTTTGCCCCTTGCTCATTGTTTGAAGACAACTGATTGCTTGAACTCCTTGATTGCTATCTTATGTGCTTGATCAATGATAAAAATCTATTGATGTATTTGATCTTTTAAAATGAACACAAAAACTGAGTTCCTGAGTTGAAGCACCAACCGTTTCACAGCTTGCTTGATTTTCTACCCTGTCATTAGAAGCTTGTCTTGACTCTAAATTTCTAGGTTTTTCCCTCTAGGGATAGCATCATTTGGTTTACAAAGTCACCTTGGGAATAATTGTCAAGTTAAAAGACTATTCTTGGTGAGAAAGTTTATCTGTAGAATTGTTAGCCACATTCTTGGAGAATTTTAGTACTTTTTTTGTCCAAACCATTTCCATCAAATTTAATTTCAATTATATTTTGGCCTAGTCCAACCTCTTGATTCAAAAGTGCAAGGGTAGTCACCCTTTGATTTGAAGCACCTCTTTGACAGTGTTGGTAACACCTTTTGCAATTTTTATCTTACCATCTCCCTTTGGACATTAGAGAACTTTGATTATCCTAGTTTGGTGTTGACATTTTGTGAGGCCATCTTATCACCAAGCGTCTTCAATTCTCAGTCTTCCTTGGTCAGTTTAGGTTAGATCCTAGGTGTTGTCATGTTGCTCATCATCCAAAAAAATGTTAATGGTATCAATTACACAAGATGACTCTTGGTCTTCTTCTTTCTTCTTCCCTTCCCATGTTTTTCTTCTGAAGTCTTCTCTTCACATGGGATATTCTTCTCGTCTTCCTAATTCTTTTCCTCTTACTATCTAGTCTATTTTCTTCTATTCATCTCTTCTATTCATTTCTTCCATGCTTGATTCTTCTTCTTCTAGAACCATGA
This sequence comes from Chamaecyparis obtusa, assembly GCA_027943335.1. Lineage (NCBI taxonomy): Eukaryota > Viridiplantae > Streptophyta > Pinopsida > Cupressales > Cupressaceae > Chamaecyparis > Chamaecyparis obtusa. The sequence continues at coordinate 624,436 of BSBK01000598.1, forward strand.
ATTTTAACTATCTTGCTATGGAACCTATCTTGAAAATAGATGATCTTGAACTCATTGCTAAATTTGAAGAGTATCATTCTTCCAAAACTCTCATGGATGGTAAATTTATGAAAAAAATACAAGAGCAATCAAGTAAATCATAGGCCTTTTCTAGAATCATACTCATGATCATGTCATGACCCCCTTCTTTTAAACATTCTTGATCTTCGAAGTCTTATCATGAATCTTCTAAACATTATTTACATTCCTTATCTTCCAAATCTTATCACGACTCTTCTAAACATTATTCAAATTCCTCATTATCTAAGTCTTCTTCTTCCACTAGGTCTTCACCTTCCTCTTCTTCATGATCTCATTCCTCTTCTACTTATCCCAAGAGTCTTACTTCTCTTCACGAGACATACCATGATGAGCAATATGATAGCCCTTGTGATACCTCTTCCACGAAGAGTGACATGCCCATCTTTGATGACTATGATGACTATGATGACTAGGATGATGGACAATGTAACAATACCTATGAAACCCCTATTCCTAAGATTCCTTGTCATGTGCTTGTGCTTACTGGAAAAGGGTTGTCACATTGGATAGATTGTGATGGTGATCCATATGACTCTGATTTTGAAAGAGACTTTGATGATTTCTGTGAACAATACCTAGACGATACATCTACTTCACTTGAGGAAGAGAAAGCTCAACGTGCTGAATATAAATGTAAATACTATAAGAATGTTTACTCTAAGAACTCTCATGCTGAAAATAAAGATTATACTCTCAAGCAAGATCATGTTAATGCTAGACCTTTGTCTTGTGATGGTTCCATTCCATCCCCTACTTCTTCCAATACTCCTACATCTCCTAAAGTCGCCAAGTCTTCCAAATCTTTCACAAATTCTTCATACAACAAAGATCCTAATGCTTTTCACATGGTTCCCTATAGTTATCCTCAAGGGCCATCTCTTAAAGATACCCAAGCTAACCTTCACTTGGCTACCAATACTTTCAATAATGCTAAACCTAAAGAGCCTAAGCCTTCATATGCTATAATGCCTACTTCAGCTGGTCCTTCATCATCTTTGCAATAGTCTTCCATACAATCCCAACATGTTTCCTTGTCCTTAGAAGTGGCTCTATGTCAAGAGGACTCTAAAAATGATGAAGAAAAGAACATAAAGAAAGATCAAGATCAAGAACCCTCTATTTCATCCAATCCTTTTCATGATGTCTTTTATTCACTTCATGATTCTTTTGATCCTATAGACCCTTTTTCATACATTCCACCATGTCTTAAGTCTTCTCCTAAGCAAGATCAAGCTACTACTTACACTGTTGAGCTTATTGACAATCAAAATAACCTTACTACACTTTCGCTTTCCAAAGATGATACTTCCATTAAGGTTGATAAAAGTGGTGTTGTTACTTCCAATGTTAAGCCTGTTGAAAATCAAGAGAAAAATTATGTGCATATACCATCCAAAGATCCTTGTCAAGATCAAAGTCTTCCATCTTCTTGTTCTACCATTCCATGTTCACTTCCGCTTTCTACTCTTCCTAAGTCTTTGCAAGATTCGAACGATCCTATCAAAGAAAATGCTCTTATTCAAGATGTTCAGGATCCTATTGAAAATTCTAATGCTCACTCTGAAGATGCTGATATCCTTGGTTGTCATATAGATGCTAATGAACTTATTGATTATCCTTTTGCATCTTCCACTTCCATCCTTGGACCTCTTCCACCACTACTAAGGACTTCACGTCTTCCTTCCATATTGGGTCCTTATGTCCCTTCATTTTCCCCTCCTAACTCTCCTAATTCATCATCTATCTTGGGTCCTTATGTCCCTCCATCTCCTATCTTTCCTCAAGATCAACATAGATGCATACCTTTGAATCCTTTTCATCCATCCACCCATCTACACCAGTCATATTATCCTTCTTCTTCCACACGTCCCAAGTCTTTTGGAAGTAACTTGAATGTTCAATATAAGAAAAAGAAACAATACAAGAATCCATCAAAGAAAGAAGATCACCATGCCTCCTTTAATCGACATGGCAACATAAAGTCAAAAGAGATATCTAAGAAGAAAACTACAAGACAAGTATGGGTTCCAAAATCCATCATTCAAGATATTCTCACTAAGTCATCAAAAGGAAATAAAAAGTCTAAGGCTATATGGATTCCAAAGTCTCTCGTAAGAGAGTCTCATGTTGAACAAAAAGTGAAGTTGACATTCAAGCTTTCAAAGACTTCCACCTCATATTCTTCCAAAAACATTCTTCCATTCCATGCACCTGAACCACAACCTCTACTAAACATTCACCATATTCCTTCATGTATACCTTCATTCAAGTTTCCTCCATCCTCTCGCCACCCTCCAAGGTGTGTGTCGATGTTGATCTTGCCTTCCTTTCCATCTACTCTTTCACAATCCTTACATTCATTATTCTCTTGCCTTCTATCATTTTTCCTCATTTGCATATTCCTCCTATCTTCCCACTCCACTCGCTTTACATAAAACTGTATCCTCCATTTTTCTCTTCCATCTTCCTTTCCCTATCAACATCTTTGAGCATATAATTTTGAATCATTGGCATATCATGGTTTATCCTTTCAAGGAGCATTATCTAAAAGCTTGCTTTCTTTCAAAAATTATAAAATTCAAAAAAGAAAAGAAAAAAGAAGAAAAAATGAAAAAATTGAAAATGTGCCTTGGTGAAAACCTGGAAATAGACACCTTGGTAGAAAAAGTAAAGAGAAATAAATTCATCCTATGGTGAAAACCACTCCCTTGTGGCACCTTAGATAAGTACCATGACGAAAACCTGGCAATCAAGCATCATGCATAGTTCTTCTACATATCTCATCCATTCTATCTTCTCTCTGTGATCTTGACAAGGTTGATCTATACACGTACATTTGGCTATCTCAGGAGACATCTTACGATGATCCTGCTTTCATTTCTTTCATGTCTAGCCTTCATATCTATTCTCCTCCATTCATTCTATTCTTTCGCTATCCTTTTCACCTTTGGTCTCGATCTAAAAAAAAGAAAAAAAAAGAGTAAAACATGATGCTATGAAGCCTCTTGACACATCTACTCCTTTGGACTACATCCTTTCCTTCTTTTGCATTACACCTTTGAGGCTTATCCTATGCTAGTCTTTCATTGCTTGTTCAAATGTGCTTTACACGACATTTTTTTCCCTCGCTTGGGTACTCGTGAGGAGTTTGTCCTTGAGGATTTCTTCCCTCCATTCTTCTTCATTCCCTAGTCTTTCATCTCTTCCGTCAGCTTGCTACTCCCTCTTTTCCTCCACCTTGCTAGACTTTGGGACTACACGATGTGATCTTGCTTGGGAGTTTGATGCCCATTCTGTGTGGGGGCATCCTTTGTAAATATTTATTGATCCTGAAAAAATTCAAAAAAAAAATTCATATATGATGTTGAAAAATTCTAAAAATTAGAAAATGTCCTGAAAAAATTATCATCTTAGTGAAAACCTAGCAATAGGCACTTTGATGTATCTCAAAAAAATTATATATTCCAAAAATACCAAAAAAATAAAAAATTTAAAAAATTCAAAAAAAATTGAAAAAGTGCCTTGGTGAAAACCTGGAAACAGGCGCCTTGGTAGCAAAAATATAAAAAAATTATAAAAAGTCCTGAAAAAATTCTTCCAAGTGGTGAAAACCTGGAAATGGGCGCTACTTGAGGCCTTTGCACCCCTATTTCTTAGCATGCATCCTCGACACTTAGCCTTTCTCCATCATACCTTGTCCTTGTTGCCTTGGTTTGGAATTGGTCTTTGTCTTTGTCCAGGGGGCATCACTATGTTAGCTTTGGTCTCTTGGATATGCTTTTATTTAGGACACCTCGCAAATAGTGTTTTTTAACACCAACCTAACTTTTTTTTTCAACACAACCCCCCGACATCGAGTTTTTTTCAACACTTATCAGTTTGGTCTTATCTAGTTTGGTCATGTGATCTTACCTACTAGCAAACATTCAATCCTTATCCTTGGAACTCAGTATCAGTTTACACACTTAAAATTTTTAAATGCAACACTTAATGCTTGAGATATGTCATGATCTTTTCTTTGTGTGCTGACTAATATTGATTTTCGTTGAGTGTCATTTTCTAATAAGTCTCTCCATGATGCATCACTAGAAGACTTGGGGCATGGGGCATGTCTTTATTTTCTTTCTTCTTGTGGGTATTTTCTTGAACCTCTTCTGTGTCTCTTGTTGTCTCCTTGACACACTTAGGAGATTTAAGGCATCATCCTTGACTATTTTTTGCACAACCATTCTCATGGTCATCCCGGCATTTATGCCTTGATGCGAGCATGGTTTTGCTACATTAAATTGGGTAAGCTAACATTGCAGTCATCTTGACCTTTATGTCTTTTGATGCTCATGTTAGAATCTTTCCACATTCCAATATGATATTAATCACATTCATATCTTCATAGTTGCGTTTGTGACTAGTGTTGATTGTGTGATTGTCTGATGTCTGGTAATAACGGCCCAATGATGAAAATAAGTTCTCTTACATTCTCTAATGAATGATGAACACAAAAAAACCTATGTTACCCATGCAAGTACACCTTTGCATTTTCATGTAGCTTGCATTATTTAGACTTCATGTTCAATTTGCACTTTTAGGCTACATTCTGAGTTTGAGAGGGTTTCCTTCATCTTTCTTGTGGACTTTTAGTCAACTGTGGTCACATTTTGATCTTCATTTCCTTACCTTCTTTCGTGATCTCAATTGAAATTCCCTATCTTAAACCGTTGATTGATTTTGGGGCATCTTCTTTCTGGAGGCAAATTCTCTTTCTTCTCTCCATTTCTTTCCATTTCTTCCAAACTTCTATCTTCCATTCTCTTTCACCCCACTTCTTTTTTTCTAATTCAACTTGGGGCATAATCTTTCTTGCTGATCTACCTTGGTTCTATGATTTTTTTTATCTTTCATCTTATGTCAAGAACTTTATGTTTAGTTCAATTTGATCAAATTTATCAATTTATTGTTTCTCCTCTATCTCATTTCGATTTCGATCACAAGGGGCCAGTACCTACCAAACTTCATTGCTTGATTCAGCTTTATCAAATTTATCGATTGCTTCTCTTGGGGCAACCTTGCTTGAGATTCTTATCTCTTATTTGAGACTTGACAATTACCTATTCACAGGTGTTGGCCTTGTCTTTTTCAGTCTACTTATCTATGTCCTGATGTGTTCCCATCTGTCAAACACACATTTGGGTTGTTTTGTGATCCCAAATTAGTCTCATGCTTCAATTCCATTCTTTGACTGCATGTGATCCTGAGTCGACCTCACATTAGTCAAAGAGGGGCAAATGTATGCACCTTAAAATGGTCGCCTAGACTTTGGGCCACATTTACTCAATTTGTCAAATATCAATTTTCTGAATCAATGCTTTACAATATATTCAAATCAATTTCCTTGATCAAATCATAACTATTTCAATCATTTCAATAATCTCCTAAGGTTTAATCATGTCATCAATAATTTTATTTAATTAAAAGAAATATTCTCTCTTAAATAAATAAAATAACCTTATTTAATTGAAAGAAATATCTTTTAAATGAAATAAAATCTTTTTTAATTAAATGATTTTATCTTATTTAGAATAATATCTCTCTTTTAATTAAATAATGTTATCTTATTTAATTAATAGAGAATCATTCTTTTAAATAAATAAAAAGTCCTCTTAAAGCTCTTTGTGATGAAAAAAGGGAAACAAATAATTAAAAATAAATAAAATCCCTTTTCTCTCCACACTCTCTAAAAAATGAGCTTTATTTCCTTTTTTTGGATTTATCCCACATTGCTCTTGAGGATGCATTCTCTTCCACATTTTCCTATATAAGGAGCCCTCTCCTTCTCATTTTGAGGATCCCAGAATTTTCATGTTATTGTTATACTGCAGGTTTGGAGAGCAATCTTGGAAGAAGCTTGTTGAGCACATTTGGAGCTTTGGATATTTGAGACTTCTTTCTTCTTGTCTTTTTCTCTCATGCCTTATGGCAATCCATAGTTTAGATTAATATTGCATTCACATAATAGTTTAAATTCATGTTTCCTTTCATAGATTAACATTGTATAAGCATTCATTTCAATAGAATAGTTTATTTCTTGCATTGTTATCATCTAGACTAGTTTCATTTGCATGCAATAACTTGATGATCATGGAGATTAGCATGCTTGCTATTCATCTTTGAATCTCTCATTTCTTGGTGTACTTGCATGGGCATAACTAGGTCAATCTGAGGGCCTCATATACAAACCCCTACACTCCATGAATAAAGAGCTGTGAATCACTGTTTGAGACCTCATTCTTGAGTGTTCTTGAATGTAATGATTCACAGAAGTGTGACTACTTTCTAGCACATAGTAGGGCCATCAACGGTCTCAATCTTATTTACTACAAGGGTAATATGTTCATCTCATATAGGGCTAAGAGGTTTGAATCTTGCTCGCGAGACTATACTTTTTGGATGCTTGTAGGGCTATAGGCCTTAATTCTGCTTGTGGAACTACATGGGATAGGCATGAATGGAGGACCTTACTAGACACCTAAGGACTAAGAGGCCAACCATTTTAGTCATGTTAATTCATTTTTTCAAGGATTGATCCAAGTGGACTTACCTTTATCACCCCAAGATACTCACCATATGTGCTCCCTTGGATGCTAAAGCTTGGATATGGCAATATGTAAAGACATGCACCATGACCATTGTTATTTTCAAATTGATCCATAACTTGCATAGTCCTAGGAAAGGCCATTCAACCACTTAATTATGGGGCTAAGATCATCAAGTTGTGGGAAAATGTTGGAACACCTCCCTTTTGACCTTAGGTAGAATGTGTTTGATGTTTCTTTGATTGTATTGAGACTCGTGGAAATATTTTTGGATATGCACATTGCATTATTGCTTTCTATGTTCTAATTCAATCCATATCTCCCCTATCATCCAAATCAATCACATCATCCATTTCACTTATCTTCAAACATCCCTGATCTATCCTTCCAATTCATCTATTCTCAATCCAAGTCTTATCCACATCATCTTCTAATCTTCTACTTTTGTCTTAGGAGCACCATAATAATTTTTGGACTTTAATCATCATCCAAATAAAATAAAATAAAATAAAATCCAACTTTGAGGCTCTACCCTCTCAAATCCAAAATCAAAATCAAATCAAATCAATCAAAATTCTTGAGGCCCTTCCATCTAAATCAATCAAATCCATCATCCAATTATATCAAAATCCTTTAGGCCCTGCCCTTTTAAATTAAAATCCAAACTTTCTCCTAGTCCTAAGTTCATATTTCATCCATCATCAAATCTTCTAATCTTAATTACAATATTCCTCTACATCATCTTCCTCTAGTCCAATCCAAAATTATTAATTCAAACATCATGAATATGGATTGGTTTCACAAAATGGTTGAGGACTTCAAAGTGCCAAACCCTAATCCTCAAACTATACCTCCAATCCAACCCACCTATCAAATCAATCCTCAAGTAATATCCAATCCCAATCCATATCACATTTCATATCCTTCTTCTATCTTTGACAAGGGAAATCCACCTCATTATCCTCCATCCACACATCACATGATGCCTCTCACATGATTAACCTTGCCCAAGAAATTGAAGAGCTTAAAAACATTATCCTTAACTTACAAAATGGGGGTCAAAATAATTTTTTTTCATTTGAATACATGTGTCCTCCCCCCTTTCTCCAAATCCATAATCCTCATTCACCATCAAATCCCAATCCTCTACATAACCCTCAACCTCCACACAATCCTAATCCTCCAAAACCCACATCATTCCTATCCTCCAAAGCTTCACAATTACCCAAATATAAACAATACAATCCCCTTGTAGACCCTCTTGATGTCATATTCCACCTACTTGTTGACCAAAAAATGATGGTGTTACCCAACACTATTCTCTTTAATGAGATTCAACCCAAACCTACTTGGTATAAGGATAATGAATACTATGATTATCATCGCATCAAGGGTCACGATATCAAGAAGTACTTAAAGTTTAAAATTTTTGTCCAAGACGTCATTAACAAAGGAGAGATTGAAGTTGAAGATCCCAACACCTTCATCACATCACCATCACCATCACAAGTCCACACATGTCAATACATTGTCCCAAAGCATGCTACCAAAGATTCCTCTCATCCTCTAGATCCAGGCATTCCTCCACTCCTTGATCCCCTTATTTTATAAAATCCACCTATCCCTCTTGATCCACCTCATGATTCCATTCCTAATAAAGATCAAGGCATTCCCTCCACTCCATTCCATAATAGCCTTCCATCTCAAGACCCTACCATCCCTTCTACTCCACCACATAATCCTCTCCAAAGTCAAGATCAAAGTACCCCTTCATCTCCATATCATGATTCTAATCCCTCTCGAGATCCCATTATTCCCCCTAATTCCCTTCATGATCCTAATCCTCCACAAGATCCCACTCTCATTCTTGATCCTCCATTGCAAGATCCTAATCCTTCACAAGATCCTATTCCTCCTCAAGGTCTTATTATTCCTCTTAAGGAGCCTCTTGAGGACCAAGGAAACCCTACACTTGATGACCTTGGTGATATTGCTCACTCTACAGATGCTCATATCCCTCCTACACCTTATATACCTCCATTCAAGTGTAACCACATTCCTTCATTATCTTCCAAATCCATCTTGGGCCCCTATATCCCTAAAGTAAATCCTTCATCTCGTCTGTCCATTTTGGGCCCTTATATCCCAATGCTAAACCCTTCATCCCTTCCATCCATTTTAGGTCCTTATGTTTCTCCATCCACTATACCTCTCACTCCTAGCTCATCATTTATTTCTTCCACCATACCTCAAGATCAACAAAGACATGCATCCTTGAGATATTTTTATCCATCCATCCATCAAAACTCATTATATGAGCCTCATTCATCCACAATTCCCAAGTCTTTTGGAAGCAATTTGGATGCACAACATAAAAATAAAAAATACAAGAATCCACTTTCATATGAAGATTACCATGTCCTATCTAATTGACATGTGGCTACAAAGAAAAGTGAAATACTCAAGAAACCATAAAGGTCCTCTAAGAAAAAACAAAAATCAATGAAAATATGGGCCTAAATCCATCACGGAAGAATTACAGTCAAAAGAACATAAACGTAAGAAAAATCAAAAGCTATGTGAATTCCCAAGTCTCTCTTAAAAGATTGGAATATAAAAGAAAAATCAAATTTGACATTCAAGCTTCCAAAGACTTCCACTCCGTATTCTTCCGATTATCTTTCATTCTCTCCTCCATCTATTTTGGGTCCTTGTGTCCCAAAATCCACATCACTTCCTACATCAAAACCTCATGCTAGCCAATTCATTCTTCCTTCACCTATCCACTAACCTTCAAGGTGTGTGTCAATGTTGATTTTCCATCATTTCTACCCACTTCCACACAAACCTTTCAATACCCTATCCAATATCCAAATCCTATGTCTACTCCCTATCCTTCCATATTATATCCTCCCATTCCTCTTACCCCATCTTACACATAAATCCTTAACCATCATCTACCTTAACCTCCATATCTTTCCCCTACCATCACCATTATGAGCATCTTTGATCTTACCTTTTAGTGGCCTTGGCCAATCAGAGCATATCTTTCCAAAGTAACATTATCCAAAGAGCATTAGGTTCGAATTCCTCAAAAAAAAAAAAAGTCAAAAAAAAGAAAAGAAAAAGCAATTCGTCCAATGGTGAAAACTTGGTAAACAGATGTCATGTGTAATCCCTCCCTAAAGTTTTTTTTTTCATACTTGGGGGTAATTCCTTCTCGCTATCCATCCATAATATCCCCCCTCTCATCTACATATCATATCTTTTCCATTCATTACCCACCTCCCCTTGCACTCTATACTTGGGGGCAAGCTCTATCCATACTATCTACCATAAATATCTTCCACATTCCCTATCCACCATCCATTGTCCTACCTAAGTTAATTATCATTTACTTTCCCATCTTTGATCTTGACTATCCAATGCATCCCCTTTCCATATGTACCTTCCATAACCCTTACTCCTTATCCATCCACTTTCTACATAATTCCATCCATTATCAAATATTTGATCTTGACATCCCTATCCTCCATCTCGTAGTCTTTGTCATAATCATTCCCTTAATCCATCATTCATAATACTATTTGAGGCCATACACCTTAACATGTATTTGATCTTGATTATCCTATACATTTCCTCCATCCATTATCTATTATCCAATTCCATCTGTATCCTCCATATCATTATCCCCTATCCTATTCATACCCTCCATCTCATATCCTTTATCTAAATCTATTTCACTTTCATGTCCTTTCTCTTGCTTAAAACCTAGAGGTACTAAAATACATAGAAAATATCCTTGCATGCTTTGGAAAATGAACAAGCCTTCACTTCCTCCATAAACATCCTTTCTGCATTATCCATCCACCTTCCACTTTCATACCTTTTCCCTTCATAAAAGAACTAGAGGAACTAAAATACAAAGAAAATATCCCTATGTGCTTTGGACAATGAACAAGTCTTCACCTACTCCCCATCATCCCCATCTCCTATCACCATCCTTCCATCCTATACATTGTTATCTTTCATCTTTCCATCCTTCATTCTCCTCCTCTAAGTCTGGGGCATTTAATTCCTTTTCCACATAGTTCTTGGATCTCCATCCCTATACCCCCATCCTATAGTCTTCCATATCTTACCCTTACCTATTCTCTCATTCCATCTATCTCCTATCAAATCCATCCATTCATTTTCTAACAAAATGTCACACAACCTCTCCATCCTCTATCATTCCTTAGTTATCACGTGTCATTGGTCCCAATCCTTTTATCCTTTCATCTTATTCAAACCATCTTGTCTATCAAATCTCTTTATCCTCTAATCCAATCCATTTATTCCCTTTCCATGCTTTTCAATCTCATCTTATCCAATTATCTTCTCTTTCAATCCCATTCTATCCAATCTGCTCATCCAGATAAATTTAAAAAATTAAAAAATCCCAAAATAATATTTAATAATCCTGAAAAAAAATAAAAATTGATATATGATCCTAAAAAAATAAAAAAATCCCTATAATCCAAAAATTTTCAAGTGAGTACAATCAAGTGCAATCAATACTAATCCATGCAATTCAATCTTTCAATCTAGCACATTAATCTTTGATCAAGCCATCATCTTAAACCAAATTAGTTGATAATCAATTGATTAATTTCAAATCCAATCATCATCATGGGATGTATCCTTCCCAATCTTTGAGGCCCTACCCTCTCAATCAATCAATCAATTGGTTTTCAGCTTGACTAAGGGCAACATGTTGGTTTTCTTTTGGTTTTATGTACATGCTTGTTTGTTTCTTGTATGTATTAGTATTTTTTTTCATCTAGCATGGTCTTTGCATCCTATTGTCACAAGGACATCATGGTCTTCCATATCATGGCGTCATAAGACATATGGTTGTATTTGACCTTATTGATCATGTACTTGGCACATGGTCATCTTGGTTCCTCATACCTTGATGCAATAACATCAAGTACAATATCAAAATTGAATATGCTCTCCTATGTTGACACACTAATATTTTGTATTTAGGTTCATTTTGCATTGGCGGCCTTCTTTTATTCCCTTCCTCTATCCTCACCCTTCCTTTTTGAGAAAATTGTCATAATTAATTTTTTGCTCAATTTTCTTGAGGGGGCACCATCCTCATCCTCTTCCCGTTGTTGCTTAAGCATGACTCCTGGGACATCTTATTTTCTTCTTCTTTGACGCGATACCGATTTCGACACCACATCAAAGAGGGGCAAAATGTAGACATCTAAAATTGTCCATTCACACTAATATTAATTTTTATTAATATTTTCCTTAACATTGTGGTTAATTTTACTAATTGATTATAATCATTATATTCTTTTATTTATTTAATTAAATTTACTTTAATTAAATAAAATCATTTTTCCTTTGTATTTAAATTTTATTTAAATACTATAATATATTGAATTTAATTTAATATATTATCCCTCCATTTCTCTTTATAAAATAAATTTAATTTATTTTATTTCTCCACTAGCCCAAAGTCCTAATACCATGATTAAATTAAATTTATTTTAATTTAATTTATTTTCCCTTATTCTTATGCTTACCTTTTTTTAAATATTCCTCTTATCTTGATTAAAAGGTGGGTTACCTCTAATCATATGCACAATCACCTTTTCCAAGGTAGCCACCTCTCCATATTTTTTTTCCACCAATCATTTTTAAATTTTTCTTTCCCTCTAAAAGTGAAGTTTGACTTTTGTCACTTCACCTTTTTCAAATCCTACTTAACATATTTTTACCTCTTAATCCTATCCACTCATTTCATTTTGCCTCTTCATCTTTTCCAAACCCTACCTAACCTTTAATCCTATCCAATCATTATTTTGCCTCTTAATCTCCACCATCCAATTCTTTTCAATTTATATAAAAGGAGGCCCCACTCCTCATTTTAGGTCCAGGTTCTTTTTCTTCTTAATCTCCTAGCTCTTGCATCTTCTAGCATTCTTAATCATTCTATTTATTTTCTTCATTGCAATATAATCTTGTTGCATTATCATAGATCTTAATCTTATTATAATTATCAGTCTTGAATTAATTTTGCATCATTTAATCTTTATCATTTGTGAATCTCGGGGCAAGTTCCTCATACTTGTTCTCAATCCCTTCACCATCATCTAGGTTGCATCCCATAGTTTTACATTAGTTTTTCATTTTATTTGTGTTGGGAGAGCATATCCACATAATCTCAAAGAGACAATCAAACAAGGCTTTGGGCACCCTTGTTTTAGCTCATTGGAGGTTGTAAGTGAAGATTACTTATTTTGTTACATTTGAAATGACTAACATCTAATGTGATTTTGTTTGGTGTTTTGGTCTTTTTCTGTATCATCTTAAAATGGAAGCACTTCCATGTTAAGAGCATTTAGTCCTTTGAGTGAGTGGTATGAGGTCATGTCAAGTGCCTCGAATTGGTCTTGGCTTGTATCTGGTTGTTTCCCCCCTGTTCTGCTTCTCTCCTCCTCATTTCTAGCCTCTTTCCAGTAGTTTTCTCTGAGAATCTGGAGTTTCTGATTGTCTGGGTCAAAGATGACCTTGTAGGGTTAAGGATGACCTAGACCCCAACCTAGGTCAAGGATGACCTCAACCCTGACCTAGGATGGCGTCTACCTCATCCCTGACCCCAGGTCCAATTTTCAAATTTTGGGAGTTATGAGATGTCGGGTTTCAGAAAGATTTCTTTTCCCGCTTTTGGGTTGGCCATTTCGGGTTTCAGAATGGTAAATCCTTAAATTGCATTTAATCTAGGTATATTTCTAGGGGTTAAGGTTAATTGAGATTTAATTCTCCAATGTCGGCCTTCTCTAGAGGTTTGTGCCCTAGATCACTATAAAAGGAAGCCTTCCTCTCTCATTTTCTCCATCAAGTTTCAATCATTTATTCATGAGCATCCACAATATCTCAAGAAAAATCAAGCAAGCATTCTATCAAGCATTTTCAAGGAAGAATTCAAGCCCTCTTCTCCATTCAATTTCTCCTTTGAAGATCAAAGATTCAAGTATTCAAGCCTTTGAAGGGATTTGGTTCAAGCATTCAAGATTCATCATTCAAACCCTAGATCTCTCCATCATGATGGTGTGATCATCCTTCAAGATCCTTTGTTCATCTTCAAGACTCATTCATTCTTCTATCAAGGTGGATTCCAAGCATACAATCATGGAGGTTTTGGATTTACATTTATGGGTTTGATTTACATTTTCCATTGTTGTGTTCAAGCTTTCATATCAATATACTTGTTTACATTTCAAATACAATTGCATATCTATTGAATATCATAGCTTCATTGTTAGATCTACTTCTACTACTTGCTAGCATTCTCCATTTCAATTTCATTATTAAGGTTAATTTCAAAATGAGGTTTGACCAAGGCAAACCCCTCATCCAAATAACAAAACCATTTTTCTTGTAGGTATAGGTACAACACAGCGAATCAAAGCTCAAATCTCGATACCCTTTTCGGTGAACTTCCAAGAATTGTGAACAAAATCAAAGATGACCTTCAGAATTCTGAAGTAGTCTTTGACCTTTATCGAGGTCAAAGACTACCTACTGCTAGAAAGACAATTTTTTTTTGGGTTTTCTCTATCTCAACATTTCCAGTCCGGAACAGGTTGCAGAATTGCCCAAAACTGCACACAGACATCAGAAATCAGCATTTTCCAGATCTGCCCTATTTTGAGGTTAGTATTTGCCTTTCATTTATTTCAGATTTCAAGCATATACTTTTCATAGTAGAATATTTAAGGTTTTCTCCTTCATTCATATTCTCCATAGAATTATTCAATTGTGCATTAACCTTTTGGTTGATCAATTTGGATCTCTCCCTTGGAAATTTGGATTTAGTAGTAGATCTTATATTCCCCTTGTTATATCACTCTATTCATTCTACACACCATTACACAATATTTTATCATATACATTGTTGGTGAACCCGACAAGATTACCCACTATCTTTTATGGAATTAGATACCCTATTGTGTTTGTTGTATTATCTTGTGTGTTCACCTTTATCCTTTACATTTTGGTGAACCCGTTTACGACAACTCTTTCCTTTTAGTGTTAGATTTAGATCTTGCATGCTTATAAGATTATATTTCTTGCATTCATACCTTTTCTTGCATTTATATTTCAAAAATACAATTTTTTTTTTTGCAAAATCTCTTTAAAAGTACAAAAACATTTACATTTTCACGCTTTTAGTATTTCTTTGTATTCAACATGTATGATTCTTGTTTTGAGTACTTTTATGAGGCTTTTTTTGTTCAAGAGGATAGATCCCTTAATGAGGTACATGACAGTAAGGATGAAAATTGTTTGAATGAGATCTCCATTGATCCTATTCCTATTTCACCCTCCTCCACAACCTCTTTAATTAACCTTTACAAAGATGAGTTGGGGATTGATGTTCATTCTTCTCTTTTTTATGAGCCTATTTTACAATATAATTTTCCTTCTTTCCCCTTTAGGGATCAAGCTTTAATGACTTATGGAACTCCTACAATTCGCTTTATGGATAGGGATGATAATCCTCCTATTTGGGATGAACCTTTGGATTTGGATGTTGAACACTCTCTTCCTCATGAAACCATTGTGGATAATCATCCTATTTGGGATGAACCTTTGGATTTGGATGTTGATTACTCTCTTCCTCATGAAACAATTATGCATAATTTTACTTTTTGGGATGAACCCTTGGATAAAGACATTGATTTATCCCTTCCTCGTGAAGAATTTTCAATACAAGAAGATGACGTATTCTCTAGAACACACTCCCCTTATGCGAAAGAAGATGAAATTATAGATCCTTCACCTCCATTTGGGATTCCTTCTAGTGATGAGGCATTAGCAGAGAAAGATATTAATTCTCTTAACACTCTTCCTCTTAGTGGTGATCTTATGGGAAATCAAGATCCTACCTCACAACCTTCTTACCATAGTATTACTTATATCTATTCAAACCCTTTTCCAACTGTGGTTCCAAGTGTTCCTCCAGTTGTGTCTTTCATTTATATCACTTCCTACACTTTTCCTAGTATTCCTAATCTTCCTAATCCTAATTGTATCCTTCCTAATCTTCCTAATCCTAATCCTATCTTTCTTAATCCAATTCCTAATATTCATATTCTCAATTCTCCATCTACTATTCCTAGTTCTTCCCACACTTATGTTGAGGTTCAAACTATGGCTCATGATGTGCAAAGATTATTCAAAGTACCTTCTCCTTATTATCCTATCCATAAAGATAAGAGAAAAGAAAATTCTCCTTTGAGATTTCTTCATAATTTTACCCCTCATTCTGATATAACATAGATCTTTTCTCCTCTAGACTGGGGGGCAAGAGGTATATTTCTTCCTATCTTCTAGAATCCATTATGTTCTTTTTTTGAGCCTAATTGGTTATTCTTTCATTTATATCGATGGCTTATATTATGATATCTTTTCATCCATTTATTTAAGATATCTCTTCTAAGACTTTTGTCTTGCAAAGGTATCCCTTGCTTTCATCCCTGGGGGACAAGGTTCTCCCTTCTTTCTCTTTATCTAGGGAACCGATTTCCTTAGCTTAGTGGTATGTGTTTATATTGCAATATTACTTCATAATATTGATGAATGTTTTGGCTATGGATAATATTTTTATGAGAGGTTGTTGTCCTAGGTCATCACCTCTTCTCTATGTTGCAAATGATATTCTTTATAAACTCTTACCCTTGCTTTGTGTTGGAGTTGTTTCCCTCATTTCAAAGATTCCTCTTCCTCTTCTTTGTAGGGGGCTTGATGATTGAATCTTTGTTCCCACCTTTTGAAAGATGATATTTGATCTAAACCACTCCTCTTTGGTGGGGGTCTTGTTGATAAGATCTCTTTCTTTGAGGATCTTTTTTTCATGAGTGACATATTATTTTTACTATTATCTATGCTCTTGGATGTAGGGGTTAATATCCCTCGCTAAGAATATGGTATACATTGTTGTAAATAAGATATTTCCTTGCATTGTGAAGTAGGTATCCTCTTCCTCTTCCTTATTTTGTCTAGTAGACTGTCATGACAAGGAGGGGGGCATATATAGGGTCTCTCTTGTACTATAGTTTTTTATATGCTAAATCTTCTGAAGGTAATGCACATAAGTTGCTAAATCCTAAGGAGACACACATCTTTCAAATTTTCAAAATGCAAAATCTTGGAAGGTAACACACATAAGTTGATAAATCTTGAAAAGACACACATTTATATGCTAAATCTTCTGAAGGTAATGCACATAAGTTGCTAAATCCTGAGGAGACACGCATTTCATATTCATAGTGATACAAGAAGGTGGATCTATGGGTATTCCAGAAGCCATTAAAAGACACATTACAATTGCAAGCATAGTTTATGGGTGAACTATCAGGTTTGGTCACCTGTTTGGCTCTCCCTCCCTCCAGGGTGATTCACTGTAAGGTGGGCATCTTACTAGGTGAGGTAATCACTTTCTCCTTTCTCTCTTTTTGCTTTCATGCTAGTAGGATTGGATCATGAAGCTATGTTATTTATAGTGTTGCTCTTGTATTTCTTATGTAATCATTTATGCTTTTATGATAACTTTCCAAATATGATATTAGTATGAGAAATGTTTCTTAGCTGAGGATTCTTGTGCTAGTTGATTTGGGTTTGTTTTAGTACTAACCTCTCTTTGGTTTCTTTTTTCCTTTTTGTTTTCGCACCCTCTTGCATGTATGTTGAGTTAGAATCCTTAGCGTAGGGGCTTGTGCCCTTAGCTAAGTGTTATTTTATCTTGTTGCGAATCCACTCAAATATTTTATTTCTTTTTCTTTACCAAGAGTTTGCATCGAGTCCATACTCTTGCTAAAGTGGGGGCTTAATGTATCATCTTAAAATGGAAGCACTTCCATGTTAAGAGCATTTATCCCTCCGAGTGAGTGGTTTGGGGTCATGTCAAGTGCCTTGAATTGGTCTTGGCTTGTATCTAGTTGCTTCCCCCTATTCTAGTTCTCTCCTCATTTCCAACCTCTTTTCGATAGTTTTCTCTGAGATTCTGGAGTTTCTGATTATCTGGGTCAAAGATGACTTGGTAGGGTCAAGGAAAACCTAGACCTTGAATTAGGTTAGGGACAACCTCAACCTTGACCTAGGATGGCATCTACCTCATCCCTGACCCCAAGTCTAATTTTTAGATTCTGAAAGTTACGGGATGTCGGGTTTCAGAAAGATTTCCTTTCCCGCTTCCGAGTCAGCCATTTCGGGTTTAAAAATGGTAAATCCTTAAATTTCATTTAATCTAGATATATTTCTAGGGGTTAAGGTTAATTGGGATTTAAATCTCCAATGTCAGCCTTCTTTTGAGTTAAAAAATGATCTAAACTTCTTATTTGAGTTAAAAAGCCAATTTTGCATGATTTTGTGAGTTAACTAATTCTAATTTCTTGATAACTCAAAGATCAATCTGAGTTAATCAGGGAGAGATTTTTGGCTTTCCACGAGCTTTCAAAAATCTTGGATTTCTATATAACCAAGACTCAGCCCTTCATTTCAAATTTTTATATGCTACATCTTCAATTTTTGAATCCTTCAACTTGGAGAATCAAACTCTTGCGAACAAGCGATTGTGAGATTTTTGCAATTTCATTTATTGTTTTCAATCCATTTT
Organism: Chamaecyparis obtusa; assembly: GCA_027943335.1. NCBI lineage: Eukaryota > Viridiplantae > Streptophyta > Pinopsida > Cupressales > Cupressaceae > Chamaecyparis > Chamaecyparis obtusa. The sequence continues at coordinate 642,787 of BSBK01000598.1, forward strand.
TCATAGCATAGCATATCATTGTTAGGTTAGATTTTCATTCATATCAATTTAGATCAAGTTTCATATCAAGTTTTTCATCTTATTGCATTGAAAATCCAAAAATATAGATTAATTTGCATCCATATTCCATTGCTTTCATCATTTCAAATCCTTCATTTAGGTATTGCATTGTCACTGGTCTCGGTCATAATTTGAGAATATCAAGCTCATACCTACTAGAAGGCAGTAAATCACCTGGTTAGCATTGTTTACTTTATTTGCAAATTTCTTGATTTTCTAACCTCTAATGTTTTATTGAAGTGTTGTGTCTACAACTAGGTACAAAATTCACACACACATTTCTGGCACCCACTGTGGGGCCTTGCAATGGGTTTCCTTTCTGAATCTTCAAATTTCTATCATTTTTTTTCTCAAAACTACAATTTTTAATTTTCTATCCATACAATTTTGTACGACATTCGACATATTGTCATATCAGGACCCCCTATTTGTCATACAATAGACAACAATCTAAAGTACCATGCTGGTTGTATGTGCATTATCATACGAGATCTAAATTATCGTATGCATACTAACCCATTTTTCGTATTGTGTCTAGATTATCATACGAGAAGTAGCATATTGTCATACAATTTTTGGTACTAGAATTTCAATTTTCGTATCAAAATTTCAAGCAGTCTTTAAGATTTTAATTTTATATTTTTGCTGACAGCTAACCCTAATGATTGATACTTATTGTTTTTGATCACTTTGCTTGTGGAAAATCTCAACAAAAGCAAAAATAAGGTAAAATCTACTAAGCACATTGTTAGCTTGTGGTGACTGATCAAGAAAGTACTATCCAAGAAAGTACTATACACTTTTCCTCCTGACCTCATATGGTAGTAAAAAGGGAGAAGTTGAACTCATGTTCAACTTTAGTTGGTCTTTTAGACTAAACAAAATAAAGGAACAACTGAGTCCAGGGTGGTTCGATCTAGTGGGAGCCTCATATGGTAGTGGTATTGCTATAGGATCAGTCTCCAAGTGGGAGGTTTTTTAGTGTGGATACTGATCAGTCACCAAGTGGGAGATTGTTAGCTTGTGGTGACTAATCAGGAAAGTACTATCTAGGAAATTACTGTACATATTTTTTGCTATTTTTTGGCCGACATGTTGGAACTCATTCTAACCCTAAAGCAGTAAAATATTGTATAATATGGCTTAGGTTTAGGCATTTCATAATGTATGATTTTAGTACTTGTGGAAGAATTGAGCTGTAAGGGATTACATATTGTAATCAGGTTGTAATCACTGGATAATAAAATATTGGACTCACTATTGGTGGACATAGCCCAGGGATTGGGTGAACCATGTTAAATCTTTGTGTCTTGTGTTCTCTTCTATGTGGTTTATTATTTTCTGATATTGGTTATATTTGCATGTAATTGTTATTTCTACCTTGTTAATCCTAACAAGTGGTATCATAGCGAGGTTGGTTTTTTAGTTATCCTCTGTAGGAAGATCTCACGATTTAGTGGGAGTCTCACGGTTGAGTGGGAGTAATAGCAGACGAGGGTAGGCTAAAGGTTGACAAGTTTAATGGGAAGAAATTTTAGTTATGGAAAATGAAAATAGAGGACTATCTCTATCAGAAGGATCTATGGCGGCCATTGGAAGGAAAAGCCAATAAATCGGCAAGCATTTTTGATGAGGACTGGGTAATTCTTGATAGAAATGCTCTTGGTAGTATTCGATTATGCCTAGCACAATCAGTGGCATTCAATATTACACAAGGAACGATGATTGAAGATTTGATGAAAACCTTGGTGAAGTTGTATGAAAAACCCTCCGCTTCAAATAAGGTATTTCTCATGAAGCGTTTGTTTAATATGAAAATGGTGGAAGGTGGGTCATTTCCTAATCATTTAAATGAGTTTAATATAGTTACTAGTCAATTAACTTCTATCAATATTATTTTTGATGAAGAAGTCAGGGCTCTCTTGATTTTGTGTTATTTGCCTGAAAGTTGGAATGGCTTGGTAATGGCTATTAGTAATTCTATTTCTGGTTCTAATACCCTAAAATATGATGATGTCATTGGTGTTATTCTGAGTGAGGAAATTCATAGGAAAAGCTTCGGTGGATCCACATTAGGTAGTGTCTTAAATGGACAAAGAGGGGGTAGAACCAATGAGAGAGGAAACAAATCTAGAAATCATGGAAAATCAAGAGGAAAATCAAAGAGAAAGAGGTCTAAATCCAAAGGGCCAAATGATTGCTGGTACTATGGAAAACTAGGTCATAAGAAGAAAGATTGCTGGTCTTGGAAGAATAAAGAAGGAGACAAACAAGAAGGTAATAAGGAGGTAAATGTGGTAAGTAATAAATCTGAAGAGGATGCTTTGATTCTTTCTTTAGAAAGTATTGATGATTCATGGGTTTTAGATTCTGGGGCTTCATTTCATGCTACACCCCATAGAGGTTATTTTCTTGATTATGTCCAAGGGGATTTTGCGCTAGTTTATTTGGGAGATAATGAACCTTATCAGATAGTTGGAAAGGGAAAAATTAAGATTAAGTTGCAGAATGGGAATCATTGGCTACTATAAGAGGTAAGACATGTTCCAAGGCTGAGTAGGAATTTAATTTCAGCAGGGAAACTGGGTGATGAGGGTTGCACAGTTACTTTTAATGATAGAAATTGGAAGGTTTCAAAAGGTTCCTTAGTAGTAGCAAAAGGTATGAAATTAGGCACCTTATATCTTTGTACAGGTCATACTGTTCCTTCTACTTTAATTGTTTCAGAAGATAATGAATGTTCAGGAACAATGGCTGTAGTTGAGCAGGAAGAACATCAAACTGTTGTTGTAGATTCTGACACAACATTGTGGCATAAGAGACTCAGGCACATGAGTGAAAAAGGTATGAAATTACTTCATTCAAAGAAAGTTTTACTTGGTTTGAAATGTGTCAATATGGATTTTTGTGAAAGTTGTGTTTATGGAAAACAAAATAGAGTTAGTTTTGTAAAGAGTGGGAAGGAAAAGAAAAATGGGAGATTAGAGCTTGTGCATATAGATGTATGGGGACCAAATCAGGTATCTTCCCTTGGTGGCTCTCTATATTATGTTACATTTATAGATGATGCAACAAGAAAAGTATGGATTTATTTCCTTAAACATAAATTTGATGTATTTCAAACTTTTAAGAAATGGAAATGCTTGGTTGAGAATGAGAATGGTAAAAGGTTAAAATGTCTTAGATTTGATAATGGTGGTGAGTATCGCAGCACAAAATTTGAAGATTATTGTTCCTCTAATGGTATTCGTAGGTAGAAAGCTGTACCAAGGAATCCACAAGAAAATGGAGTGGGTGAACGCATGAACATGACAATAATGGAGTGTGCAAGGAGTATGAGGTTGCATGCTAGGCTGCCCAAAAACATGTGGCAAGAGGCTATGAACATATTATTTATTTAATCAATAGAGGCCCCTCTACTCCTTTTGACTGTGGTATTCCAGAGGAAGTATGGAGTGGTAAAAAGGTGAGTTATTCTTTTCTCAAAACCTTCAGTTGTGAAGCTTTTGCACATATAGATTCTGAAAATAGAACCAAGCTGGAAGCTAAGTCAAAGAAATGTGTATTTGTTGGATATGGCATTGATGAATTTGGTTATAGGCTTTGGGATTTTGAAAATCATAAAATTGTAAGAAGCAGGGATGTCATATTTAATGAGAAAGTATTGTACAAAGATCTGTTGCAGTAGCATGAGAAGAAAGAAAATGATTATGTAGTACTAGATGATACTCCAAAAGATGATGTTCCAATAGTTCCTTATGCTCTGCAACAACAACAACAACAAATACCACACACCCCAGTGAATGTTAAATGGTCAACAAGGCTAAGTAGACCTCCAGAGAGATTCTCTTGCTCTTTGTATTCTATTTTATTAACAGATGCTAGTGAACCTAAAAGTTATAATGAAGCTATGTAGGTGGATACAAAGCTTCAGTGGGAGTCTACAATGACAGATGAAATGGACTCCTTGCTAAAAAATCACACTTGGGATTTATGCAAGTTACCTGCAGGTAAAAGGGCTTTACAAAATAAATGGGTTTATAGGCTGAAAGAAGAGGATGGAGGTAAGAAAATATTTAAAGCCAGGTTAGTTGTAAAAGGATTTGCACAGAAAAAGGGTATTGATTTTGATGAGATATTTTCTCCAGTTGTTAAAATGACTTCTATCCATATTGTTTTAAGTATTATGGCTATTGAAGATTTGCATTTAGAGTAGCTTGATGTTAAAACAACTTTTCTTCATGGTGATTTGGATGAAGAAATATATATGGTCCAGCCACAAGGATTTGAGGTCAAGGGTAAGGAGAATTTGGTGTGCAGATTGTAGAAAAGTTTATATGGCTTGAAGCAAGCACCTCGACAATGGTATATTAAATTTGACACTTTTATGAATGAGCATGGATACAGTCAGTGTCATTCTAACCATTGTGTTTATTTTAAGAGGTTGGATGATGACAACTACATTATTTTATGTTTATATGTTGATGATATGCTTGTAGCTGGGTCTAACATGGATCACATTAAGGGGTTGAAAAAATAGTTAGCACATTCATTTGCTATGAAGGATTTGGGGGTAGAAAAACAAATCCTTGGTATGCAAATTTGTAGAGATAGGAAAAATAGGAAGTTGTCTCTATCTCAGGCTAATTATATTGAGAAGGTGTTGCAACATTTCTCTATGGAGAATGCCAAAGTTGTCAGCACACCTTTTCCTGGTCCTTTGAAATTGACTAAGGAGATGTGTCCTAAGACATCAGAAGAAGAGGCAAAAATGTCTAAGGTACCTTATGCTTTAGCTGTAGGGAGCTTAATGTATGCTATGGTATGTACTAGGCTAGATATTGCACATACAGTGGGAGTCATTAGCTGATATATGAGTAACCCTAGTATTGAGCATTGGAATGCAGTCAAATGGATTCTTAGATATTTGAGAGGTACATCCAGTAAGTGTTTACACTTTGGGGGTTCTACTACTACTGTACAAGGCTACGTTGACTCAGATTTGGTAGGAGATATAGATAGTAGGCAAAGTACTATAGGTTATGTATTTACTATTAGTGGGACAATAGTGAGTTGGATTTATAGACTACAAAAGGTGGTTGCTTTATCCACTACAGAGGTAGAGTATGTTGTTGCTACAGAGGTAGCTGAGGAGATGATATGACTTCAATTCTTCATGGAAGAATTGGGACATCCATAGATGGATAATTTTTTGCATACAGATAGCCAAAGCACCATTCATCTTGCAAAGAATTCTACTTTGGAGTCAAAGAAAAAACACATATAGTTGCGATACCATTTCATTCGGTTAGTTTTGGATGATGGGAAGTTAAAGCTGGAAAAGATTCATACAGATGATAATCTAGCAGATATGTTTACAAAGGTAGTAACAAGGGAGAATTTGAACTCATTTTCAGCTTCAGTTGGTCTTCTAGACTAAACATAATAAAGGAACATCTGAGTCCAAGGTGGTTCGATCCAGTAGGAGCCTCATATGGTAGCGATATTACTACAGGATCAGTTCCAAGTGGGAGGTTTTTTAGTGTGGATACTAATCAGTCACCAAGTGGGAGATTGTTATCTTATGGTGACTGATCAGGAAAGTACCATACACTTTTCCTCCTGACCTTACCGGGGTAATTTTTGGGCTGACATATTGTAACTCATTCTAACCTAAAAGCAGAAAAATATTGTATAATATGGCTTAGGGTTATGGATTTCATAATGTATGATTTTAGTACTTGCGGTGGAATTGAGCTATAAGGGATTATAAATTGTAATAAGGTTGTAATCATTGGATAATAAAATATTAGACTTGCTGTTGGTGGACATAGCCCAGGGATTGGGTGAACCACATTAAATCTTTGTGTCTTATGTTCTCTTTTGTGTGGTTTATTATTTTTTGATATTGGTTATATTTGCATGTAATTGTTATTTCTACCTTGTTAATCCTAACATGCATTGCATGGGATCCGAGGTATTTCATTGCATCCCTATAACACTTCAATTTTGGGAAATAAAATGAACCTCTCACGTATTTAGCTTGAGTGTCTCTTGCTTTCATAAATCACACATTCATTTTATGATCTAAAAAGAACATAGATTTGCTTTCTTGCATATCTTTTTCACACAGTAATTAGGCCCTATGAACACTATTTGTGGAGTTCTTGAAAGAGTGGGCTTCATTCGCTTGTTTTGCATGTGAAGCTCTTCTCAAAGATAGATCCCCTTGTAGGTAGGGAGGATTAGATATCATCTCATGGTTTTAATTTGTTTAGTCCTTAGTCTTGACGGTACATTTTCTCTTGGTCCCACTTAGAGAGATCGGTAGTCATTATTTTTGACATACGAACCTTGGTGAGGTGGTTTCAATTTTAGCGTGTCAATCAATCTATTTGTTGTGTTTGGGTGAAGTGAAGAGGCTAGAGGATTATGCTCTATTCCCTTTTTGGGTAACATCAGAAACTTAGATCCTTGAATCTGAACTAAGCCCCCATGTGGACAGTTTTGTGAGTCTTCCTTATTAGAGAGGGTTAATCATAGTGGACATTCCCTTTATTGGATCAACCACGTGGATGGAACCTCAAGCAGTAATAGCCATTTCTACCATGGTAGCAATAGCTGCTATATAAATGTCCTTGTGGAAGAAATCTCCATAGGTGTAGTTTCTTGTTGGGCTGTCAGATCTCCTTAGCATCTCTGATTGATTAAATTCTCAAAATGTATCAAAACCCCAGTGCACCTAGATTGGAGTTCTCCCTCTTGAGATTGCCAAAGTTGTAGAGTTGACCATTACTATGAACCCTAGTGGAACCAACTTTTTATTTTCTAGGACTATATGTGTGATTGCCAAACATTTGAGAACATACACAAGTAGAATTCTTAGGGAGTAGGATCATAAGTCACTATTCTTGTTCATGTGCAAGGTTTCTTTGTCCCTTGCTCATTGTTTGAAGATGATTGCTTGCTCCCTTGATTGTTGTCTTGTGTGTCTGATATCTAATTGGTCATTTAAAAATGAACAAAACCCAGCCATCAAAATCAACCAACAAATCTAAAAAAATTGCAAAATCTGAACAAAATCCTTTTCTGGTGTCAATTGTCATTCAGAAAATTCAAAACTCGTATGAGTTTTTAAACTGTCATATCGGAACCCCCAGAAACTCGTACGAAAGCATGTACTTTGTCGTACGACTATTGAAAAAATCTAAGCAAATTTCAATACTGGTAGCAATTAGCATACAAGTTTTTGTCAATTGTCGTGTGAGACCTTGTCTGAACTCGTACGAGCCTGGAGAAAGTCGTACGAGAGTTGAATCAAACTTGTCAGAAAGCCTTCAAATTTGTCAGAAATTAAATCGTTGCAGTCAACTACTAGATTCTGTCAAAATATTTACTGTGTCAGGAATAGAGTAGAAAAAAATAAAAAATAAAAAATAAAAAGTACAAAAAAATTGAAAAAATGAGAAATACAAAAAAAGAAGAAAAAGAAAAAGTGCCTTGGTGAAACCTGGAAACGGGTGCCTTGGTAGCAAAAATAGAATCTCTACCAAGATGGTGAAAATCCAGCAAACGGGTGCCACTTGTTCAAATCACTCCATTTATCAGTGCAATCTTGGTCTTTCCTAGCTTTCAGTCATGTTTTAGTTTGTACATATCTCTTGTTTTCAATAAAGTTAGTCTAAGCATTATCCAACAAGAGTGTCGGTATCCTATCAATGTTCCAAACTTGTGGGTAATCAATGTCATATCCTATGGTCATCAATATCTTCAAACAAGTCATATCCAGTCAAGGTCTTTCCAAAGCTATGTTTGAGTCAGTCAGTCAGTCTCCTCACTAGGAAAGGATTTTGCACCTTACAAACAACAACAACAACAAAAAATTGAAAACAATCGTTGCGACATGTTTAAATCTTTCTGTATGCTTACTGATTTATGTTGAGATTTTTTGCATATTTTGTCCTCTTGAGCTCCTCAATGATTTCCTTCATAGGATTTAGCGAGTGATGACTGGGGGCATAATCTTTTATTTGTTTTTTGCTTGAAAGTAAAAATCTCATAACTTTGGAAATTCTAGATTGAATTGGTGTCCACTATAAGTGCCTCCATCATGTATTAGATGGCCATGTGTACCTTGACCATTGATACCTAGATGCTTCAAGGAAGTTTGATGTAATTTTTATCTTTTTGAATGATTTATTGATCCTACTATGACCAGCTACTACCCATGGATGTGAATGATAATGGGTCACTACGGGTAATTCACATTGGAAATAGAATGAATTCTACAACTATTTGGCATGTTTGTCTGCAAGGCGTATTCAGGTCATCACAACGTTTATGTTCTGATGCTTATACACATTGCTATATCAAAATGGACATGATATTCAGGTCATCCTGGCTTTTATGCCTTGATGCTTATATCTCGATTTGACATAACAAAACAAAAATAAATATTCATATGTATATGGTTGCCTAACCAGTGGATATTGTATTCATTTATCTGGTTACCTAATAAAATATTCAGTGATAAAAATGACCGACACATGATCAATGAATAAGTCCTAGGTCCTAGGTGCATTTCATTTTTCATTTTGTACTTTGCATGATTGTCTTTATCTCACATGTCCAAAATTGGCTTGATGCTAAATGATTCTCCAAAACTATGCTAAACATGAAACAAGTGCTGAGCTTCTTATGAAGGTTCCCTAAAACTAAACCAGCAAGTAGTCACTATTCTAGGTTACATATCCATTTTTGACAAATGACTGAGCACTTGTCTTCATCATGTCCTACAAAATATATCATGTGTATCGCTGCATTTACATTTCCATATCATTCATCCAGTGCATACATACATATACATCAAAAGAAACATACATTTACATTCATTCATCTATCATTGTATTGCATAATCCTACATTTGAAAGTAAACATTGCATTGCATAATCCATACATTCTACACTAATCAAAGCATTTCAAGCATTTGCATCACATGATATTACATCATAAAATAAAATGACAAGTGCATATGAAGTCACAACCAAAAATAGATCTCGTATATATATCAAAATTTCATAATCATACATGGGGTTGCACTACTAGCACAATATGCAAAAGAATGAGGTCAACTGAGCTATCATATATGATCAATGTATAGACAAAATTGGCAAAAATAAGAACACTATGATAGATCAGTTGTCTGTTTGGTCCTCTACATTTGGTGCTCCTCTAGTAGGTGCATCTAGTGGTGGGTTAGCCTGTGGTGCTTTGGCTCCCTTAGAAGCAATCATATATTCAGAATAAGAAGGCACTCTCTGATCAGTAGGAACTCTTGAGTAATAAGTAGACACAGTATGAGGCTCGACTAGTCTGATGGATAACCTCTTCTTGTAACCGCCTCACATCTACCTCCTTCTCCATTCATTGTCTCTCAGACTCTCTCAGCTGAACCTCCAAAGTGGCACTCTAGAACCTCAAATCACATATCTGCAATCAGAGTCGCCTAATGATCTCCTATGGCATCTATCTCAATCCTAGATCCACCTCAAGTGCCACTGTCTCTGCCTCCTCGATAGGCTACTCTACACTAGCTCCTCTATGCACCTTACAGAGATAGAACTTTGTACCTAAATCAAAATTAGGAGCATCCTGAGCCTCCTCCATCAGAGCATCTTGTTGCACTCCTAGAACCTCATCCACACTACCCACATCGCCAAGTGTACCACTCTCACCTCTAGTATGTCTATGATGCAAAATTGAGGGTCTGACTAATGGATATGTATGTGTTCATGGTGGTCTCATCTATGCTAATGGCCTCAGTGGGGTCATCACTTCTCTAGGCCTAGGTCATGTAGGATGCAGCACTGGCATTTGTACATCATGTCGTCTTTGGCCTCTTCCCATAGGGGCACTTGTCACATCCTCAACATCCTCCATGGTAGGAATCAACTTAGTCATATAAGATAAAAACCTCATTGGATGCTCTGCTAACTAAGCAATAAAGGCATCAGTGACTCCGGCATTAGATACTTGTGGCCTATAATCCCAATCTTTGGTAGCATACCAAATGTACTCCTAACTACACAATGCATATGACAACCAAGCCATCCATCCTAACCCCAACTCTCAAACTAGCCATGCATAAGTGGAAAACTCCTGTGGGGCATCCTGCATAATGCCATACTGTCTCCATACCCATGTGATCAAGAACCTCTCCAGGATAGTGGTGGATCGTCCTATCAAAACTCAACTCTGACAGAAGTAACCAAACTGGGCATGAGCAGTTGGCCACGCATCAACCTATAAATATGGCCTCCAAATCATGAAAGTCATGTCATCTAAGACACACCCCCAATACTCTATATGGCCCATCCGTACCTGTATGAGAGGCTCTTGTGGCTGCCTCTCATCATCATAGATGGGCAGACATATCAAGATGTGCTCCCAAGCCCAAATCTATAATACAAGTGCACTTGAAGCAAATGATTTACCCTCATGGTAAATAATCTCATGCATCTCACTAAACATATGGGCTAATAAACACTGATCCCATCCCAGCTCAGTAGGACTAGCCATTAGGTGTGCAATAATCAGGGCCCAACCCATCAAAAGACCATTATGCTAATGATTTGACATGATGATCCCTCCGATCATCCCTACTAAGATGCACTCTAGTCTGTGAGTCTGATTGTATATCTGTACAAGAGTCTCCCATGAAATAGACTGAGCTAACTACTCGTCATCACTGAACATAGTCCTAAAAGCATGCAGACCTGAATTCCCCACACTGATATAATCAGGATGAGGACCATGAAACTGTATCCAAAGTATCCTATAAACATCCTATGGAATAATGGTGATCTCTCTAGTAGGCAAATGAAAGGTCTGGGTCTCAGAGTGAAAACCTCTCTATAAGTTTCATAATCAATCCATGGTTTACCTGAATGTCAGGTAACTGAATCAGGTACTCAAAGCCACAAGTAGCTAGATGTACTCTCAATAGGTCAGGAAGTGCTACACATAGTCTCTGGGTAGCCAAGTGAGAAATACATACATGTACATCTGGATAGAGAACCTACATAGCATAGAAACAAGGACACCCTATTAGTAACTTGGTTAAAAATCAAGCTATAAGAATGGAAAATGAGAAATTGAATACTTCAGAAGGTGCATTAATGACTAAGCTATCAGCTTATGAAATCAAAAAAATCAAAATTTTGACTTAAGGATGTGAAAAATGGTCACGATTTTCCATACGAGTTTTTAGACTGGCACCAAAACTCGTACAAGTTTCTACAAGGTCTCGTACGACACTTCATGCATATACGACAATTGGTTGGTTCTCGTATGAGACTTGAGGGACCCGATGCAATGTTGTATGATAGATGGGTCCCCCTCATATGAGTTACAATTCAAACACACACGACACTCTACCAGGACCTGAAAACTCATACGAGTCCAAGTAGATTGTCGTATGGGTTTCCTTGAATAAAAATTTAAAAAATAAAAAAATGTGCTAAAAAATCCTATAAAGCATAAAAACAAGCAGAATTTGAATGCAGGAGAGGCACAGAGGTCCACTTACCAGGTTCCCATACTGGGGAGGTCACTAGTATCGATGGCTACACTCAAATCGGTGTGAGGAGATAGGAACTTCCATTTTCTCTCTAAGGGCTCCATAGGCTTCTCTAAAGTCAAAAGGAATAATGATTTGAAAAAGACCCTTTAGGGCCTTATATAGGTTTTGACCTAATTTTTCAAGGTGCTCTGCTTTGCGTGAAAATTGCACCCTTGGCTAATTTCGACATTCTAAACCCATTTTCAGGATCAAAATCCAAATCTAAGATCATTTACTTTTCAAAATCACGATTGAAAATTTTTAGAATCAGGATGGCTGATTGCTTGCACAATCAACCTTCAAAACATCAATGAAATCTAGAATTCAACTTAACTAATTATCACACATCAAACTCTTCAAATTTCAACTTGGTCAACCATGGTCAACTCATGGTCAAACCTAGTTAAACTTGGTCTTCAGGACCACCAAATGATGCAGAATGTGTCTCTAGATGTGCACAACCACTTCTCAAATTGATTAACATGCTTCCACAATCTCTCAATGCTAACTTTCTTGTCAGATTTTGATTTTCATCCCGAAGGGGGTGTTGGAAACTAAATTGAAACAATTATTGTATTGTTATTGATGTCAAACCTTAATTGGTAAGACTGTTGCTACTTAGGAAAGTACAATATCTATTTGAGTGTTGCTAAGAGGGCTAAGCAAGGTTGGTAACAATAGCACCTAAGAAAAGGTTGAGTTATCTTGATACTACAAAGTGTACTTGACTATGTTGCACTATGATGAGATAATGCATTATTTATCTTAGTAAGACTAAAGACTAAATTGGTAGGTTTAATCGAGCAAAGAATGGAAAAATCATGTTTAAGCTGAGTAATGTTAGTGTCGACCGAGTTAGTATATGCCGAGCAAAATTATAGTGTCGATTGAGCACCAGTAAATTACCGAGGAAGACAGTGCAAGCCAAGGAGACAGTTTTAGTATTGACCGAGCGTTCTACATGGAGATCGAGTGTTCTACATGGAGACCGAGTGAACAATCACAGTATTGACCGAGCATCAACAATTTTTATATTTGAAGAGAATTTAATTTTGGAGCTGACATTGTTGAATTCTTGGATTATGTAAAATGTGTTGACTTTATTTATTGATTGTTTGGAAGCATTAAATGCTTTGTAAAACATTTTATTGTAAATATTTGAGAGATTTGAGATGATTCTAGAAAAGGAGCTGAAGAACATAAAGCGGGTAGATTCAATGAATCTGACCTAACCCTAAGATCTATGAATGAGATTGAGTGGCAAAAGATGAGTTAACCTAATTGAGGAAAATATAAGGGAACCTGAACATTATGATATGTATGCACATGGTGAGCAGAGAATGCTGGAAGAGGAAAGTTTTATTGACTGAATAAGTAGAAAAGGCTGAAGGAGAATGGTGTCGATTGCTTGAAGAAAAGTTTCGAGCAGATCAGAGATGGAAATGGCAAAGTTTCAAAGTTAGTAAACTAGCATTAGTGTATGGAATCAGATCTAATATTTGCAAAGTGAGTTGTATATTTTTTAGATAATATTGCTGCTACTTTCTAACCATTGTAATAGTCAAAATCCTTTTAACAGAGGTTGACCTAACAGTCATATGTTAAATCCTTTGAACAAGGTTTCATTCTAATGGAGTGCATGTAAGTCCTATGACTAGGCTCACTTTTAACAGGGTGATTGAAATCCTTTAACTGGGTCACATTTGACAGTGTGTGTTGTAACCTTTGATAGGGTTGGCTTTTTACCGAGCTCACTTCAGAAGAGTGAAAATAATAGTAGCATGTTACAAAGTGGTTTTTCCCAAATTGGGTTTCCACTATAAAACCTGGTGTTTATACTTGTGTGACTGTTTAGATTTGAACATTACTATGTTTTACAAGTTAAGTTACAACTAGGTAGTGGACTGCATTGTTAGATGTTTCTATTATTGAATCAATGATGACCGAGTTTGTTTTGGTTTTGGATATGATTTAAGGATAAGTTTATGAGATTGTTTTATACATCAGGACTTGACAACAACAGATTCACCCCCCCTCTCTATTGTTCTAAATCATATTAACAATTGATATCAGAGCTCAGTTGCTTATTATTAGTGTGGATAGATATCAAGTTTAAAGGGGCTTGAAGCAAATGATCAGGATGTATAAGAAGGAGGTACCAAAGCTGAACAAAGAAAATTTCCCTACATGGAAAAGCTTGATGAAGCTGCATCTAGCTGGTGTAATACCCCAAAAATGGGCTATAAGTTCATTAATCTCCTACATCTTCAATTCGAACAAAATCGACATCAAAGTCCTAATCTAAGGCACATCTAAACATCATCAAATCTAATTGATTATCTTAAATTTTGCATCGGAGAATATTCCTAGTAATATTCCTAATTATCTTAATTATCTTTAATTTTATAATTATTTGGCAATAAATCACATTTATCCTAAAATTTGATTAATTAAATATTTTCATATTTAATTAATTAGATTTAATATTTGCCACTTAATTATGTAATTAAATTTAATTCTATCTATTATTAATTGTATTATTTAATTTTGACAATAAATCAAAATTCCTATCTTTAATTGATTAAATTCTTATTTAATTAATTAAAGCATGTTGTCATTATTTAATAATATAATTTTTAATAAAAGTTTGAATAAATAGTTAATTAACCCATAAATTAATTATTTATTTTCAAAAATCAGTTGAGTTGAGGATAAATCACTTTATTTATTTATTTAATTCTTAATTATTATGCATATTCAAAAGAAACAGTTAAACTCCAAATCAGAAAATCAATGCAAGTTATTGACTTTTTGGAACTCAACATCCTTTTGGAGTTCAAAAAGCTGATCTAAACTCTAATTTGAGTTAAAAAGCTGTTTTTGCATGTTTTTGCATGATTTTGAGAATTAACTATCTTTTATGATCAGATAACTCAAAAATCAAGTTGAGTTATTTGAGTGATTTATGGCTTTTTCCCATGCACCTCCAAAGCCCTGGATTTCTATAAATTAAAGGCTCAGCTCTTCACAAATCATCTCATATTTTGCACAATCACGCTGGAGAATTGGAATTGAAGAATCAACTCTTGTGAATCGACATCTTTGTGAGATCAATCTTATTTTTGCATTCATAGTTTTCATATCATTGTTAGAATCTTCATTGTTAGATCATTTAGCATTCATTTCATATCAAGTTTTTCATATTAGCATAGATTCATATCAAGTTTTCATTCTTATTGCATAGAAAATATCAAAAATATAGATTAATTGCATTCAACTTCATATCCATCTTTTGCATTCAAATCCTTCATTTAGGTGTCGTCTAGGTCACTGATCTCGATTACAATCTGAGAACATTAATCTCGCACCTATTAGAAGGCAGTAAATCGCTTGGTTAGATAGCTTTCAATTTTGCACGATTTTGATTATAGCTAACCTCTAATGTTTTACTGAGTGTTGTGTCTACAGATCAGGTATAATTTTCACACACACATTTCTGGCGCCCACCGTGGGGCAACCCACCTTTGCATGCTGGTTTTGATTTTTTTAGGAGCTAAAACCCCAAAGTTTCAAAGATTTAATTTTATCTCCAAAAAGGCTTAGAATTTTGATCTGAAATTTTTTTTGCAGGTTGGTGACATGTAATGGAAGCTACAGTAAAAAATTTAGAATTTTATGAGATGTTTTGAATTTTTAATAATTTTTTCTTGAAATTCCGGAAAAAATTAATATCTGACGCAAATCAGCATATTTTTCGAAAATTTTTATATTTTCGGAAAGCTCTTTAAATTATACAGGGGGTCCATTCTTTGTGTTTTAAATTTGGACATCATATCATAGCTCAAATAGTCAATTTACAAAAACTGGTCTGTATTGATAAAATGGGTCTCTAGGGCACAAATGAAGAGGTTTTTCTAAAATTTTTGCATTTTTGGAAAGCTCTCTGTTTTTTAGCAGGGGTCTCTATTCTAAATTTCTATTTTTGTAGCCAAAATCATATCAAAAAAATTAGATCTTGTTGACTAGGTCAAATGCAGCAAAAAAAAATAAAGTTTTGTGATGGGTATGCACTTATTTTTTTTACATGGTTCAATGAATGATATGAGTTGTCATTTGGGTTGATTGCTGGTTATTATTACTGATAATAATTGATTTTTAGAGCTAACCCTATGGTTTTTATAAGTTGAATATATTTTGCATATCTTGTTTGCTTGTTTGCTTGTTGGAGAGTTCGTCACTTGCTTGCATGGAAAAGCTCAACAAAAATTGCTAAAAATCAAGTAAAATCTACTAAGCGCGTTGCAAGGATCCCAGGTATTCTCCTTCATCTAATAATATTTTGATTTGGGACTTAAAATAAATCTCTTATGTGTCAAGCTTGTGTGCATCTTTTCATGCTTTTGATCTATTTCTACACACTTGCATAATTGATACTAGGTTGTGAACCCTTAAGGATTCATTAAGTAGTCTTAGAATACTTGTGATTGATCTTGATTGCTATCTTGGGTTATTGGACTCGCTAATCCGCCGGCCCCTCATTTCTGCCCCGTGGTTGCAATCTCAGCGCCATAAAGGGGAGGGGTCAACAGGACAGAAGCGTTAAATGTTCCACTTGGCAACCCTTTTGTGCTTTTAGGAACTCCCTTGTTTTCTAAGTTGTGGACTCGTTTTTAGCTTGTGTGAGGTGTTAAGTGTTCCACCTTGTGGACTCATCTCATATTCGCTTTAAACGTTAAGTGTTCCTCTTTCTACTTTTTGGATGCTTTTGGTAGATTTGCTTTCGGAACATACATCTGTGCTCACATAGTAATTAGGCCCTATGAACACTATTTGTGATTTTTGAGAGATTGGATTCCTAGCGAAATCCTTCTTGACGATAGAATCCTTGTAGGTAGGGAGGATACTTAGTGCGTTTCACATTCAACTTAGTTAGTGAGTCTTCTCTTATTGATCGACACATTCTCTCTCCGGAGAGGTTGATAGGTCATGTGGGGTTGATATCACAAGCTTTGGTGAATCAAAATTGGTTAGTGCGTCTTCTCTTATTGATTGATACATTCTCTCCCCGGAGAGGTTGATAGATCACGTGGAGTTGATATCACAGACCTTGGTGGAACAAAACTTTGTCTTAGCGTGTCGGATTAATCTACTTGCTTTGTTTGGGTTAAAAGTGAAGAGGTGTCAAAACCTTGAATCTGGAGCCAAGTCCCCTTGTGGTATACTATTGTGAGTCATCTTTAGAGAGGGTTAACCGTAGCGGACAATCCCTTCACAGGGAAAACTGCATTGACGGAACCTCAAGCGGTAATAGCCATTTTCGCCATGGTAGTGACAACCGCTATATAAATGTCCTTGTGGAAGAAATCTCCACGGGTATGGTTCATTGTTGGGTTGTCAGATCTCCCTAGCAGCTCTTGAAGATTAAGTTCTCGGACTGTGTCAAAACCCTGGTGCGCCGGGATTGGAGTTCACCCCTTTGAATCATAAAAGTTGCAGAGTCAAACCATTACTAAAAACCTTAGAGAGGCCAATTTTTCATTCTCAGGTATATGTGTGTTATTGCAAAACTTTTCAGAACATACACAATTAGTACTCTCAGGGATTAGCACAATTTGGTCACTTGATTGTTCATGCGCAAGGTTGCTTTTGCCCTTGTTCATTGTTTTCAGACGTGCTTGGAATCACTTGCTTGTTGTTCTGCGTGCTTATTTATCTACTTGGCTATTAAAAATGATCAAATCTGGTATAACTTTCAAAATCTGAACAATACAATTTGCAAACAATCCAAAACTGAAGACCTTACATTTTGCAAAAAAATTGACGTAAAATCTTTCTGGAGTCAAAAGTCATTTCAGGAAGTCAAAAGTCGTACGAGTTTTGTCAAGTGTCATTTCAGTATTACCCAACTGTCGTATGAGTTTAGAAAATGTCATTTCATAGACTACCCAGTGTCGTATGAGTCTGCAGAGTGTCGTTTGGAAAAATTTGAGAGAGTTGTCAGAAATTGTCAAATTGCAAGATATCCAATGTTTCCAGCCTAGTTCCAGAATCTGTCAAAAATATCATTGTGTCAGGAATAGAGCAATAGCTATTGAGAATCAGTACACATGTCTCAAAGAATCAGTAAACAAGAGGAAGAAATTATGATCGCCGCTATAATGAAACAGATACATGCTATGCAAGTCCAGCTTGACAAACTTGGGAAAGAAAAGGAACCTCTATACTCTTTTCCATTTGATAAAGACTTGTACATGTCACCATGCCCCCGGAAAAAAATTGAGCAATATGATACCTCTTCCACGGAGAGTGACACATCTAGCTTTGAAGACTATGATGACTATGATGACAGAAAATGTAATGATACCTATGACACCTCTGTTCCTAAGAGTCCTCCTCATCGTTCATTCCTACTTACTACAAATGGGCCATCACATTGGATAGATCGTGATGGTGATCCATATGATTCTGATTTTGAAAGAGATTTTGATGGCTTTTGTGGACAATACCTTGATGATGATCCATCTACTACTGCTGAGGACTATAAAATACATCGTGCTAGCTTGAAACGTCAATACTATAAGGATCTCTCCTCTAAGAACTCTCAGGCTGAAAATAAAGATTACACTCTCAAGCAAGATCATGTTAATGTTGGACCTTTGTCTAGTGATGGTTCCCTTCCATCCCCTACTTCCTCCAATACCCATACATTTCCTAAAGCTTCCGAGTCTTTCAAATCTTTCACAGAACCTTCATCTGACACAAGCCCTGATACTTTTCATGTGGTTCCCTATAGTTATCCTCCAAGGCTACCTCTTAAAGAAACTCAAGCTAACCTTCACTTGGCTGCAAATACTTTCAATAATGATAAACCTAAAGAGCCTAAGCCTTCATATGCTATAATCCCTACTTCAGCTAGTCCTCCACCATCTCTTCCAAAGTCATCCATACAATCCCAACATGCTTCCTTGTCCTTAGAAGTGGCTCCATGTCAAGAGGACTCTAAAAATGATAAAGAGAAGAACATAAAGAAAGATCAAGATCAAGAACCCTCCATTTCATCCACTCTTTTTTCTGATGTCTCTTATCCGCCTCAAGGTTCTTTTGATCCTGTACCCCCTTTTTCATGCATTCCACCATGTCTTAAGTCTTCGCTTAAGCAAGATCAGGCTACTACTTACACTAATGAGCTTATTGACAATCAAAATGACCTTACTACATTTGTGCTTTCCAAAGATGATACTTCCATTAAGGTTGGTAAAAGTGGTGTTCCTTCCAATGTTAAGCCTATTGAAAATCAAGAGACAAATTATGTGCTGGTGCTATCCAAAGATCCTTGTCAAGATCAAAGTCTTCCATCTTCTTATTCTACCACTCCATGTTCACTTCCACTTTCTACTCTTCCTAAGTCTTTGCAAGCTTTAAAAAATCTTATCAAAGAAGGTGCTCATATTCAAGATGTCCATGATTCTATTGAAAATTCTAATGCTCACTCTAAAGATGTTGATATCCTTGGTTGTCATATAGATGCTGATGAACTTATTGATTATCCTTTTGCGTCTTCCACTTCCATCCTTGGACCTCTTCCACCACTACAAAGATCTTCACGCATTCCTTCCATCTTGGGTCCTTATGTCCCTTCACTTTCCCCTCCTAACTTTCCTAATTCACCATCCATCTTGGGTCCTTACATACCTCCATCTCCTATCTTTCCTCAAGATCAACATAGATGCATACCCTTGAATCTTTTTCATCCACCCACCCATCTAGACCAGTCGTATCCTCCCTCTTCCACAAATCCCAAGTCTTTTGGAAGTAACTTGAATGTTCAATACAAGAAAAAGAAGCAATACAAGAATCCATCAAAAAAAGAATATCACCATGTCTCCTCTCATAGACATGGAAGCATAAAGTCAAAAGAGATATCTAAGAAAAAAACCACAAGACAAGTATGGGTTCCAAAATCCATCATTCAAGATATTCTCTCTAAGTCATCAAAGGGAAATAAAAAGCCTAAGGCTATATGGATTCCAAAGTCTCTCATAAGAGAGTCTTATGTTGAACAAAAAGTTAAATTGACATTCAAGCTTCCAAAGGCTTCCACTACATCTCCTTCCAAAAATATTCTTCCATTTCATGCGCCCAAACCTCAACCTCTGCTAGCCATTCGCCATATTCCTTCACGTATTCCTTCATTCACATTTCCTCCACCCTCTCACCACCCTTCAAGGTGTGTGTTTACGTTGATCTTTCCTTCCTTTCCACCTACCCTTTCACAATCCTTCCATGCATTATCCTTCTACCTTCTATCATTTTTCCTCATTTGCCTATTCCTCCTATCTTCCAACCTCACTCGCTTTACATAGAACCCTATCCTCCATTTTTCTTTTTCATCTCCCTTTCCCTATCAGCATCTTTGAGCGTGTCATTTTGAATCCTTGGCATATCATGGTTTATCCTTTCAAGGAGCATTATCTAAAAAGCTTGCCTTCTTCTAAAAAAAAAAATAAAAATAAAAATAAAAAAAAATGAAAATGTGCCTTGGTGAAAACCTAGAAATAGGCACCTTGGTAGCAAAAGTAAAGAGAAATAAATTCATTCTATGGTGAAAACCACTCCCTTGTGGCACCTTGGATAAGTACCATGATGAAAACCTGGCAATCAGGCATCATGCGTAGTTCTTCTACATATTTCATCCATTTCATCTTCTCTCTTTGATCTTGACAATGTTGATCTATACACGAACATTTGACTATTTTGTGAGCTATCTTACAGTGATCTTGCTTTCATTCCTTCCATGTTTAGCCTTCATATCCATCTTCCTCCATTCATTTTTGCCTATCGCTATCCTTTTCCCCTTTGGTCTTGATCTAATAAAAAAAGAAAGAAAGAGTAAAACACAGTGCTATGAAGCCTCTTGACATGTCTACTCCTTTGGATTGCATTCTTTCCTGCTCTTGCATTATGATTTTGTGCTTATCCTATGCTAGCCTTTCATTGCTTGTCCAAATGCGCTTTACATGATAATTTTTTCCCTAGCTTGGGTATTCTTGAGGAGTTTCCCCTTGAGGATTTCTTCCCTTCATTTTCCTTCATTCTCTTATCTTCCATCTCTTCCACTAGCTTGCTAATCCCTCTTGTTCTCCACCTTGCTAGACATTGGGACTGCACGATATGATCTTGCTCAGGAGTTTGCAAATGGAAAAAGATGCTATCAAGTATACCAAGTATCAAAACTAGTATCAAAACAAGCATTAGAACCAGTATCAAAACAATTATCAGAATCAGTATCAGAATCAGTATCAGAACCAGTATCAGAACAAGTATCAGAATGGGCCTACATAACTAGTATCAGAACACCTACAGGGGCTACACCTTTCGCTTTAGTTTATGGGTCTGAAGTGGTACTGCCTATTGAGGTTGAAATCCCATCACTCAGAATCAAAATGCATGGACTTGTCACTGATGAAGAATACAGAGTGTCGAGGTTACAAGAACTTGAACTACTAGATGAGCGCAGACAAGCAGCGTATGATCATCTTAGAGTGTATCAGAAAAGAATGTCTAGAGGCTACAACAAGAAAGTCAGACATAGAGAATTTCAGGTTGGCGATCTAGTGTTGAGAGAAAATCCTAAAAATCAATCACATCAAGAACGCAAGGGGAAGTTCGAACCCAACTGGCTGGGTCCCTTTGTAATCACTGCTACTTTTGGCTCTGGTGCCTATCAACTCTCAACAACTGAAGGAGAACAGCTCTGAGAACCAATCAACGTTCTCCATCTAAAGAAATTCTATGCCTAAGGCATTCAGTGCTTGGTAAATGTCCTGAAAAAAATCTTAAAAATCAGAAAAAGTCCTGAAAAAATGAACATCTTGGTGAAAACCTAGCAATAGGCGCCTTGATGATTCACAAAAAAATCAAAAAATATCAAAAGTACAAAAAAATTGAAAAAATGAAAAATACAAAAAAAGAAAAAAAAGTGCCTTGGTGAAAACCTGGAAACAGGCACCTCGGTAGCAAAAATAGAATCTCTACCAAGATGGTGAAAAATCAGCAAACGGGCACCACTTGTTCCAATATGCTCCATCTATCAACACAATCTTGGTCTTTCCCAGCTTTCAGTCTTGCTTTAGTTTGTACATATCTCCCGGTTTGTTCCTGCATTTCCAGTTTTCAATAAGTCGGCCTGTACACCAACCAGCTCAAGCGTTTGCATCCTATCAATGTTCACACTTGGGGGCAATCAATGTCATATCCTATGGTCTCCCATGTATCTTAGACGTGTCATATCCACTCAGAGTCCTTTGAAGCTTCAAGTTGAGTCAGTCAGTCTGTCTCGTCTCCAGAAAGGATTTTGCATCAACAACAATCAAAAATCAAAACTCAACTGAAAACAATCTGTGCTTTTCATGCTTTTATCTCCTTGTATGCTTAATGATTCGCATTGAGATTTTTGCATATTGTGTCCCTTCGAGCTCTTCAATGATGTCCTTTACAGGATTTAGAGAGTGATGACTGGGGGCATAATCTTTTCTTTGTCTTCTGCTTGTATGTGAAAATCTAACAGCTTTGGAAATTTTGGATTGAAATGGTGTCCGACTGTAAGAGCCTCTATCTCGAATTGGATGGCCATGCGTACCTCGACCATTGATACCCAAAAAATTCAAGGAAGTTTGATCTAACTATTGTCTTTTTGAGTAAGTTCTTTCTCCTACTGTGGAACGCAATCTTGCCTAAGGATGTGAACGATAAAGGGTCACTACGGGTAATTCACATTGGATTTAGAATGATCTCTTGACTATTTGATGTGTTTGTAACGCAAGGCGTACTCAGGTCATCACAACGTTTATGTTTTGATGCTTGTACAAATTGCTATATCAAAATGGACATGATATTCAGGTCATCCCGGCATTTGTGCCTTGGTGCTTATATCTAATCTGACATTTCGAAAACAAAATCAATATTCATATATCCATGGTTGTTGACCAGTGGGTGTTGTATTGATTCTTGCGCATACAAATTGATATTCATATGTCTATGGTTTCATAGCTAGTGGGCATTGTATTGATTTATCCGGTTACCTAAAAGTTCAATGATGATAACAAATCGACATATGATCAGTGACTAGGTCCTAGGTCTTAGGTTGCATTTCATTTTTCATGTCTCATTGCATTTTGCATGTTTGCATGATCTCACAATGATTAAATGAACTTCAATG
Source organism: Chamaecyparis obtusa (assembly GCA_027943335.1). Taxonomy (NCBI): domain Eukaryota; kingdom Viridiplantae; phylum Streptophyta; class Pinopsida; order Cupressales; family Cupressaceae; genus Chamaecyparis; species Chamaecyparis obtusa. Next base: position 665,685 of record BSBK01000598.1, read on the forward strand.
CTTAAATGATTCTTCAAATCGCATCTTCAAGTCTAACAAGAGCTGAATCTCACACGAAGGTTCCTTCAATGAAATAGCAAGTAGAATCCTTTTTCGGGATCAAAATTCAAATCTGAGATCATTCATATTAATAACTACTTGCATATTCGACCTTCAATCATCACAGAAATCTAGTATTCAACTTAACTGATTATCTTACATCACACTATCAAAATTTCAACTTGGTCAACCATGGTCAACTCATGGTCAAACCTAGTCAAACTTGGTCTTTTGGGACCTTCTAACGATGCAGAATGTGTTCCCGGACGTGTTTAACCACTTCTCAAATCAATTAACATGCTTCTAAACTATCAACGCTGACTTTTCTTGTCAGATTTCAATTTTAATCCCGAAGGGGGCATGGTATTGCACATCATTCAAAGTCTGTAAATCAAATTCTATCGATCAAATCTATCAATATCTTTCATCAGTGATCAAGATAACAATCACGTCTAGTCACTGATTCATCAAAAGTCCTCATCGCTCGGGGCAAATCTATCATCACTTGGGGCATATCAGATTCATCAAGATCCATATCAATCTGATATTTTCTTAATCTTGTAAACTGTATCAATTTTTGCAACCATCAGATCATAGTGTTCTTTCCTTGGTTCTTCGGCAACTGAAGGATTCAGATGTGATACTTGCTAGTTCTGCTAAGACAATCGAGTCTAGAACGGGTCACTCACTTCTTATCAATCCTAAGGTTCAGAATCAGGCATTTTGACACTTTTTCGCAATCATAGGTTCATCGCTGCTACAGTGAACATTATCTTTGGTCATTCAAGACCTATTATCTCCATCTCAATTCAATATCAATCAGCTTCTATCTCATATCAATTATCAATCTCAAACATCAGTTTCATATCTTTATCAAACACAGACTATCTTTGAACCACTGCGCTTCGCACAGTAATTCAAAGAGGGGCAAAATGTAATACCCCAAAAATGGGCTATAAGTTCATTAATCTCCTACATCTTCAATTCGAACAAAATCGACATCAAAGTCCTAATCTAAGGCACATCTAAACATCATCAAATCTAATTGATTATCTTAAATTTTGCATCGGAGAATATTCCTAGTAATATTCCTAATTATCTTAATTATCTTTAATTTTATAATTATTTGGCAATAAATCACATTTATCCTAAAATTTGATTAATTGAATATTTTCATATTTAATTAATTAGATTTAATATTTGCCACTTAATTATGTAATTAAATTTAATTCTATCTATTATTAATTGTATTATTTAATTTTGACAATAAATCAAAATTCCTATCTTTAATTGATTAAATTCTTATTTAATTAATTAAAGCATGTTGTCATTATTTAATAATATAATTTTTAATAAAAGTTTGAATAAATAGTTAATTAACCCATAAATTAATTATTTATTTTCAAAAATCAGTTGAGTTGAGGATAAATCACTTTATTTATTTATTTAATTCTTAATTATTATGCATATTCAAAAGAAACAGTTAAACTCCAAATCAGAAAATCAATGCAAGTTATTGACTTTTTGGAACTCAACATCCTTTTGGAGTTCAAAAAGCTGATCTAAACTCTAATTTGAGTTAAAAAGCTGTTTTTGCATGTTTTTGCATGATTTTGAGAATTAACTATCTTTTATGATCAGATAACTCAAAAATCAAGTTGAGTTATTTGAGTGATTTATGGCTTTTTCCCATGCACCTCCAAAGCCCTGGATTTCTATAAATTAAAGGCTCAGCTCTTCACAAATCATCTCATATTTTGCACAATCACGCTGGAGAATTGGAATTGAAGAATCAACTCTTGTGAATCGACATCTTTGTGAGATCAATCTTATTTTTGCATTCATAGTTTTCATATCATTGTTAGAATCTTCATTGTTAGATCATTTAGCATTCATTTCATATCAATTTTTTCATATTAGCATAGATTCATATCAAGTTTTCATTCTTATTGCATAGAAAATATCAAAAATATAGATTAATTGCATTCAACTTCATATCCATCTTTTGCATTCAAATCCTTCATTTAGGTGTCGTCTAGGTCACTGATCTCGATTACAATCTGAGAACATTAATCTCGCACCTATTAGAAGGCAGTAAATCGCTTGGTTAGATAGCTTTCAATTTTGCACGATTTTGATTATAGCTAACCTCTAATGTTTTACTGAGTGTTGTGTCTACAGATCAGGTATAATTTTCACACACACAGCTGGTATTGGTGACTCTGCAAAGTACTACATTGAGAACAACTATGTCTCACTTGTTGCACCTTTGACTATCGAAGAAATGAGAGCTAAGAAAGAACATAATCAGACATTGCTAGAAATTGCATCTGCCCTAAGCTATCCAAAATTTGAGGACATTAAGGACTGCACAACTGCAAAGGATATGTGGGACACTCTTACAATGATCTATGGTGGTGACTTGAATGTGCTGAAAGCAAAGGCCAAGAGTCTTAGAGGTAGGTTTGATGAAATGAGAATGCAAGAAGGTGAAAACATTGCACAATATTGTAGTAGAATAAAAGAAGTTGTGAATGCTATTAGAGGAGCTAATGGGACTATTGATGATGAAACTATAATAGGAAAAGTATTAAGAACCTTGCGTCCTATATATGCTATTAAGATCTCAGCTATTCAGGAATCTAGATGTAACTCTACTAATGTGCTTACCTTGGAAATTTTGGTCAGTAAGCTGACTACTTTTGAACTCTCTAATTATGATAATTTCACTGTTGGAAGCATTGGAAATGTTGAATCTACTTTTAAGTCACAGCTAGTTCTGAACAAGCCAAAGAAAGAAAAAGAAAGATGCATCAGTGAAAGTGATAGTGACACTTTTGATGAAGACCTAGAAGATCTAGAAGCTCTTATGGCTAGAAGACTGAGAAGGGGAAAAGGAAAGTATAAAGGTAAACTCCCTATTATATGTTTTGCATGTAATAAAGTTGGTCATATAGCTGCTAGATGTCCTGATAGGAAAGATAAAGATGATGAAAGGAAAAGCAAACATATAGACAGAAAAGATGATAGAAGCTACCGATGGAACAAAGACTACAAGGGAAAAGGTAAGAAATCTTGTTACATTGTTGAAAAAGAGACTGACACTAATAGTGATAATTGTGAAATTGAGGTAGTTTATGTGGCAATGAAAGATGAATCTGATGAGGATGAGAAAACTGCATTGATATCCTATGTGAACAAGAATGATAAATGGATTATTGATAGTGGCTATTCACATCACATGACTGGTGGCAAAAATAAGTTTGAGACTTTACATCATTACAGATTTAAAAGTGTAAAATTTGGTAATGATGCACCATGTCCTGTTAGAGGAAAATGTTTGATTAAACTAACTAATAAGATATCTTGTGAAAATGCATATTGGATTGAAGGTCTTAATTACAATTTGCTAAGTGTTGCTCAACTTAACAAAACTGGTTACTGAGTGGAATTTCATCACAAGCAAGCTAAAATATTTAATGCTGCTGGAGAACTGATTGGAAGTGGAGATCAGACTAGAGTTAATTTGTTCTATCTTGACCTATCTAAAGAAATATGTTTGATTGCACAACTTGATGATATTTGGTTATGGCATAAAAGGTTGTGTCATGTTAACTTTGACAATCTGGTAGAGATAAGTAAGAAGAGAAAGGTAAGAGGTCTACCTAGATTGAAGAAACTTGAGAATGTGATGTGCAAGGAATGTCAGTTAGGATAATGACAAAGTCAAGTATCAAGAGAAAATCCTTTACTTTTGAAAACATTTTAGTTTTGGTTCATACTGACCTTTGTGGACCTATGGGTGTACAAAGTTACTGTGGTGCTAGATACTTTATCTTATTTGTTGATGATCATACTAGGATGATGCATGTGATGTTTTTAAAAGAAAAATCTGAAGCTTTTCAATATTTTAAGTGGTATTTGGCTAAGGTTGAAAAGGAGACATGTAGGAACCTAAAATGTCTTAGATCTGACCATGGTGGAGAATTTACATCAATTGAATTTAATCTATTTTGCAATGATAGAGGAATTAAAAGATAGATGTCCGCACCTAGAACACCTCCACAAAATGGTATAACAAAAAGGAGAAACAAATCTATCTTAGATTGTGCAAGGACATTGATGATTGAAAAGAATGTGGCACAAAGATATTGGAAAGAAGCCATAAGCACTATTGTCTACACTCTTAATCGAGTACAGATCAAGAAAGAAATAAATGAAGTTGACAGTAAAAGAGAGCCAAAAGATTATAGATCTTTTGTGTACATTGAAGAAGATGAAGAGGCAAGTAATAGACTTGCACCTGATGCCGAGTCTCAGGTAAGAAATGTCAAGAAACAGGAAGAAGTTGCTGAGCATCAAGAAAATAGTACCGAGAGAGAACAAGAACATGCCAAGTTACAAGAAAATACTGTTGAGTATCAGGAAGAGGTTGCTGAGCATTTTGAAGTTGAATCTGACAATCTTATTGAAGAACATGATGAAATAGAGGAGAGAACAACTGAACCTATTTTGGCAAAATATGTGAGAAGACATCATAAGCCTGAACAGATAATTGGAGACAAAGATACTGGAATCTAGACTAGAAGTAAGACTAAGGATCCAACATGTCTACTATGTGAATTTGAACCTAAGACAACTATAGAAGCATTGGAGAATGAAGACTGGATACAAGCAATGAATGAAGAAATTGACTAGATTGAGAAGAATGATACTTGGACTCTAGTGCCAAGACCTGAAAACAAGAATGTTATAGGAACAAAGTGGGTATTTTGAAATAAGATGAATGAAAATGGTGAAATCACTAGGAACAAAGCTAGGCTAGTATGCAAAGGCTACACACAAGAAGAAGGAATAGATTATGGGGAGACATTTTCCCTTGTAGCTAGATTGGAAGGAGTAAGAACTCTGCTTGCATATGCTGCTTATAAATATTTCAAGGTATATCAAATGGATGTCAAGTTTGCATTTTTGAATGGTATAATAGAAGAAGAAGTTTACATAGAACAACCAAAAGGTTTTATTGATCCAAACAGAAGACACGTGGTGTGAAAACTGAACAAAGCATTATATGGATTGAAGCAAGCACCTAGAGCATGGTATGAGAGGTTGCACAACTACTTGATACAGATTGGATTTTTAAGAACAAATGACACAATAAATTTGTACATGAAGGATGAAGAAGGTAAAGGTATTTTGTTGGCAAAATTTTTTGTTGATGACATTATTTTTGGTGGACAAGATGCATTATGCAAAAGTTTCTCAAATGAAATGCAAACTGAATTTGAAATGAGTATGTTTAGTGAGATCAAATTCTTTGTTGGTTTACAAGTATATCAGAGGAAGAATGGAATTTTCATTACATAGTCTAAGTATGTTAATGAAATATTGAATTTTTTTGGGATGGAAGATGCTAAACTAGTAGGAACTCCTATGGTTACTGGACAAAAGTTATCTAAGAATGATGATGCTGCAGATGTGAATCAAACTCTGTATAGATCTATGATTGGAAAATTGTAGTATGTTGTACACAATAGACCAAATATTGCATTAGTTTTTGGGATTGTGGCAAGATTCTCTGCTAATCCTAAGGAAACACATATGATGGTTGTGAAAAGAATTATGAGATACTTGAAAGGAACTGCTGACTATGGTCTATATTATAAGAAGGATGAAAAATTTGAACTCTGAGTTTATACAAATGTTGATTGGGCAGGAAATGTAGATGACATGAAGAGTACAAGTGGTGGAGCTTTCTTTCTTGGACAAAGATTAGTCTCCTGGACAAGCAAGAAATAAAATTGCATTTCCCAATCTACTGCCGAGGCCGAGTATGTTGTTGCTGCAGTGAACTGTTCAAACTTGGTATGGATAAAACAATTATTGATAGGCATGAAAGAAGAAATCACTGAACCTATTGTTATTTTCTATGACAATACAAGTGCTATCAATATTTATAAGAATCCAATGATGCACACTAAGACCAAACACATTGCAATCAAGTATCACTACTTGAGAGAATTAGTACAAGACAAAGAAGTCCGAATGGAATATGTGAATACAAAAGAATAACTAGCAGGCATATTCATGAAAGCTTTCCTCAGAGAAGCTCATGATTATTTGAGAAGTCAATTAGGGGTACTTCCCCTAACCGAGGCTGCCTAGACAAGCTAGGAGCACTGCATCAAATCTGCTACAACAGAACATTTGACAAATTGATGTAGAAGATTGCACACTTTAGGGCTGGCCTAGAGTTGTGAAGAGAAGCAAAGACAAGGAATTAGTCATAAGCAAGATGATAGAGGGAGAAATATAGAGCTGCACATATATTATCTACATCTGATGGATGTAAGTTTTAGTTGCTGCTTTGACATTTTTGTCAAAGAGGGAGAATGTACTGATGAGTTGATGTAACTAAAAAGAAAAGAGGATGATGAACTGAAATGAAGAATTAGGATAGAGGGAGATCTGAATACTTCTGACGGTCATAGGAGTGAGGCTTATAGGATTTTGAATTAGAATAAAGCTAAGGATATTATAAATAAGTTTCTGATGGATAGATAAGTTTTTGGATTGGTTGGTAATCCATGTGTTATTCAGATGATATCATATGGTGTTGCCATCAATGCCAAAGAGGGAGATTGTTGGAAACTAAATTGAAACAATTGTTGTATTGTCATTGATGTCAAACCTTAATTGGTAAGATAATGCAAGCTGAGGAGACAATTTTAGTATTGACTGAGCATTCTACATGGAGACTGAGTGAACAATCACAGTATTGACCAAGCATCAACAATTTTTATATTTGAAGAGAATTTAATTTTGGAGCCGACATTGTTGAATTCTTGGATTATGTAAAACATGACTTTATTTATTGATTGTTTGGAAGCATTAAATGCTTTGTAAAATGTTTTATTGTAAATCTTTGAGAGATTTGAGATGATTCTAGAAAAGGAGCCAAAGAACATAAAGCAGGTAGATTCAATGAATTTTACCTAACCCTAAGATCTACAAATGAGATTGAGCGGCAAAAGATGAGTTAACCTAATTGAGGAAAATATAAGGGAACCTGAACATTGTGATCTGTATGCACATGGTGAACATAGAATACTGAAAGAGGAAAGTTTTATTGACTGAATAAGCAAAAAAGGTTGAAGGAGAATGGTGGTGATTGCTTGAAGAAAAGTTTTGAGTAGATCAGAGATGGAAATGGCAAAGTTTCAAAGTCAGTAAACCAGCATTAGTGTACGGAATCAAATCTGATATTTGCAAAGTGAGTTGTATATTTTTTAGATAATACTGCTGTTACTTTCTAACCATTGTAACAGTCAAAATCCTTTTAACAGAGGTTGAACTAACAGTCATATGTTAAATCCTTTGAACAAGGTTGCATTCTAATGGAGTGTATGTAAGTCCTATGACTAGGCTCACTTTTAACAGGGTGATTGAAATCCTTTAAGTGGGTCACATTTGACAGTGTGTGTTGTAACCTTTGACAGGGTTGGATTTTTACCGAGCTCACTTCAGAAGAGTGAAAATAATAGTAGCATGTTACAAAGTGGTTTTTCCCAAATTGGGTTTCCACTATAAAACTTGGTGTTTATACTTGTGTGAATTTTTAGATCTGAACATTACAATGTTTTACAAGTTAAGTTATAGCTAGGTAGTGGACTGCATTGTTAAATATTTCTATTATTGAATCAGTGATGACCGAGTTTGTTTTGGTTTTGGATATGATTTAAGGATAAGTTTATGAGATTATTTTATACATCAGGACCTAAGAACAACTAATTCACCCCCCCTCTCTATTGTTCTAAATCATATTAATAGGGGGCATGGTATTGCACATCATTAGTTAAATCTTTCTTCAATAATCAAGACAACAACCATGTCTAGTTGTTGATTCATCAAAAGTCCTCATCGCTTGGGGCACATCACTTAGGGCATATCAAATTCATCAAGATCCATATCAACTTGGTGTTCTCTCATAACTTGTAAACTATATTAGCTCTTCGTAACCATCAGTTCATTATTGTTATTTCCTTGGTTCGTCGTAACTGAAGGGTTCAGATTTGACATTCTTTTGATTCCTTTGGACAATCAGGTCTAGAGTCAGGATAGTCATTTCTTCATTATCATAAGGTTCAGAATTAGGTGTTTTGACACTTCTTCATAATCACCAGTTCATTGTTTCTATAGTTAACATCATCTTGATTCTCTGGTCAATCAGGACTTGAATCAACACCTTCCAAATCAATCAATTGGTTTCTATCTCAGAATCGGTTAATCTTTTTCAGGATCAGTTACTTCACCACATAACTAAGTCCACATCATCTTCAAAAATAGATTAATCTTTAAACCATTGCACTTTGCACAGTAATTCAAAGAGGGGCAAAATGTAATACCCCAAAAATGGACTATAGGACCATTGACCTCCTACATTGACAAATCAATTGAAATTGACACAAAAGTCCTAACCAAAGGCACATCTGCACATCAAATCATCAAAACCCTAATTGATTTAATCTTAATTCTACATCGGGGAATATTTCCTAAATATTCCTAATTTGTCCTAATTATCTTTAATTAAATATTATTTGGAGATAAATGATATTCTTTTATCCTAAATTTGATTAATTGAATATGTTGAATATTTAATTAATTAGGCTTAATTCTACCACTTAATCATTTAATTAGATTTAATTTTATTTATTCCTAATTAATATTATTTCATTTTGACACTAAATAAAAAATCCTATGAATAATTGATTAAATTCTCATTTAATTAATTAAATCTAGTTGTCAATATTTAATGATATAGTTTTGGAATAAAGTTTGATTAAATAATTGATTAACCCATAAATAAGTTGTTTTAATTCAAAAATCAGTTAAGTTGAGAATAATTCATTTGAATTATTTAATTAATTCATAATTATCCATGCACATTCAGAAAAGCAGTTAAAATTTAAATTAGTAAATCAATTCAATTTGTTATCTTTTTGAACTCAACATCTATTTCGAGCTAAAAAGTGATCTAAACTTCTTATTTGAGTTAAAAAGCTGATTTTGCATGATTTGGTGAGTTAACTAATTCTAATTTCCTGATAACTCAAAAATCAATTTGAGTTAATCAGGGAGAGATTTTTGGCTTTTGATGAGCTTTCAAAAATCTTAGATTTCTATATAAACAAGGCTCAGCCCTTTATTTCATATTTTTACATGCTGCATCTTCTTCAATTTTTGAATCCTTCAACTTGGAGAATCAAACTCTTGCAAACAGGCGATTGTGAGATTTTTGCAATTTCATTCATTGTTTTCAATCCATTTTTCATAGCATAGCATATCATTGTTAGGTTAGATTTGCATTCATATCAATTTAGATCAAGTTTCATATCAAGTTTTTCATCTTATTGCACAGAAAATCCAAAAATATAGATTAATTTGCATCCATATTCCATTGCTTTCATCATTTCAAATTCTTCATTTAGGTATTGCATTGTCATTGGTCTTGGTCATAATCTGAGAATATCAAACTCATACCTACTAGAAGGCAGTAAATCACCTGGTTAGCATTGTTTACTTTACTTGCAGATTTCTTGATTTGCTAACCTCTAATGTTTTACTGAAGTGTTGTGTCTATAGCTAGGTACAAAATTCACACACACACTATAGACCCTCCATCATATAGAAAATTATATATCTTGGTATGTATAGATTATGTAACAAAATAGGTAGAAGTAAAGGAAATGAAGCATGCCCATGACAACAAAGTGGCAGCCTTCCTGTATGAAGAAATATTTACTCGCTATGGAGTACCAAGAGAGCTAGTGACTGATCAAGGGGCACAATTTACATTAAATCTAATAATAGAACTCATGAATGAATACAACATCAGACATAGGAATTCTAGTCCATACCACCCACAGGCTAATGGTCAAGTGGAAGTCACTAATAGGGAAATTGAAACAATACTTACAAAAATAGTTCAACTCAACCGAAGAGACTGGAGCAGCCATCTAGTATAAGCAGTATGGGCATATAGAATCACATGGAAAACCACAACTAGATTGACTCCATTTGAACTATTCTATGGAAAAACATCAATGCTACCAATTGAGTTTGAACACAAAATATTAAGGATTTCTTTGAAGCTAAATATGGACCTTCCTACAGCTCAACATGAATGCTTACTGAATCTCAACTCTTTAGATGAGATGCATAAATCTAAATTGGAGTGCAAAAAAATAGTTCAAAAACAAAGAAAGAAATGGCATGATTCCCACATCAAGAACAGACAATTCCATCTAGGTGACTAGGCACTATTGTTTGTTTCCACGTATCAAGAAACACAAGGAAAATTACAAACAAGATGGCCAGGGCCATATCAAATAACACATGTTTTTGAAAATGGTGCGGTCCAACTAACAACAATTGACCCAGTTTAATTCAAATTACTGGTCAATGGCCATCAACTCTGCCTCTACCATCAGCCACAAACTAAGGCAGAGTTCCTGCAACAATTCCAAGAAGCTGAACCAACCACAACAAAGGTAATCACTCCTGCAGTAGAAGGTGACAACCTTCTTCCTACAGTTTCACCCTAAGAAACTTTCAAGTGCAACCATAATAAAACTTCATTTCAAATGAAGTCTCATTCCACATTCACCTTCTTAATTTCTCTTTCCAACACACCTCATTTCTTTATCTTCCACCCACACAAATTCCATGTCACCCACTTTGCTCAATTTTCTAAGCTTTTAATAAATTCCACATCAACACATAAATACATTCAGGAATAGTACATTTCAAGGCACAACTGATTCTCATTCTTCTAGTGCATACAAAAATATCATGATAGGTACAAGTATTCAATTTTTTTCCACTTTTAAAACATAGATTTTGAAAATTATATTTAATACTGAATATGTCTATATATTATGGCATTACGCCAGTTTTCTATCCCATGCAAAGGATGACAAGTGTGGACACTTGTCAATCTTTTGTACAGGGGAGAAAAGTGTATTAATTTCCAAGCCACTATTTTTTGTACCTATCATTTCAACATAGATTGCATGTCAGCTAAATCTGTACTTATGTGATGTGTCATTAAGTCCTTGTAATGTTCACACAAAGTATCATACTCAAGTGCTCAAATTATTCTTGGTTCCTGACAAACGCAACCCTAGGTGACAATCAAACTTGTGTCAAAATTAATTGCACTTAGAAACATAATTCCCTGCCGTCAAGTGTCATTATCTTTCATATTTCCCAGTTTTCAAAAATTAGTACTACAAAAAGATTGAAGGGAGTCGAAGTTGAGTGCAATTATGTGCAAAAAAGAAGGGGATTTCAAAGGAATTTAGGAAATTTGGGGTTTTCAGATCAATAGTTCATACCATTTTATTGACTGATGTAGAAGTTGTTCATAGATTTCATGCTTGCGGATGGATTGGATACTTCTTGAAATTGACAGAGTTTGATGAAGAAGTGGCAGCTGAATTCATGAATACATTTGAATAAGGGGAAGCAACTATCTTGGGAGTGACTGTCTTAGCAACGGAGGAACACATTGCAGTGGTGATGGGTTTTCCAGTAGTTGGGGAGCATTATCCCAATGAGCATGATGCCAGGTCTGCACGAGCTCAATTCACCCAACCTTATGACCCTCCATTGGAAGTAAATAAACAAGGATGTAAGAGAATATCACTACGTGTTCCATATAATGAACTGTTGGAAATATTCAACACTATCTAGGTTACTGAGAGGGGAGGGGTGAATCAGTAACTTCAAAACTTTTAACAAATTTAGATCTTAACCATATTTCAAATAACATTAGATTGATAATCTGACTGCATGTATGAGTAATAGAAAGAATAAAACATTCATAACACTTTGAACACAGAGATTTGGTGACCTAGAAACCTTCCAAATAGAAAGTAAAACTGGGGTGGGGATGATACCCACAAAACTTCAATACTGCAGTATAAAGTTTGCCGGTTAAGGCTTACAATGATCACTTCTGATTATTTGCCCTGTTAGGGGCAATAAGGACTACTAGGTCCACCTTGTTAGAGGATTTACAAACATACAATAAAGTATGCACTCGGTTAAGAGATTTTACAAAGACTGTTAAGTCTACCCGGTTAAAGGATTTTAAGCTGATTCACCTGTTAGGATGAAATAGTAGATCTCTTACTTGCAACTGTACTTGCTGATTGAGATTCTTTGATGTACTGATCACCTTCTATGATGGATAGATCTTTGCTGCTTCCTATACTGTTGTAGCCCTTTTTAATTTGCTTATCTCTACCTTTCTCTCTTTTTCATACTTCGCTACTTCACACCTTGGATATGATACAAAACATTGTTTATATATCAATCCGAAATAATTACAAAATAATTACAAAGTCATCTCTTAACAAAAATATTACTGAGTTGGCCCAAATATAGTTACTAAGTTATTGCAAACTAACTCGGTGACTTTTTGATACTCGGCATCCACTATGTTACTCGGCATCGTCATGCTCTCGGTAGAAGTGGAGGCTCGGTCCATACTAACCACTCGGTAGTAGTTTCAAACTTGGTATATACTGGAGACTTGGTAGATATAGTGTCACTTGGTAGAAATTGAATTCCCTATTTACCATACTGGCACTCGGTAAACACTACTCATTTCATCACTCGGTAAACACTGTTCTGTCTGCTCGGTAAACACTGTCCTGTCTGCTCGGTAAACACTATCCTGTCTACTCAGTAAACACTATCCTGTCTGCTCGGTAAACACTATCCTATCTGCTCAGTAAACACATAGAGTCTGAATAAGTGTTGTCTCTAATGACAAACATACTTAATGCCAACAATCTCCCCCTTTGGGATTAGTGACAAAACACTTATTGCCCAAAACTTATATACACAATCATGCTGATACTGGTTTTGATTTTTCAAAAATTTATGTTTGTTATACTGCTATATATACATGTCATGTCTCCCTTATATAGTATATATACAAACATCTTATTTCACCTCATACTCATATTTCCTATTTCTCTCATATACTTTCTCCCCCTTTCATATCTCATATACTTTCTCCCCCTTTTTGACAATAATGCCAAAGGTGTATATACAAATATTTTACATGGAGATACCAAAATGTGAGAGAAAATCAGAATGCACCTTTCCAATTAGTGCTAGAGTTCTATCCCAATTCTCTTGCAGAATCTTGCATGTATGGAGTGCAACTTGGACTTCTGTAGAGAGTTCAATCATGTGATCTGCAATTGAAAACTGATTTTCATGGATCAATGTTTTTGAGTATGCAATATGCTTCTACATTGTATCCATGATGGGAAGGATCATGTTCTGAATATCTATTAATGTTGATCTGATCCTTGCATCTTCTTTCAATAACTCTGACTGCTTATCAGATAGGAATCTGACTGGCATATGATGTGCAGAGCTTGAACTAGGTTCAAGTTGCAACTTCTGTGCACTGATCTTCAGATCCTCATCAATCTTATTTATTTTGTCTTTAATCTCCTTTGATAACTCGGCAACATTACATACGTTGATAAAAAATGATGTTACCTTGGAATAGGAGGACTCAATGCTAGTCAAAACTGAAGATAACCCTGCCTGATTGATAGCTATTTGCTGAGCAATGTGCTCAAGCACTTTATTTTCAAACTTCTTCTTAGCCTTCTCAAGCAACTTATCTGATCTAGAGGAATCCTTGTTGAACTTGTTTACTACCTCTGCCAACTGCAACAAAATATGTTGAGAGGAATCAACTTCAACACCTATTGTTTCTACCAAAATGTTCTTGGCATCCTCAATGATCTTATATTCCTTATCTCTTTCTTCTTTTAGTTTCTTCTGCTTTGCTTTCTTCTGGAGGAGTTCACCAACTATTTGCATTTGGTCTGTTGTGAGGTTTGCAAAATCTAATTGGGGAATTTCTATCTCCTCATCTAAATCTATATCTTCTACTACACTCTTACTCAAAAATTTTGTACTCGATTGAGTCTTTATACTTATTGCCTTTGTAGTAGAAATTATTGTAGACATAGTAGGACTTGTAGTGAAAACTGATAAACTTTCAACTGATGGGATGCTAACTGGAATACTTGATAAATAAAAAACTGAAGTATTTACAATTGTAGAAACTAAAGTACTTACTGCTGAAAAACTCAAAATTGAAGAAGGTACTGAAGACTGCAACTCGGTGGAAGAAGGAGGCTGAAGCTTGATGGATGAAGTGGTAACCACTTTTGTCATTGATACATTGAGCTGTGCTAGTGATGATTGGACATTTGATGTATCTGAGGGAGTTGTCACAATCACACTTGAAATTTTCTTTGGGCTAGATGTAGCAATTTTTACTGGAGAGTGAGGAAGTGAGGCAATCACCTCTATAGCTATCCAAACTAGATCATCTTCCTCAACATTATTCTTAGCTTCCTCACTGGCTTCTTCTATCTCAACATTATCAATCTGAACTTCTTCTTCTTCTTCTTCATCACTGTCATCTTCAATATCTTTAATTATCACAGTTTCAGTACTTGGTTTGTGAAGATGATAGATGTTTTTCCAAGTAAAATTTTCACTCTTCACAACTGACTCTATATCCTTGATCAAAATCAAACAACTATTAAATTTTAGTGTCATCTTATGCTCATTTTCTATCAATGCCTTACTTATTTCAGCATTTTTCAAACTTGGCATCAACTGTCTTAAGGTTTGAGCATATATGTCCTTGACAGTTTGCCTTGCATTGGACCATCTCATCTTGACTTGGTTTAATAAGACTCCTGGGATTTGAGAAGCCATATCCTCAGGTGAGTACTTCCATTTTCCCATTTTCTCAATAACAACATCTTCAATTTCCTGCTGCTCTACCTGTGACCTTGTTTCATATTTGAGAGATTTGAAATTTGCAATTCTAGATCCTTCTCTCAAATCCTTAATCTTTTGTTCAAATGAGGGAGGAGGCCTTTTGAGTACTATATCATCATTGACTTTACCTACCTTGCCCCTTGATCTTTTCCTTGTGAATACTGCAGTGGATTGCTCGGGTTCCTTGGTGATAGTTACCTTTCCTTTCTTCTTTATAGGCACTAGTTATTCTTTACTCTCATCCTTTTCTTCTTCTTCTAAAATAGCCTCTCCTATGCCCTTGGTTAAAATTATAGGTGTGCTAGATTGCATCTTGGCCATCCTCTTTCTGCCTTTGTAAACCGCCTGTGGAAGTTTTATGCTTAGCTCAATTCTTATCTTAGCTTCATCACATGTTCCAAAGTATGGAGCCTTTGGATCAATAGGTTGATTTACTAGGGCTTCAATTATATCCTTTGTTTCATCAATGTTCACCTCATAAGGAAGAGGTTTCACCCATACAATCCTAGGCCTTACTGCCTGAATGTATACTCTATCACAATCAACCATGAAACAAACATCATCTTTATAATCTTCCACCAGCTTTAGTGGAATCCAGAATCTATTATTCATCTTTTCTTTAAAAGATTCAAAATAGTTATCCATTATGCTTACAAAATTTTCACCCATTTCTGCAATATACTCATTTATCTGATAAAGAACAGGCACATCCTTTCTCCATTTTACCATGCCTTTTGATGGGAAAAACTTTTGAGCATAGAAAAATAAAAAAACCAACAATGAGCCAAACTTACATGGATTATTCTTTGAGGTTTGAATGCTCTCCATATTCTTGTTGAACTGTTTCAACAATAAATCTGCTAGGTCAAATGACAGATTGTTCTTCACAATTTTATAAGCTAGGTCAACTGCTTCACATGGAACACTATTTTGTCGACTTGAACTGTATATCTTGTGAGCTATGACATATGTGCCAAAATTTAGTTCTACATTGGTAATACTATTTATTCTCATACCTCTACCATCCCATTTGGCTAGGGTTTTCTTTTCCAGCTCTACCCGACCTAGGGTTTTTGTAGATTTAGCCTTGGCAAGCATGGGAAGACCAGTGATTCGGTGAATCATCTTCTTTGTTATTTCCACTGGTTGCTCAAGCCAATTTTTACCATCGTGCACTCGGCTTAGGATATATCTAATCCATTTTATCTGGAAACTCCGAGGCAAGTGGGTGATATGTGTCAAACCCTTATCTTCCAAATGTTTATGTTCTGATTTGAGAACACCATCAACACATAGTTCATCATGAACAATATCTATCTCTAGGGTTCCGAGCTCTTGAATTGTACCTTTAAAATGACTGCAAATGTCATTTACAAGAAGTACCTTTGGAGGAATTTGAGATTGAGCTCCACTCGGATCTAGGGTTTCTACAATTGTGGGCATGAGTTTGAAATCTGGCACTTTCCATTCTCCTTGAACTAACATTTCCAAACCTTTCTTTACTTTGGTGCTAGATGATGCCATGGTAGCTCGGTAGAAAAAGAAAAATTCTTCGAAGAAATTTTTGCTGCAAAATTTTGCTTCGAATCACTTGATCGCACTAGAAATTTCTCTGCTCAATATGCTGATATTCGCGGTGAAGAATGAACTCAATTTCATGCTTTTTGTTAAAATTTTGTCATTAATGCTTCCTAGGAATTCGGGTATTGAATTTGACAGACTGTCATCCACTATGCATTAAATGCTTGGTGAAGATTCCACAACTCAGAGAACATACGAATTCATACTGCTTCAACCTTACTCGGTAACCAAATGAAATTAGGTTACTCCCGACCTTGCTCAGTGGTAACTGATACCAACCTTCTTGTGATCCTGCTGTATCTTGCATACTGATTTGGATCTTTCTTCCTTTCAGTTCAGGAACTGTTTGGAATATGTCTATGAAGATATAGTTCCAGTGCTTTCTTGGAGACTTAGTTAGAGTTGATAGAGCCACTCACTTCATGAGTGACTTCATTACTTGGACTGGTTTTCTCGGTAGGTTTAGGAATCCACTATTATCTCATTTGCTTCCTGATGCTATTTTCTTTTGCTTTCTTTTCATCTTCAACTTTTCCTAAATTCATGCAGTTTTTAGCTATGTGACCAAGCTTAGTGCATTTATAACATCTTACGGTAGTATCCCTTTTTCTCAAGTGATGTCTTACACAATTCATGCCAATGTGTCCATATTATCCACAATAATGACACCTACACCAAGTGTTGTAATCCCAACCAAACATTGCTTTCATAATTTATTTTGCTGGATTGGGGGTTTTAGTTCTGCATTCTGATGCCTTATGACCTTGTTTGCTACATTTGTGACATTTGCCTTTAAATCTTGGTTTATCCTTGCATTCATTTGCTTTATGACCATGCTGATTGCAATTGTAGCATTTTCCATTGAATTGTGCTTTTCCATTGTTCCAACATTTGTTTGAAGTATGACCAATTTTGCCACAGTGATTACAAGTGAGTTTCTGATTCTTTTGAGTACCTTGTTTGGAGGATTCATCTTCCTCTTTGTATCCAAGTCCTACTTTTCCTTTTTGCCTATGAAGGTTTCATTCATACACCTGATTTATATCTTCTTGAGATTTCAACATTCTCTCATTGATTTGCCTTTCAGTGTCTAAGTCATTCACCAATCTTAAATTGATTTTCTTTTCAGATCTCAACTCCTCTCTTATATTTTCATTTTCTGATCTCAGAGTCAAGATTTCTTCATTTGCATTGGAGACTTGATCAATAAGGTTTTCTAGCTGAAGGGTTTGATTATGGATTTCATTGTTCTTTCCATCTATTTCATCTTTCATCTTGTTTCTTTGTTCCAAGATTTCACAAAATCTTGTTGATTGAATTTCCTGTTCTCTTTTCAATTTTCTTATCTCTTCTTGCAGAGATTCACTCTTTTCTAAAAGTTCTTTGATTGCATTGTTTGCTTCATCTGAGCTGCTTGAAGGGAAAAAGTCTTCAATATTTTCTTCAACATACTGGTGGTAATTAATTTGATTTGCAAGTTCCTTCCTTCTTTTTAGGGATTGGGAAAGATGCTCTCTTGCTTCCTTGAGTTGAGTTATGGCCATTTCCAGATCTAGCTTTTCATTCTCAATTACTTTGTTAAGTCTGAATATCTCCATTGTCTTGAATCTTTTCTCAAGCTGTCAAACTTTATCCTAAGAACCACAAAGTAAGAACCACAAAGCTCTGATACCAATTGTTGGAAATATTCAAGACATCCAGGTTACTAAGAGGGGAGGGGTGAATCAGTAACTTCAAAACTTTTAACAAATTTAGATCTTAACCATATTTCAAATAACATTAGATTGATAATCTAACTACATGTATGAGAAACAGAAAGAATAAAACATTCATAACACTTTGAACACAGAGATTTGGTGACCTAGAAACCTTCCAAATAGAAAGTAAAACTGGGGTGGGGATGATACCCACAAAACTTCAATACTACAATATAAAGTTTGCCGGTTAAGGCTTACAATGATCACTTCTGATGATCTGCCCTGTTAGGAGCAGTAAGGACTGCTAGGTCCACCTTGTTAGAGGATTTACAAACATACAATAAAGTATGCACTCGGTTAAGAGATTTTACAAAGACTATTAAGTCTACCCAGTTAAAGGATTTTAAGTTGATTCACCTATTAGGATGAAACAGTAGGTCTCTTACTTGCAACTGTACTTGCTAATTGAGATTCTCTGATGTACTGATCACCTTCTGTGATGGATAGATCTTTTCTGCTTCCTATACTATTGTAGCCCTTTGTAATTCACTACTTCACTACTTCACACCTTGGATATGATACAAAACATTATTTATATATCAATCCAAATCAATTACAAAATAATTACAAAGTCTGCTCTTAACACAAATATTACTGAGTCAGCCCAAATATAGTTACTCGGTTACTACAAACTAACTCGGTGACTTTCTGATACTCGACATCCACTGTGTTACTCAGCATCGTCATGCTCTTGGTAGAAGTGGAGGCTCAGTCCATACTAACCACTCGGTTGTAGTTTCAAACTCGGTATATACTGGCGACTCGGTAGATATAGTGTCACTCGATAGAAACTGAATTCCCTATTTACCATACTAGCACTCGGTAAACACTGCTCATTTCATCACTCGGTAAACACTATTCTATCTACTCAGTAAACACTATCCTGTCTGCTTGATAAACATTGTCCTATCTACTCGGTAAACACTGTCCTGTCTACTCGGTAAAT
Source organism: Chamaecyparis obtusa (assembly GCA_027943335.1). NCBI lineage: Eukaryota > Viridiplantae > Streptophyta > Pinopsida > Cupressales > Cupressaceae > Chamaecyparis > Chamaecyparis obtusa. The sequence continues at coordinate 684,900 of BSBK01000598.1, forward strand.
ACTATCCTGTTTACTCGGTAAACACATAGAGTCTAAATAAGTGTTGTCTCTAATGACAAACATACTTAATGCCAACATGAACATGCTACACATATTATAAGGTATTTCACATGTGAAGGGAGATTTTCCAATTTACATGCACATCATTTCAAGTTACTTAGCTATATCAGGAATAATCTTCAAGTAAATGTTCTGAATTTTATGTATAACATGCTAAGTATAAGTGTAGAGGAAACTCAAAAGGGTAAAAAAAATTCTATTACACACCATGCCCTAGTCAAACTTCTAGTTGAAGGATCCCTTAGGGATGTCTCTCCTCTGGAATGAAAATAATTTGTTAGGGTCAAAACCTTGTAGCCCCAGAATGAGCCTATTGAGCAGCCAACTCCTGGTAATGAAATACCCCCTGAACTAGTTGGAATACCCCAAGAACGAGAGATTGAGAATGTTAATGAGAAGGAACCTTCTCCTATCTTAGGTGATAATGTACCTAACCCATCTCAAAGAAAATGAAAATGAAAGGTTAATGAAGGAACTTCAGTTCTTGAAGAAGAACTCTAGAAACCTACAACCTCAAGAAGTATAAAGAGGAAATCAGCTCCTACAGTAGAGAGATCGAAGAAAGATAGTAAAAAGAAAATGGTGGAAGAAAAAGAAAACCCTTTGAGAATAAGTTATAGGATGAGGGGACAAGTCTCTCAAGTTACCCCAGTAAGTCAAGATGTCCCATCAGAGGTACCTATTGCAAATTCTCATGTTGAATATGTCACAATTGATTCTCTAATTCACCTAGCCTGCCTAGATCCTCCATAGAATGTAAGTGATCCATCTCTTGATGAGCCTCCATCACATCAAAGTAAGCTTGAGGAAAGTACACAAACAATTCAAGAAGACTATCATGAAGACCTAAAGTTTTCTCAATCACCAGTCTGTTCCTATACCCACAATGCTATAGTGCCTTTCAAAAGGACCTCATATGCAAATTATTTAGAATAGGCTCGCATTACATAAAGAAGATAGAGAACTCAATCAATGGAGCTTGGACTACCTAATTTGTAATTAATTCTATTTATTTTATACACCCAATTTGTTTTCAAGAACACTATGTGGGGAGAGGAGAAGAAAAAGATGAAAAAGGAAATTGAATACCTAAAGGAACAAATAGAGAAGAAGAAATAGAGGATGGATCATGCCCTAAAGTTAGCCACCCCCAAGGGTTTATGCTATTTGTTTAAAATAATAGCTCCTTATATTCCAGTTAATGTTGACCATCTAGAATAAGAATTTCAAGTTCAAAACAGCTGAAGATTTTTATGGTTTATATCAGACACTTCCTATTTGGAAATAAAATTTGCTCTATGAATTTTATCTTCATAATTTCATTATTCCTAATGAAATTGATTGGAATCCCTTGCTCTATATAGGGGATGTGCATTTGAAAGCATTAATGTCCTGGATGCAAAATGAAGCCAACTATGATAGGCAACTAGATAATTATAGAGATTAGGAAAAATCTGAGCCTTTACCTTTAAGAGTTAAATCCAGTAAGCCAGATGTACTCTTAAGAGATTGGTTAACACTCACTTATAGAAAGAAAAAACTTGAAGTCAGGGATAGGATATTTTCTCTCAGAGATAAATTCTTTGGGGAATATTAGGGACTACCTTATTTTACATTCTAAAGGGCCCTAACTAGAGTGAGGAGCAGATGGAATAGACTGCCTAAGATTTTCAAGAAATTTGAATCACATAGTCCAATTAATTTTGAGGCAGCAGTGAATAGGAAAACAAATTACATGCAACTAAGGACATAGATTAGGAGAGAGCTTTGGTGTCATCTAACCTTCCAACCACTGATGCTCCTATGACCATTATATGACATCAACACTACACAATTAGATGAGCTGCATGAAGATCATCACATGGACTATTGGGAGAAAACCAGAGGATTTTACTATACCTTCAAGAGTAAATAGAGAGGCAAGACAGAGGTTGGAGAAATCAAAATAGTTGCCAAGAAGTGTAATGCTTGAGGACAAGCATTATACTTGTTGGGGGACAAATGATGAGACTAAAGTTGGTCTTTGTTTTATGATATTTTATTCTCTTTTCCTAAACATTCTTAAGACATTTGTGTGACTTTAAGTGCTTATGTTTGTATATATTCCATAAGTACAGTTAGATCCTCAAACTTGTGGGTAGGAAATAGTTGACACACCTTGCCTATATATATATATATAGAATGCAATATTTCATATAGTTGTTTTAATGTGTGTCTTAATATTTGGATGAAATTGATTAAGTTGAATATATGAATATGCATGCCTATACTACTAATCTTCCAGGAATGAAGGAGCAATTGGAGAACAAATTGATTACAATGATGAATGAGTGATGATGTTTTTAGCCATGATAAGAAGAGTCATTAAGACAGTCGCAAAACATGCCTTCAAAATTGAAGGAACAAATGTCTTAGGGAATATAGGGAGCATGATTATGCTAGATCTCCTCCATAGTTAATATTATGTTAGGATGGTTGTTTGATCTTTATGATCTTCTATTGTTGTTGATGTATTCTCCTTCTTTCATGGATGAATTAGTCAAAGTGTATCTGAATGTTTAAATTTTAATTCTCTATATATAGGGAGGTGATCAATGGAAATATAGTTAGACAAAATAATGATGTTACTGTTGTATTGAGAAGTAAGTTGTTCTTCAAGTCTGTGTTTTGATTGTAATCCATTTTTCTGAATATATAAAATGAAGGAGTAATTTGAGTTATCTTCTATGTTTGTAGTTAGTTGAAACCAACCAAGGAGGGCCCACTTGGGAGGTGGAGTAGACTAGAGTAGAGAAGAGTAGTTTAATTGTTTTCAACATTTAAAGTAGTGTTCACTTTTTGTTCCTGCAACATTGTATCTATGTTTTTTCCTATAGGATATGTGGAGATATCCATAGTTCATGCATTAGAATGGCAGAATGAACTGGAATTAGATTTATGGATGTTTACATTAGTTTATTTTTTCAACTGTGTGTTTTACCTTCCTGCAACAATAGCTTGGTTCTTTCTATGTATTTTCCTTTCCTACAATAGTTTAAGTAAGATGACTCTATGAGAAGCTTAGTGCACAAACTAGGCTATCTCGTTTCAAGTATACATCCCTGGGTTGACAATCTAAATGCACTTTGTGATAGGAAAATAATACCTAGTTTAAATATACTATTCCTAAGGAAGGCTTTGACGTAGTTATTATTACCTATTATGAAGTTGTTCACCCTTCCACCATTTTCATAGATCATGGCACACCTTTTGAAAATCAGCATGTGGATAATCTATGTGTCAGACTCTACATCCATCACCACTTCTCTAGCCCATACTTCCCTCAAGGAAATGACCAAGATGAGGCAACCAATATAACCATCCTCAAAATCCTCAAAAAGGTTGTCAATGATTTTGGTCATGACTGACACCTCCAAATCAATCCCACCCTCTGGGCATACCGCACTCCCATAGGAACCACCCCATACTCCCTTGTATATGGTGTTGAGACCATCTTACCAATTGAGGTTGAGCTTCTTTCATTGTGCATGTCCATGAAAAACTATATCACTGATGAAGACTATCATGTGACATGCCTCACCCAGCTAGACCTGTTAGATGAGAAGAGGCAACGAGCATATGATCACCTAGTTGTATACTAGAACTACCTTAAAAGAAGTTACAACAAAAAGGTCTACCCAAGATAGTTCTAGGTGGGAAACATGGTCCTTAAAGAGAATCAAAAAGTGCAAGCAAACTGCGAAAAGAAAGGCAAGTTTGAACCTACTTGGTTGGGTCCTTATATTGTCACAACATGTTTTGGCTTAGGAACCTATCAGTTGTCAACACCATAAGGGGATCCCTTGAATGATACCATCAATATCATCCATTTGAAGGGGTTATATGCTTGAAACATCTCTTGTGATCCTAAAAAAATCCCTAAAATTTGGAAAAAATACAAAAAAATTAAAAGATAAAAAAAAGAAGAAGAAAAGAGAAATAATTGTCCAATGGTGAAACTTGGCAATAAAGTGCCTTGGATAAGTATGTTGGTGAAAAACTTAGAAAAAGACACCATACATAGTGGACCGTGCCATTATCTATCAAACTCCCATCCTCTCTCATCCCCTTCACCCACTAATCGTCACTTTCCTCCCCAAACCCCCGCCACCAACCCATATTCCCAAGGTGTTCTATTATCTAGCATATGTAACAAAGAAATGAGTTCCTATCCTGTATCCTGAGCTTCCCTATGTATATTACTTGTATAGAGTGATCCTCCTTGCATCTTGAGATTTGTATACATCTCCTTGTCTTTGTTAACCTATCCCAATCCCCAAGATTCTGTTTGTATTTATTGTATTTATTGACCATCCCCTTTGTACTATATCAACGCGTCCCATTGTACATATCCTCATTTTTCCTACAAAATCTTTGATCAAATGAATTGTCTCACCCAGCCTTATACTTCAACAAGTCCCTCAGTTCACATTCTTGATCCAGTTATTATCTTGGATTCATCTTTTGCCGCTAAACACATTTCTCTCAGCACACATTGCATCAAACAGGTCCTTGTAGGATGCATTCTTCCTCCTATCTGACCTAACCTCCTCATCAATCAATCACCCTCTCCTTGGAAAAGGACATCTTTTGGATTTATCACTTTGGTTTTCAGATTTAATCTTTGGTTCTTGTTAATCTTTTGTAGCTTCTTATTATTCCTCTCCTCAAAGTCATCATGATCCTTTATATCATGGTGCACTATGAATGAGGGAAATTTGGGGCAAGGTTTTTTCATCATTTTGTTTTCTTCATGTGAGTCCATCAAATATGACCCTTGAACATCCCACATGTAATCTTTTGGGTTACATGTTGCACCTGGGAAATGTCATTTGTTTGTGGGTTCCTCAACATCATTTCCATCACGCCTCCTCCTAGATTCATTTGTGATGCTGGGGAAACCCTTGTGTGTTTTTGTGTTATTCCTCCACAACACTGGTGAAAAGGACTTGATTTCATAAGTAACATTGGTAGGTCTCTAATGTATCTATATCAAAATAGGTTGTGCTCTTCACATTAACATAATGAAATCCCCAAGTCACGTTAGCTTCATTTAGATTCATCTTGCATTCATGCATCTTTTCTCATGGACCGAATTCTACTTTATCCCCTTTCCCCTCTCCTCCTCCTCATTCCCTTCTTGCTTGGGTCCTTTTCAAGAAAATTCCACAAAGCTTTTCTTTTGCATTGTTTTCTCTAGAGGGCACAACCTCTTACCATTGTTTCTTCGCCATGACATCTAAACCTTTCCTAGGGCATCTTATGTTCTTTTCTTTGATGCAACACCACTTGCGACACCACATCAAAGAGGGGAAAAATATAAACACCTAAAAATACTTCATATTAATTAAATTTATTTGATTAATAATCCTTATAATATCATAATTAATCCTAATGAATTAATCATGGTTATTATGCTCCTCTACCTATTTAATTATAATTATTTAATTAAGTTGGGTTCACTACCTAAGGTGTTTGAATTTAATTTAAATACCCCCCTCCCTAATGTATTAAATCTATTTTAATTCATATTCCTCCATAAATCCCCCTTTTTGAATAAATCAATATTTATTCAAATCCCTCCATTTCCTAAAATTCCTTTAAATCTAGATTATTCTAAATTAATCTAAAACCCTACATAAATCCTAACCTACACCCATCAGCTCACTTTCTAAAACCTAATCACTCCCCTAACCTCACTTAGGAGGTGATTCCTAACCTCATTAGCCCTAATGGGTTGCTCACACATGTGTGAGAAACTCTTCCCAAGGAAATCAACCACCTTCCTTAAATTCTCTTACACTTTTTTCCCCTTCACTCTTCCCCAAAGTTGCTCACACATGTGTGAGCAACTTTGAGCCATTCAACCATAAATGATCATCTTATCTCTTTTGACCCTTCCTCCAAACCATAATGCTTCCTCAAAAAATCTATAAATAGAGCCCTCTCACATGGGCAAATGGTCCTCAATATCTATTATTTTTTATAGATTGTTGTTATGATAATTTAGTTCTAGGTTTCCATAGCAAGTTAGCATTGATAGCTTTTGTTCTTATTTTCAATGCTTATATCACATAGCATAGCTTAATGGAGAATAAATCATAGTTCATTTATGGTTTTCATTTCATTTTCAATCCAAATCATATCTATACTTAAAGGTTAATGAATCTTGCATCTCATTCATAGCTTAGATCATCATTTCCATCCTTTGCAATCATTGGAATCCTAGGGGAAAAACTAGTTCCTCATACTAGGTTTTGTGCCATTTTGGGATATCCATGGCTTGTATTTGGCTTTAATCACCTTAGCACTACATTGGGGATACTCTTATTGTGCTTGGAGAGCACATCCATATCTTCCTCAAAAGAGGAAATAAAATGGGGCTTGGGTGCTCCTGTTTTGGCACAATCAGAGGTGGTGTTTGTGAAAGTTTTGTTATCTGATTTGCATGCTAGATTAGAACTAATGTTTGAATATATACATGTGCTCCTAACATGTTAGGTTCATAGAACACACATTTTCATTACTAAATGTATGATTTCCTTGTCCAAATTTTTACCACTTTTAATGACCCATTTAGTAGCGAAGATTTTGATATGATGGATGAATTCCTTGATGAATTCATCTGTACAAAGTTTTTGTCTACACCTCATAAACTCTCTTTTTGTAAAAAGTTAATTAATGTGATAAAAGGATTTAGGTTTTACAACAATCCTCTTTATTAAACACACAATGATCCCTCTACCAAATTTATTCTCCCTCATAAGGACATATTGATGCAAGAACATACTTTTAAGCCTTCTCTCAATTATATCCCTCTTTTGGATGAACCATTGGAGAAGTATTTTGATTATTTTCTTGATATGTACATCCTCCATGAGAATATCTTTATGCAAGAGAATGATGTTGTGATGGAAGAGGGTAATATAAACTTTAATGAAACTTCCCCTCCTATTTATTCCATTCATCTTCCCTATAGGGATGAGGCACCAATGAGCTATGATTTTCCTTCTCCTAAAGATACCTTAGAAGTAGAAATGATATCCTTGATTCTCTCTTTTAAAAAACAATCTTTGGAGACCAAAGAATCTAATAAAGTCAATACCATTAAAGATACTCCTTGAAAAGATCATTAAGGGGCTTGGTTGGGCTAATCCAGATTCTTTTGTGGTGGAACAAGTACTGGTTTGGTCAAGTCCAAGTGAAGGGTGGTGGAAAGTAAATTTCTATAGTGCCTCAAAAGGGAACCCAGGACCATTGGGTGCAGGCTTCATAATCTGGATTGGTTAGGTAATACCATTGCAATAGGAGGAAATAAATTAGAGGATGGAACCAACAATGTTGTAGAATCTTCAATGACACTTGTGGCAGCAAGGGTGGCAAAATGTTTGGGGGTAAATAAGTTACACATCTAAGGGTAATATTTAGCTATCATTCATACAATTATCAAAGGTAAAATAGGAGCATGACATCTACAGAAGTATGTGGACCTTATTAGAGATGATTTAGAATTGCTAAGTGACTTTAGAATTTCACATGTGAGAAGAGAAGGTAACAAATAAGTATAACTTGTCAAATTGGGCCCTATCCTTTACCATCATAGGTGAAGTTAGATTAGAAGAATTCAAAATTGTCTTTGGGAAATTTAAATGCTTAGCTGTTAGGGCAAATAAACTTTCAAAAGGTGGCAAAGAGAAAATGGAAGCGTACGGGAGCTAAATTTAATGACCTTGATTTGGCCAAAATAACAAGGATTTATTGAGGAGGACAATGCATTATTGCAGGAGTGGAACAAGTATTTATTTTAGATCTTACCAAAAAAATGTCATTAGTGTCATCTTGTGCAAAATAATTCAGGGAAGTGGTGTGGTGGAAGTTGTAGAGCTCTTGGATTTTGAGTAAATGGGAATATCTTTCATAGTTAAGGTGTCAAAACAACAATATCCTTTCTTTCGACCAATGACAAAGAAGAGGCTCAATGAAATATTTATTTTTAGGAATTATCAACCCACCAAGTGTGTTATTCTTATTCTGGGAGTGGTTTTTGACCAAATTATTAATAGACACATAAAAAACATAGATGTTTACTCAATGATAATGGTATGGGGGCTCCAGTTGGGTGAACCAACAGAAAATGCAAGTAAAATTATAAAAAAATAGTACCTAAAGAGTTTATAGTTGGTATGGATTCTATTCTAGAGTGGGCAGTGCCTAGAAAAGGGGTGGATTATAGTGAATATTTTAAGAATGGGGATGAATTGGGTAACAATAAGTTTATTCTATTTATTTGTAGGATAGATGAACACATTAAAATAAATTATTTTAAGGAAGAGAAGAGGGGTTGGAAGGCCTTTAAATTACTATTGGAATTGAGGCAAGTTGAGGAAGATGCATAATAAATGAAGAGAAATGCAAGGATATAGGATGTTCAGGTCCCAAGAAGGAGGAGGTCGATAAGGATAAGGCACATAATTGGTAGAGCAAGTGGAGCATAATTACATAGATGGGGTTGGATGGAATGATGGAAAACAACAACACATCTTTAGAATTTTTAAGAGCTTGAGTGACTTTGTTATTTTTTATGTTATCTAATTTTTTATATGATTTTGTAGGCATATTTTTGGGTTTGTTAGAAAAGGTTTAAATTTGCAGATGTATTGGGATTAAACAATCTTTTGGTGGATTTTGATCCAATACAAAATGCATGTAAATGTTGATGTTAATTGTGATAGGGTTAAGTTTTCACAAATGGCTAATGTGAAAGAAATGTAATGGTGATAGGGGTTAGGTGTCAAGTAGTTAGTAATGGTAGATTCTTATGAATGTTCAGATGGGAACTTTAATGATTATGTAAAGTGATAAATTTCTAATAAATTAATAAAATTATTATTTCCAAGAAAAAAAGAAAGATACTCCTCAAAACAAACTAGTGTTTGTTGTAAAAAGTGCTATGCATTCTGATTATCATGCAGTACCATACACATATAACAACAATCCTCAAGAGGATAATATCCTTAATTTCCTCCCTTCTACAAATCCAACCCATAGAACAATAGGATCCTAATCAAGTCTACATTATTCATATGTTATTTACAACTACCTTTTTAATTATTTCTCCAATATGAAAAAACAAACCATCAATTCCTCAAGACAATGATTGGGGAACTTTATAGTTCACACCAACCTTCTGTAGTAAAGACAAAAGACTTGAATTTCAAAACCAAACACCTTATTCTGGCACATGTATGGATATTTATTGGAGCTCTTTAAATTTGAATCTCATTGCACCTAAAAGAGACCCTTATCTTTTTGATACATGAAACCTTCCTGATGGACATGGCGTAGGATGTGTGCAATAAAGAATTGAAAAGAATGAGAAATATACATCACATTTTTCAAAAGAAACTCTAGGTTTCCAACATTCCCATTTGTCCAATCAATCTATAAATTATTTTTCCAATTTCTCATCACAACAAGAGAATATTTTGTTTGACCTTCTTAAATCCAACTTAATTACTCTTCCTTTAAAAAATAAACAAAAAAATAGCAAACACAAATAAGATAATTCTCCCATTTGTATGTATCATCAAATTCTTGGCCATAAGACTAATTAATGTTATGATTTGAAGTATAAAATTTGGGAATTCATTGATTGCAGTGTGATTGAAATGTCATGTAACAATGAATGACACCTTTTTCATAATCATTCTAAATAACATTTGTGTTCCTATTATGTTTCTCCTCACTATGTGACATTGCTAGCCTATCCTTTGAGGGTTCATTGTCATTTATGGTGGTGCAATTTTAGGTGCATTCATACTCTGTAAGCAACATAATAGTCCTTATTCCTTGTCTTCTCACTTGAGGGGAAAGGGTACTATTTTACTCTCCTATTTATCCCATGGATCCATTTTCCCCCTTTGTTGACATGTTTCTTTTATAACATGATATCCTTTATTGTGAGGATTTGTTGTTTTATGTATGGATCTTCTCTTTTTCAATATATTTACATCCTGAGTTGCAACCTTATGCTTTATTGAGAGTGCATGTCTATTATAAATGAAATTTCACATAGGGAGCATAATGTGTCATCCTTTGTTAACTTTTTCCTTACCTATAAATAGGGAAGGTATGTATACTTGATCCTCCTCCCTCTCTTTCTCTTCCTTTTCAATAGATCCAATATCCCTTGTGGATATTATTCTTCTATAATATGATATCCTTTATTGCATGGATTTATTGTTCTATCAAAGGATCTTCTCTTTTTTAGGAGATTTACATTCTAAGTTACAATCTTATGTTTTCTTGAAAGTGCATGCCTATTATAAAAGATATATCATATAGGGTATATAATGGGTTATCTTGTCTTCACTCTTGGGGGGAAAGGTTTCATTTTTTAATCTCTTATTCCTTTCTACAGATTTATTTTCTCTAGGTTATGTGGTCTCTTCTTATTACATGATATCCTTTTTGGCGGGGAGTTGTTTATTTATGTAAGGATCTTCTCTTTTTCAAGAGATTTACACCTCGAGTAATAATTGTTTCCTTGCTTGTAAAGAACATGTATATCCTAAAAAAATACCCTTACTTGGGGGCTTAAGAGAACATTATCCTTCATCAAGAATCCCCTTTTCACCTAGCAATAGGAGGGCTAAAAGGGTGAATTCTTGTTCTCCTTCTCTCTTTGTCTTGAAGATGTTATCTTTGTTCAAGAACTCCTCTTGAAGGTAGATGTCTTGTAACCAAGATCTCTTCCTTTAGAGGGTCTCTTCCCACTTGTGGATATTCTTTCACAATTATATACCCCTTTCCTAACAATAATTTTCTCTCCTTTCTAAGGTTTTAAGCATACATTGTTGATTTAAGGATATCTCCTTGTTGTTGGAAGTAGGTATCCTTGGTCTCTTTTCCTTATGATGCCACCATAGTCCTATGTTGCCATCATAAGGAGGGGGGCATATACATGACCTCCTTTGTATATTATGAAGCTTTTTTTTTTTACTAATCCCCAAGGAGACAATGCTCTCCTTAGGAATGATCACTTTTGGAAGCCTAAGAAGACAATTCTTTTCTTAGGACTCATCCCTAAAGAGATAATGCTTTCCTTAGGACTGATCACTTTAGGATCTGTATAGAGTGAGAATGGATCCACACTCTATACAAAGGAGAGGAAGAATACCAAGATTTATCCTCCAATGAGACCCGATTAACATGAAGGTAAGTGTCAATTCATGATCTATACAAAGGAGATAAATGGCTTGGGTTAACTTCTCCCTCACCTCTAGAAAGAGAGAGTTTAAGAAAGAGAAATTGAGAATATTTGAAAAGTAAATCTAGAAGACTAATATTGAAATGAAGAAATAAAAAGTACTTACCTCTGAAAAAAAGAATCTGCTGAAAACCTTGTCAAACGATCTCAAAAACTATTGATTTTCGTGCTCCCCAACTGAAACTGTGAGATCTACAAAACCTAGAAACATTTTTATTTTCAGGTCGAGGTTGACCTTGACCCAAATACAGGTCAATCTTGACCCCTTTATGTCGACCTTGACCTGCACTGCTTTGACAAAAATTTTGTTCGCTAATCCTAAAAGTTTATCGAAAAGGGTATCTGAATCTCCTCTATAATTCGTTGTTCTGCACCTCTACCTACAAGAAAAAGGGTTTTGTTGTTTGGATGAGGGGTTTGCCTTGGTCAAACCCTAATTTTGGAAATAAGCTTGAAATATAATTGAAATCGCAGTAATAAACAAAGTAAATGGAACAATTCACCTTGCTTATGTTGAAACCCTTGTGGAGGATTCGAATCCTTGAATCCATAAATATGGATGCTCCAAATGAATGTAGAATTGGATGTAGGATGTCTCAAATCAATTGCATTTAGATCTTCAACACCAATCTTGAATGAATCTTGGAATAGGAAGAAGCTTGAATGGATATGGATGGAGAAATCTTCAACAAGAGGGCTCCATAAAGCTTGAATCCTTCAATGGCTACCAATGGATCTCCTTGATGAATTGAATGCTTGAATGATTGAACACTTAAATGCTTTAATACTTCCTTTCTCCTTCTTGCTTGCTTCTTGATTACTTGATCATAATCGATTGCTTGAATTGAAATGAGAGGAGAAGGCTTCCTTATATACTAGTCCAGGGCACAAAATTCTAGAGAGGTCGACATAGGAGAAATAAATTACCATTAGGCCTATACCCATAAGAGTAGACCTAAGTTAAATATCTTTTAAGAGTTTACCATTTTGAAGCCTAAAACAACTAACCCAGACGCGAGAAAATAAATCTTTCCGAAACCCGATATCCAGAAATCCTTGAAATTTGAAATTTAAACCTTGGGTTAGGGTTGAGGTCGACTGTGACCCAGAAGGTCAACTTTGACCCTGAGGTCAAGAATCTCAAAATCTTAGAGCAGGATGCCAGATTCAGGTAGGAAATAAGTGGAAAATAGGGCAGGACAGGGGAAAAATCCAGATCCAAGTCAAAGACCCATTCAAGGCATTTGACATGACCCCAAACCACTTACTTGGAGGGCTAAACTAGTCCTTGTAATACCCCAAAAATGGGCTATAGGTTCATTCACCTCCTACATCAATAAATCGAATGAAATCGACATCAAAGTCCTAACCTAAGGCACATCTGCACATCAATTTATCAAAACCCTAATTGATTTTATCTTAATTTTGCATTTGGGAATATTTCCTAAATATTCCTAAATTATCCTAATTATATTTAATTAAATATTATTTAGTGATAAATCATATTTATCCTAAAATTTGATTAATTAAATATTTTGAATATTTAATTAATTAGATTTAATTATGCCACTCGATTATTTAATTACATTTAATTATATTTATTCCTAATTTATATTATTTAATTTTGACAATAAATAAAAAATCTTTCAAATAATTGATTAAATTCTTATTTAATTAATTAAATCCAGTTGTCAATATTTAATGATATAGTTTTGGAATAAAAGTTTGATTTAATAATTGATTAACCCAAAAATCAATTGTTTTAATTTAAAAAAATAATTGAGAGAAACACATGTTGAAAATAAATAATAATCCATAATTATCCATGCACATTAATAAAAGCAGTTAAAAACTCTAAATCAATAGATCAATTCAATTAGTTATCTTTTTGAACTCAACATCCAATTTTGAGTTAAAAAGTGATTTAAAATTTTTATTTAAGTTAAAAGCTATTTTTTGCATGATTTTATGAGTTAAAATATTTCTAATTTCTTGTTAACTCAAAAATCAACCTGAGTTTATCAAGAGTGATTTATGGCTTTCCATATGCTCTCAAAAACCTTGGATTTCTATATAAACAAGGCTCGGTCCTTCACAAAGATCCCCAAATCTTTGCATCCTTTGCATACTTGGAGAATCAAGCTCTTGCGAACAGACGATTGTGAGATTTTTGCAACTTTTCAATTCATTATTTTCATATCATTCATAGCATTGTTAGATTAGATTTGCAATTCATTTTAATCCATTTTAGATTCATTTCATATCAGTTTTTCATCATATTGCATTAAAAACCCCCCCCCAAAAATAGATTAATTTGCATTCATATTTCATTGCTTTCATAATTTTAAATCCTTTGTTTAGGTGTTGCATTGTCATTGATCTTAGTCTGAATCTAAGAATACCATACTCGCACCTACTAGAAGGTAGTAAATCGTCTGGTTAATTCTGTTTATTCATATTGCAAATTTCTGACATATTAATCAATAATGTTTTATTGAAGTGTTGTGTCCATAGCTAGGTACAAATTTCACACACATTTCTGGCACCCACCATGGGGCAACCCACCTTTACATGCTGGTTTTGGTTTTTTTTTTGGAGCTAACCCCCTTGTGCAGATTTGCTTGGAGACTAAAACCATAAATTTTCAAAGATTTGATCATATATCCCAAATGGCTTAGAGTTTCAGTCTGAAATTATTTTTGCAGGTTGGTGACATATCAGAGAAGATTCAATAAAAATTTCATAATTTTCCAAGATATTTTGAATTTTTAATAATTTTTTCTTTATTTTTTATAAAAAAATAATTTTCAGCACAAATTAGCATATTTTTTAGAAATTTTTATATTTTCAGAAATCTCTTTAAATTCTACAGGGGGTCCATTCTTTGTTTTTTAAATTTGGATGCAATATCATAGCTCAAATAGTTGATTTACAAAAACTGGTTTGTTTTTGGGTAGTATCAGAAACTCAGATCCTTGAATCTGAACTAAGTCCCCATGTGGTCCTTTTTGTGAGTCACCTTATTACAGAGGGTTAACCATAGTGTACATTCCCTTTATTGGGTCAACCATGTGGATAGAACTTCAAGTGGTAATAACCATTTTTGTCATGGTAGCAACAGCACTATATAAATGTCCTTGTGGAAGAAACCTCCATAGGTGTAGTCTCTTGTTGGGTTGTCAGATCTCCTCAGTGGCTCTTGATTGATTAAATTCTCAGACTGTGTCAAAACCCCGATGCACCTGGATTGGATTTCACCCTCTTGAGATTACAAAAGTTGCAGAGTAGACCATTACTAAGAACCCTAGTGCAACCAAATTTTTATTTTCTAGGACTATTTGTGTGATTGCAAAACATTCGAGAACATACACAAGTAGCATTCTTAGGGATTAGAACAATAAGTCACTATTCTTGTTCATGTGCAAGGTTGCTTTGTCCCTTGCTCATTGTTTGAAGATGATTGCTTACTCGCTTGATTGTTGTCTTGCGTGCTTGATATCTACTTGGTTATTTAAAATGAACAAACCCGAGACAAAATTGCTACACAGATCTTCAAACCTGGACAGATAAATTTGCAAACAACTTTATACTGAAAACACTAAAAATTGAAAAAATTGCAAAATATGAAGCAAAAATCCTTTCTGGTGTCAAAATTCATCCTGAAGGTTCAAAAATCGTACGATTTTTTCCCAACTGTCGTATCAGAACCCCCTGCAAGTTGTACGGGAACTATATTGTTGTACGAGTATTGTTAGAAAAATAAGCAAAAAGTCAATTTTGGTGTCAACTATTGTACGAGCTTTGCCAATTGTCATGCTAGACCTAACCTAGACTCGTACGAGCCTGGAGAAACTCGTATCAGAGTTTTATCAAAGTTGCCATAAACCTTCAAAATTTGTCAAAAATTTAATTTTTACAGCCAAATTCCAGATTCTATCAAAATATTAACTATGTCAGGAATAGAGCAGAAAACCAGAAGAATCCAATCAATTTTCCTAAAAGTGGTCTTTTGAGTTTGATCTAGCCTTATGGTCTATCGATCTAAATCCCATTGATCTTGTGTCAAAACCTTATCAAAATTATCTTCAAAATCAATCCTCAAAATGGCTAAGTGTTGTGAGCTCGTGTTCACCATCTTTTGGGCATCTATCCATACATCTAGGGCAGAATATCCTACAATTACATCCAATCGATCCTTTATAAAATCCAATCTTGATAGGGTTACGTCCCTCAATTTTCTTGAATCAAGTCATTCATCAATTTCCTTCATCTTTCTTTTTAGATTCACTTGAGGTTAATAGTGGAAACCAGAGCTTCCTCACACAAGAAACCTGGAGAAGAATCAAACTTCTCACCTTTGGCTTCTTACGTAGTTCAATCCATTAATCAACCTTATGATACAACTCGTTATTATATCATCTTAAAATGGAAGCACTTCCATGATAAGAGTGTTTAGCGCTCTGAGTGAGTGGTCTGGGGCCTTGTTAAGCACCTTGATTGGGTCTTTGCATGTTTCTGGCTTTCTCTCCCCATTTTGCTTCTCTCTCCACCTGTTTTCACTTTATTTTTGCATTTCCTAACATTCTGGATTGAGGTCCTAAGGTTTTTGACCTCAAGGCCAAAGATGACCTTGAGGGTCAATGATGACCTTGACCTTGACCTAGGTCAAGGATGACCTCAACCCTGACCTAGGGCAAGGTCTACCTCATCCTTAACCCAGGGTTCAAATTTTAGGTTCCCATGATTTTTGGATGTCGGGTTTTGGAGATATTTGTTTTCCCACTTCTGAGTCGGCCATTTCAGGTTTCAAAATGGTAAATCCTTAAATTGAATTTAATATGGGTCCATTTCTAGGGGTTAAGGTTAATTGGGATTTAATTCCCCAATGTCGACCTTCTCTAGAGGATTGTGCCCTAGATCACTATAAAAGGAAGCCTTCCTCTCTCATTTTCTCATCCATTAAACACATCACTTTTGCAATCAAGCAATTTCATGATCAACCTCTTAAGTGCAAGCAAGCAAGAAGGAGAAGGAAAGAAAGAAAGCATTCATTCATCCTCAAGTCAAGCATTTGTTAAGGAGATCCATTGTTAGCCATTGAAGGATTCAATCTCTTTGGAGCCCCCTTGAAGATTTCTCCATCCATATTCATCCAAGCCTCCTCATATGCAAAGATCCATTCAAGATTGGTGTTGAAGATCAAATGCCATTGATTTGAGACATCCTACATTTATTCTACATCCATTGGAGCATCCCTACTTGTGGATTCAAGGATTCGAATCCTCTACAAGGACTTCAACATAAGCAAGGTGAATTATTTCATTTACTTTGTTTATGCACATTACAATTTCAATCCAATTTCAAGGTTAATTCCTAAATTGGGGTTTGACCAAGGCAAACCCCCCATCCAAATAACAAAAACCTTTTTTTCTTGTAGGTACAGGTGCAGAACGGTGGATCTGAGCTTTGGATACCCTTTTCAGTAAACTTCTGAGATCTGTGAACAAAGTCAAGGATGACCTTCAAAATCCTGAAGTAGTCTTTATCAGGGTCAAAGACTACCTACTGCCAGAAAGCCAAAAGTTTTTTGGGTTTTCTTCGTCTCGGCATTTCTAGTCTTAAATAGGTTGTAGAATTGCTCGAAACTGTACATAGACATCAGAAATCAAGATTTTCTAGATCTTCCCTATTTTGAGGTTAGTATTTTCCCTTTCAATTATTTTAGATTTAAATCATATACTCTTTATAGGGAAATATAAGGTTGTCTCCTTCATTCATATTCTCCATAGATTGATTCTTTTGTGTATTAACCTTTTGGTTGATCAATTTGGATCTTTCCTTTGGGAATTTGGATTTAGAAGTAGATCTCATATTTCCCCCATTCATTTTGGCAACCATGCACACTATTTTATCCTATTCATTTTGGCAAACCTAACATACTTACTCTCCTTTCTTTTGTGGAATTAGATGCCCTATTGTGTTTTGTGGTGTTAGATTTGCTTTTATCTTGTTGGTATTAGATTTCTCTTTTTATGTTAAATCTTGCATGCTAATTAGATTTCAAAAATACAAAAAATTTCAAAATTTCTTTCAAAATACAAAAATATTCATGCTTTATGTGTTCTTAGTTTAGTTCATTTACATTGCATTGGTTTATGAGCTTTACTACTACTAGTCCTACTTATTACATTCCAGTTAGAAGAAGTCATAGACTCATGGGTGCTTTTGATCCTAAATCTTCCTCTCCTTTCCTTAGGATCCTAGATGATAATTTGATTCTTCATGATTCCAATCCTATTATGGAGAAAAACTCTTCTCACTCATCTCATGATGAGGATGATTCTCTAAGAGTTCCTCCTGAACAAGTCCAAAAAATTTCAATTGAACTTGATAAAATGGGTAATTGGCTTATTCAAGAAAACCATAATCAAGATTCTATTCAAGCTATAGAGGCTCTTAAGAAAGTTCTTCGTGATAGTGATCAAGGTGTTAACCTCTTGCATGGTATTACTCACCTTGTGCATTCAAATGTTAAACCTTTAGGTCAAGAAGCTCAAGACTTAGGGTTGATTCCTCTTATCACTAGTGTTGAAACTTCTTCTACTCCTTTACCTAGTGTTCCTACCTATACTCCTTCTTTGGTGACTATGACGGTTCCCTCTATTCCTATGAGTGTTCCTCCTGTGTCCCTTCCTACATCACAACCTTCATATCATAATGTTCCTTTTACTTATTCCAATCGACTTACAACTATATTTCCTAGTGTTCTTCCAGTTGTATCTTCCATTCCTGTAGCTTCTTACACTTTACCTAGTTTCTAATGTTGCTATTCCTCCTATTTCATCTAATGATTCAACAATCATCAATTTCGCTCAAACTATGTCATCCCTACAACAACAACTTGCTTCCTTAACTCAAAATAAGTTTAGTATTCCTACATGTGGCATGGGAAGCCCTTTGTACTTGGACATTATTCATACTCCTGTTCCTCAGCAAGTTGATATGGCTCATCTTGAGAATTACAATGGAAAAGGAGATCCTGTTCATCATGTTAAAACATTTCAAATCCTTTGTAGTAATTATGCTCATGACCATAGGATTTTAGCCAAACTGTTTGCTAGAATGTTTTGTGACAAGGCCTTACAATGGTATTGTTCCTTGCCTCCTTATTCTATTGACTCTTTTCCAAAAGTTGCCAATGCCTTTATTCAACAATTTCAAAACAACATTGGCCCACAAGTGTCTTTGACTTATTTGATGCATTGTAAACAAAGTGCTAAAGAAAATTTGATTGAATTTATTAGTTGATTTAAGCATATTCATGCTCAAATTTCCTATCATGTTCCTGATATTGATATTCAATGTATGTTTATTTCAAATTTGTAAAAAGATATTAGAGATAAGATTTTGCTTATTGAATTTACCTCTTTTCAACAACTTTGTGCAGCGCTTCATCATTATCAATTAAAAGTGAGTCAATTTGAGAGAAACACTCCAATGGCTCCTGTTCCACTTGATAAGAGTGATGTTGCTCCTAATCCAAACAAATTTAAAAAATTCAACAACTAGGTCAAGATAAACAAACAAGAAAATGCAGTTGCTGATCAAGTTGATGTTGCATCTCACAATGCCACTTCTGCATCCACTTCTTTTTGATTAAATCATACATTTACTCCTCTTTCTAAATCTTTACATTCTATTATGAATAGGTTGTTAACTGCTAATATGATTACTTTACCTCCTATTCAACCTCTTTTACCTGCTTCGGTTGCATCTAAATCTTTTGATCCTAAAGCTTTTTGTCAATATCATCATTAGAATGGTCATGATACTGAGAAGTGTTATTTTTAAAACATAAGGTTCAAGACTTAATTGATTCTAATGCCTTATCTGTTGATAATCTTGATGGTAGTGGGAACAAATCTATCTCTCCTCCTAATCAAAACCTTCAAATCTATATGAATCCTTTACCTACACATGATACTAATACCATTTTTCGGCCATCTTCTATGGAGATTATGTATGATTCAAAGATGGATGATCTCAATCATGTTGTTAATCAAGTGGAGCATGTTGGTCAATCTGTATCTCCACCTCAACCTCAGATTCAACCTCAAGTTCAATCTCAACCTCAACCAAAACCTAAGCCTAAATTGAAAACTCAACCTAAACCTCAACAACAACCTAAGAATAAAAGACCTTGGGAAATTTTGATTACCTTTGATGATTCTGAGACTATTAAAGCTCCTGATGGTCCCCTTTACATTTATGCTAGGATTTCTCAGAAACCTACTCGTGGTTGTCTTGTTGATCCTACATCCTTATTCAATGTTTTTGAATAAGGTAAAAATAGGTTTTACATGGACCCGAAACTAGAGTTTAAAACAACATAAGATAGAGCATAAAAGAAAATAAAATGAAACAACTACTGGAAACCCACAGCAGCAAACAACAGTCTAACAGCTCAAAAGATGAAAACAAAAGTCTAACAGACAAACAACAAAACATCTACCAGCCCGAGCAAACTAATTATATTTTATCATTTCCTCAGCCTTCTTCTGGAGATCTTCCATCTTCTGGATAGTATCCTGCATTTCCTTCAGCTCAGAAGATTTTTTTGGGACCTTTCTCTGGATGCGACCTCTAGTTCTCATCCCCGGCCCTGTATTTCCAACATCCTCATCAATAGTGATAGTGGTTTTTTCTAGCATATTCCTTTCCAAGTAATTATGAAACACCTTCAAATTCTTAATGGTCACCTTTAGACCCTCATTGCTATGATTCAGGACACCTCTTATCATGCTATCATTGTTATTGATTTTAGTCTCTAAATCTTTCATCTTATCTTTAACCTTCTTATTCATCTCAATTGTACCATCATCCTTAGTATCTTTATTTTTGACCTTATCCAAAAAAAAATTCTCCATTATACCCATTTTAGTATTCATGTTATTCATAGTTTTTTCCATATCTTGGATATGGATTTCCATTTCTTGCATCTCCTTCTTCCAGTCCCTATTCTCCTCCTATTTCTCCAGATTGTTCTTCTCCTTACTCGAAAGGTCTTCCCTCTGAAGGGTTCCAGATTCCTCTTTATTATTATTTTTCTCCAGCATGACCTTCTCATCCTTCCCATCCTCCCCTCTTAAAGAGGTCTCCTCTCCAGTTTCACTAGCTGAAGGAAAAAAACCAGCTTCCTTTCCTTCATTCTCTTGATCACCCTCAAAACCCTCTGAAAAAGCATCATCATCTTTAGAAACCTCCTCTCAGGTTTTACCTTCCCCCATCTCAGGCATGGCATTATTCAATTTTCCTTCCTCAAGATCATTCTGGGGATAAAAAAACCTCCTCCAGAGAAAGAGTATCAACCTCTTCTTTCTTAGCATCCTCGATAATAATAGGGGTGTCTTTAGTTACATCTTCAAAAGAGAAATCATAGGTTCCTTCCTCTTCCTCCTCCACTTCCTCCTTATCTTCTTCTTCTTCATCACTATTCTCCTCTTTTACATCATTCCCCTCCTCAATCCACTCATTCCTTTCCTCTTCCTCTTTCTCATAACTTATCTCTTCCTCTTCAATCTCCTTCTCACTGTCTTCCACAATAAAACCCTTTCCTCTCGATTTGTCAGGGGTAGTAGGGAGTTTTTCTTTTTTAATCCTTCTCTTCTTACTTGTCTTGGGTTCCATCTCCTCCTCAATCTTCACCTTTCTTTTCTCCATGATTTTTTTAGGGATAGGGTCTGGGACGCTATCCCTAATGTGCTCAGATATAAGAAGAATCAACCCTTCATGCAGCACAGGGTTAGAAGCCTTTTTTCTGTGACCAGTAATGTTGCTATTCAAAGAACTAAGCAGGTAATAAGGAAAAGAGATTCTCCTTTTGTGCCTTAAGTGATTAGCAAAAAAAAAATGGAAATTATAAATTTTTGAATACCTCCCATCCAAGGTAAAGTATTCAATCATGGCCTTAAGAATTTTAGCCCATAATTCATCAATATTGGATATGTCCACATAGTCCCCCTTCCCCTTGGTCATAAGGGCTTTCTCTTCCATAGTTTTGGGAAAAATAGCAAAGACATCAGTTCCAAGCTTATGATTACCTCTATGAAAGTGGGTTCCATCAACAGGTAAACCAGTAATTTCAGCTAGGCTAGAAATAGTAAGCTTGAAAGACTTGCCCCAAAGAAACACCTTACCATTGTTCTAGCCTTCTGAAAATAACATTGTAATCTTTTTGTCATGGCCATGAAGCTTCTTCATAAACTGGGTGATCCCCCCCTTCTTCATCTTCTTCCAAACTTCTCTATCCTATCTCCATTTGTCGCAGTTAGAGAGTTCCTCTCTCTTTAGACCCCCTCCCATAATTTTCTGGTTTTTCATGCACTGGTTCAGCTTTTTTTTCAGATTTCTCCACCTTACTTCTCCACTTCATGATGATTTTTTGTTTATCAAGATTAACCCATTGATTGTGCCTTATTATCTGTAGAGTAAAGTACCCACGCTTTAGCTTGCAAGCAAGCCTCCTTGGTAAATGATTAGTCCTTTTCATCATTAATTTAAGTGATGCTTCCTTCATTGTGATGAATTCTATCATATTTGATTAGACTGGAAATCTCACTCTTAAGATTCACTTCCCCTCTCCATTTTTGGATGATGTCAGATAAAGTACCATCATTGCCAACCTGTCCGCCGGTTTATTGCCTTCACGATAAACATGAGTGACATGGCAATCTTCAAAGGAATTCAATAAAAGATTTATTTTATTGATAATGTGCTCTATCATCCAAGAATTGACAGAGTTCCCTTTTATGGCATTTATTATATTTAAAGAGTCCCCTTCTAGCCATAATTTTGTGCATCCCATATCTTTCACCATCATAACCAAATACAGAGCAGCTTGTGCCTCCACCATGTGGCTAGTTTGAGTTCCTAGCGGGACAACAATCGCTCCTAAGCAATTTCCAGCATTATCTCTTATTAGCCCTCCACCTTTAGCCCTTCCAAGTGTAATACCCCAAAAATGGGCTATAAGTTCATTAACCTCCTACATCTACAAATCGAACGAAATCAACATCGAAGTCCTAATCTAAGGCACATCTAAACATCATCGAATCATAATTGATTATCTTAAATTCTGCATCAGGGAATATTCCTAGCAATATTCCTAATTATCTTAATTATCTTTAATTTAATGATTATTTGGCGATAAATCACATTTATCCTAAGTTTGATTAATTGAATATTTTCATATTTAATTAATTAGATTTAATATCTTGCCACTTAATTATGTAATTAAATTTAATTCTATCTATTATTAATTGTATTATTTAATTTTGACAATAAATCCAATATCCTATGAATAATTGATTAAATTTTTATTTAATTAATTAAAGCAAGTTGTCATTATTTAATAATATAGTTTTTAATAAAAGTTTGATTAAATAATTGATTAACCCATAAATCAATTATTTATTTTCAAAAATTAGTTAAGTTGAGCATAAATCACTTTATTTATTTAATTAATTCATAATTATTATGCACATTCAAAAGAAACAGTTAAACTCCAAATTAGAAAATCAATGCAAAGTGTTGACTTTTTAGAACTCAACATCCTTTTGGAGTTCAAAAAGCTGATCTAAACTCTAATTTGAGTTAAAAAGCTATTTTTGCATGATTTACATGTTTTTGTGAATTAAATTATCTTTATTATCAGATAACTCAAAAATCAAGCTGAGTTAATCTGAGTGATTTATGGCTTTTTTCTATGCACCTCCAAAGCCTTGGATTTCTATAAAATTAAAGCCTCAGCTCATCTCAAAGCATCTCATAATTTTGCATAATCACGCTGAAGAATTGCTATCTGGAGAATCAAAGCTTATTGTGAATCAAGGCTATTGTGAGATCAATTTGGTTTTTATTCATATCATATTATTTCTAGATTAGTATATCATAGATCAGTTTTTACATATCATAGATTTCATATCAAGTTTTTCATATCATTGCATAGAAAATATCAAAAATATAGATTAATTGCATTCATATTTCATATCTAGATCAATTGCATTCAAATCCTTCATTTAGGTGTCGTCTAGGTCACTGATCTCGATAGAAATCTAAGAACATCAATCTCGCACCTATTAGAAGGTAGTAGATCGCTTGGTTAGATTAGATTTCAATTTTTCTTAATTTTTGCTAACCTCTAATGTTTTACTGAAGTGTTGTGTCTACATATTAGGTACAATTTTCACACACACACCACGATTTCCCTTTGCCAAGCCATCAAAGTTCCCTTTAACCCAACCATTAGGAGGTGCTGTCAACTTAACGTTATCTCTAGGATTTTGATTCTAACCCTTCTTTAATCTCTCCCTTGAGATCATATTGTCTTTCTTTGGTTGAGGGTCCTAGAGGCTACTATCTTTCCTTCCCATGCATCTGAAACTTTCCATAATACTTCTAGATATAGAATGAGAAACTACTGAGGGAGGGGCCTTTTTCTCTCTAAATATTCTATTATTCCTCTCCTTCCAGATGAGCCAGGAAAAGTGGGGAAAGATAAGTTTCCATATTATCCTAGCATTCTGATCATGGAAAGGGCTCTGTCACTATTGAAAGAACTCCTAGATAGAGTTAGGTTTCACCCATATGAATCCAAGGGAGGACATGATAGTGTCCCACACCTCCCTAGAATAAGAACAATGTATCATTAGGTGATTGCAGTCCTTATCATCATGACAACACAAGGCACACCTATTAGGCATTTGGAATCCTCTTCTCAAGAGATTATCTTGTGTGAGAATTTTATTTTGAACAAGCAACTAGATGAACATGTTAATTTTAGGTGTAAGGTCCTTGTTCCATACCTGCACCGACAAAGACTGAGCCTCTTTGGGGAGAAGAAGAAATGAATCAGAAGCAACCAAGAACTTTCCAGAAATCGTCGGACCCCATATAATTTTATCTTCCTCTTCTTCTCTTATAAACCAATTATTTAATTGTTTCTTCAATTCTTTGAATATGATATCCTTCTGCCTGAGGTCTATCCATTCTTCATTTTTCTTGTAATCACTGACCAGTTCTCCTATAGAGTTTTTACAGTTTTGAATAGCATTCCCCCACTCTTCATTTTCTATCAAGGGCTTTTCTGACATCCATTTATCATTCCAAAAAAGAATATTCCTACCATTTTCTAGCTTCCATATAGCACCTTTACTAATGAGATTCTTACCTTTACTAATGTTGTTCCAAATAAAAGATCCTTGGACATCATTCTGAGATTGGATGATTTCTTCAAGATTACTAAGATGGTATTTCCTTTTTATTATCATATTACATTCTTTCTCCTCTTCAAAAATTCTCCAGCATTGCTTAGCTAGAAGAGCTTTATTAGTAAATTTGATGCTCCTTATACCCAGAACCCCCATCTTTTTAGGCTTGCATATCTTTTCCCAGGCCACAAGACTAAGTCTTTTTTTCTCTTCCACTCTAGACCATAGGAACCTTTTCTGAATTTTCTCTATTAAGTCAGCAAATTTTTTATGAATTTTGAACAGGATAAGGGCATAAACCAAGAGATTCTGCAGAGTAGATTTTAGCAATTGGACTTTCCTAGCTTGACTGAGAATCGCCCCTTTCCAACCTGCCAATTTCTTTTGAAATCTGTCAAGTATTTCATTCCAAAAATTAGTCTCTGGTTTTTTGCATAGAGGCAATCCAAGATAAGAAGCTAGGAGACTTCCTATCTTGCACCCAAAAATAGCAGAGATTCTATTTTTTCTAGCTTTAGGTGTATTGAAGAAAAATAGAGCACTCTTTTCCCAATTTATGATTTGACCAGTTGCACTAGCATACACATTTAGCACCTCTTTCATATTCCTAGCCTCCTTCACTATAGATTCTCCCATCAAAATTATATCATCAACAAATTGTTCATGCAAATAGACAATCCCTCTAGAAGTAGGATGTAAACCCGTAATCAAACCTTGAGAAACCTGATTAGAGAGGAATCTCCCTAGACTTTTTGCCATTATAGCAAAAAGGATAGGAGATATAGGATCACCTTGGCATAACCTCTGGATGGTCTGAAGAAAGGAGAGGATCCCCCATTCACAATCACCAATGAAGAAATAGTAGTGACAAGTTGCATAATGATTTTAATAACTCCCTCTTCAAAACCAAAAGCATGAAGAATTTTTGTAAGAAACTCCCAATCAACCTTATCATAGGCTTTTGATAGGTCGAGTTTCATAAGGAACCCCTACTTCTTCAATTTCTCTAGAGAATGGATATTCTCATGAACAACCATGATCGAGTCCAAAATTTGTCTTCCTGACACAAAACCATTTTGTTGGGGAGAGATGAGACGGGGGAGAATCTTGAGAATCCTGGAAGTCAAAACCTTAGAAATGATCTTATACAATGAATTACAAAGACTTATAGGTCTAAAGCTATTAGCTATGTTTGCTCCTAGTTTTTTAGGAATTAGAGCTATGAAGGTGGAGTTAAGTTCCTTGAGCAAGGTTTTCAAGCCATAAAACTCTTTCACCGCACCACAAATAGCATCCTCTATAATGTCCCAGAATTGTTGAAAGAAAAACATTTGAAAACCATCCGACCCAGGGGATTTTTCACCTTCAAAGGAATGGATTGCCTTGACAATTTCCTCCTTCAAAGGAATAGCTTTGAGAAAGAGATTATCCTCAGTAGTCAACAGACTAGGAATGAAATTCAACAGGTAGTTTTGATCATCATGATTGAGACCTTGTTCTTTGGAGAGGATCGAAGCAAAATGGCCCATCATATCTTTCCTTATCTCTTCCTCTTTATTAAGAGCACCCCTTTGGGTAATCAAAGTGTTGATTCTATTCATTGCCTTGTGTTTCATAGTAGTTAAATGGAAGAATCTTGTATTTCTATCACCCGCTTTTAGCCAAAGAGACCTAGATCTCTGTCTCCAAAATTTTTCTTCTTTAGATACGATATTATGGTAATCCACAAGGATTATATTTTCTTCTTTTCTAGAATCTTCGGTCAATCCCGTTCTTTGTATGTTGTCCTGAATCTCTCTAAGATCAATTTGAATTTTGCTTTTGATTTGGAATATATCACCAAAGACATCCTTATTCCAAAGTCTAACTTTAGATTTGATATTAGCCATTTTTTTAGCCACCTGGAACATAGCCTTACCTTCCACTTTAATACTCCACCACTCCTTTATTTTACTATAGAAGTCAGCGTGGTTCAGCCACATTTTTTCCAATCTAAAAGGAGAATTACCTTTACCTTTGAAAGAGTTAGCTATAAAGGAAATAGGAAAGTGATTCGATCCTATATGATTAAGAGTTGAGATAGAGCAAGAAAAGTTAGCAATCCACCCATGAGAAATAAGGACTCTGTCAAGTTTGACCTGAATAAGATCCACACCAACTCTCCTATTAGTCCAAGTAAAATCAATACCTTCCAGATCTATATCCAACAAACCTTCGTTAGATATAAAATCCATAAAATTAACCCTACTTTCCACTTGAGTATTGTTCCCACCTTTGTTTTTAGCTTCTTTCAAGGGGTATTAAAGTCTCCCATTATCATCCAGTTGTCATCTGGGAAATCCTTTCTAAAATCATGAATCCTTTTCTAGAGGTGAAGGTGACCAGATTTAGTATTAGGAGCATACACATTTATGACTATCTAGGAAAAGATATCTTTGATACTACTAACTTTAACTGCAAGGAAGTTCTTATCTTCTTTCAAAAGAACACAAGAGAAGTGTATAGTATTCCAAAAGATAGCCAAACCTCCAAAAGCCCCTTTAGCATCACTACAAAACTTATCCCCATTCTTCAGCAAATTTAATTTCACTAACTTATCTTTAACCAGTTTAGTTTCTTGAATAAGCAAAATATCAGGCTTAGAATCTCTAACTAGATTCCTAATAACATCATGTTTATGAGGACTATTAAGACCTCTAATGTTCCAAGATAAAATTTTCATTAAAATTTTGGAGGATAGACCTGGTCGATGGTATGTTGTCTACCATCCGCTATGTTCTATTTAGCTTATTGTTCTCTCTGATCCTTCTCCGAGGCTCTACCCCTGTCTCTTTTGGGTGTTCCTGTGTCTGTCTTTTGTTGTTGACCTCTTGTCATAACTCCTCCTAGTTTGAATTGATTCCCTTTTTTTCTTGATTTAGAGGCTGAGCCTCCATTTGTTATCTTAGCATTATTTGTTCCTGGTACAAGGGTCGAATCCATTTGGAATTTAGATTGAGATCCAGGACCTGCTCCAGCCGGAGACCTATTATTCTTCTTTTTAACACTAATCCAAGGAATTTTGTTCCCTATTTCCACCATTTCAGAATCCTCAAGCTGTTCCTTTAATCTATCATTCTTAGGATTAGAGTCTAACAAGTTCCCATTCAAAGCTTCACTGCTGATTTGTTCTAAAACAAACTATGTTTTAGAAACCTTGGGAGGACTTTGGTAGCTCCTCCTCTCCTCTAGGTTTGATAAGCTATTCTCAACCCTTGAAACCATTATTGGTTCAGTCTAGAGAGTGGTTTCCATGTTTTCCATAGGAGAGGAAACCAAGGAGTTCTTATCTTGCATTCTGTATTCTTCAGCAGAGTTATCTACCTCCTTAGACCCATCTTTCTCTTTTAAGTCCTTTGATATGTCTGCCTACTTCTCTTCAGAGTTTAAACTATCTCTCTTTGTCTCTGGGGATTTTGTATTTCTCCTTTTTTCTTCCTCCATTCCCACTTCTTTGGCATTTTAGATTCTTGATCCTTCTTTTCTGATTCTTTCTTCAAGGGACAAAGTTTTTCCCAGTGTCTTGCTTTTCTACAAGTAAGGCACACAAAAGGGGTTGCTTCATATTTGATTTCTTGGGTCCATTTACCCACTTTCAAGTTCAGAGTAATGACTTGGGGTAGGTCCGTGTCATGCTGGATGTTGACACATATCCTAGCATACACTTGTCTTGAATGGGCCATAGTCATGGGATCTATAGTTAGAAGTTCACCAAAAGGCTCCACCATCACCACCAAAATATCCTCATGCCAATACTCTAGAGGGAGGCCCAGAAATCTCACCCAAACAGGAGTAGAGACAAAGAAATTCTCATCGTAATCCATATTAGTTGTCCACTTTTGCAAGGATAAAGAAGATTTACCTCATATCCATGGTCCCTCCGTTAAAACTTTTGAAAGATCCTCCCCATTTGAGAATAAAAAGGAAAAGAAACCTTTCAGCATTGCTGCTACATCAACTTGACCTTTAAGGTTCCATTTCTGAAGCGTAAAAGTCCTAACCAGATCTATATTCGGTCTAGGACCCGTAAAATTTCCTATCAGGGTGGAGGCCATTCTTGAAATAGTATGATCAATGATTTGGTCAGGAATAGTCAAACCTATCACACCTTTATCAAGATCTAAAGATATATCAATTTTAGGGAAAGAAGATTTACCAGTCAGTTTAGCCCCAAAAAGACAACTCCATTTGCCCTTACCTTGAAATGAGTTCTGTAATACCCCAAAAATGGGCTATAAGTTCATTAACCTCCTACATCGACAAATCAAACAAAATCAACATCAAAGTCCTAACCTAAGGCACATCTAACATCATCGAATCATAATTGATTATCTTAAATTCTACATCGGGGAATATTCCTAGTAATATTCCTAATTATCTTAATTATCTTTAATTTAATGATTATTTGGCGATAAATCACATTTATCCTAAGTTTGATTAATTGAATATTTTCATATTTAATTAATTAGATTTAATATTTGCCACTTAATTGTGTAATTAAATTTAATTCTATCTATTATTAATTGTATTATTTAATTTTGACAATAAATCAAAATTCCTATCTTTAATTGATTAAATTCTTATTGAATTAATTAAAGCATGTTGTCATTATTTAATAATATAATTTTTAATAAAAGTTTGGTAAAATAGTTAATTAACCCATAAATTAATTATTTTATTTCAAAAATCAGTTGAGTTGAGGATAAATCACTTTATTTATTTATTTAATTCTTAATTATTATGCATATTCAAAAGAAACAGTTAAACTCCAAATCAGAAAATCAATGCAAGTTATTGACTTTTTGGAACTCAACATCCTTTTGGAGTTCAAAAAGCTGATCTAAACTCTAATTTGAGTTAAAAAGCTATTTTTGCATGTTTTTGCATGATTTTGAGAATTAACTATCTTTCATGATCAGATAACTCAAAAATCAAGATGAGTTAATTTGAGTGATTTATGGCTTTTATCCATGCACCTCCAAAGCCCTGGATTTCTATAAAAACAAGGCTCAACTCTTCATAATTCATCTCATATTTTGCACAATCACGCTGGAGAATTGGAATTGAAGAATCAAAGCTCTTGCGAATCGACATCTTTGTGAGATCAATCTTATTTTTGCATTCATATTTCATATCATTGTTAGATTAGCATAGCATATCAGTTTTCATATAGATTAATTTCATATCAGTTTTTCATTCATTCTTATTGCATAGAAAAATCCAAAAAAATAACTTAATTGCATTTATTTCATATCCATCTTTTGCATTCAAATCCTTCATTTAGGTGTCGTCTAGGTCACTGATCTCGATTACAATCTGAGAACATCAATCTCGCACCTATTAGAAGGCAGTAAATTGCTTGGTTAGATTAGATTTCAATTTTGCACGATTTTGATTATCACTAACCTCTAATGTTTTACTAAGTGTTGTGTCTATAGATCAGGTACAATTTTCACACACACAAGTTCTCCCCATGTGGTTGATCTACATCCTTATTCAATGTTATTACTGAAGAAAATATTTTTATGAAAATCTTGCAACACAATTCTTATGATACATCAGATGTGTGGATTCAAACTTGTAATGGTTTTCTTTATCCATCATTTGGTTTTATTAACTTACCGGTTGAACTTTGTGGAAAAATTGTGAACACTACCTTTGTTGTTGTTCTTACTTCTGATCAGTTTCAAGTTAAGCTTGGTTTGCCATGGTTAAATGCCATGCATTTTGTTGCTTCATCTATCCATAAATATCTTAAATTTGTTCATCACGAAGAAGTGAAGATGGTTATTCATAGGTTATATCAACCTTGTAGGCCTAGAGATTGTGCTGCTCTTGATTTCTTTTGGCCTTCATTACCTAATTCATGTCCTTCTCAACTTGATAATCTTTTCCATTCAAATCAAGCTTATAAGCATTGTAAGATTATCAAATTAAGTGTACCTCCTATGGATCTTAGTTGTGGTCTTTTGCCTACACCTTCTATACCTCCTTTAACTATGGCTTCTACATTTGTTAATCAAACTCCTGATGTTGATCATCTGACTACCGATAATCCTATTGATCTTCTTAAAGAACCTATGAAGGATCCTATGATTGTTCCTCCTAGTTCTCAACCTATTTCAAGTAAAAAAAAGTGTAATCGATCTACTAATGAACATTGTAAGAACATCATGCTCATGCTAAAGCTCATATTTTTATTCTTCAAAGATCTCTTTGGATGAGATTATGCATGATGTTGTTACTAATAATGATGTTAAGATGCATGATTATGATGATTCTATTCGTATCTTAGATCCTATTTTGAATAATTTGGATGAAGAAGATACTCTTGATGATACTGATAATGTTAATGATGAATATGAGATTATTGACATTAACATTGATTTACCTAATATGATTTCATCACAATTAATTCTTACACCTAGTATAGAACATGATGATTCTCAAGAGGATCCTTGTTTGGAACTGGCTATCATTCCTACTGTGTTGGATGTAGTCCCTCTTGCGAGTTACCCACCTTCCCTAAATGATATACAACAAGATGGGGAGAGTAGGTGGCACACTTTATTGGCTTGTCCTTCGTGGTAGCTTTGTTGTGTGTTTTCCTATTGTACTATGCTTCTCCCATGATGTGTTTGCTAAATGTTGTTAGATTATTTTATATGACCCTTTTTACTCAATTGGTGCAAGGTGATAAAGGAATTGAAACTGTTGTTCAATTCCTCTATATGTATCTATATTCTTCTATATGTTGTTTCATGTTATGTTGTAATTGTGCTATTGTTCATAAATGTTTCCTTGTATAATCTACTTGGATTCGAGATGTGGTAGCACTGTTTCTTTTTGGTCTCCATGTCATGGTCCAAAAAGATTCTTCTTCCTATATCTTATGTGATCTTTCCTCCTTTGTGATTGTAGTTCTACTTTCTTTGGGGAATGATGTCAATTCATTTGCAATAATAACATATTTATTATCTTATGATCATACTGACCCCACGACAGGTAGATCCATTCTGTGTTCTCTGTATGTTTCTATGATATTTCCCTTGATTTGACTTTGTCTGAGGGCATCTCGTAGTGGAAACATAATCAATGGAGTTGTTTATGTTTTCGTTAAAGCCATTGCTCATGTTAAAGTGTTAGCAATGACTTTAACATGGGGGCATACACTCTGCTCACTTATTACACACACACACTTTTCAATATACATATATATTTTTCAAGATACCTTTTCTCCCTTTTTGGATTAGTTACTAATCCTTAAAGCATGGATTTATATTTTAGGATCTCTTGATCCCACCAGTTTCAAATATATATTTTTGATCCCTTAAGGTTGAAGGTGTCCTTAAGATTGGATCTCTTTTTTTTTTAGCTTTTATCTTATGGAATAGAATATTCCTAAGGGTGAATCTTTGATGGGTTGACTAGTGAGTAGCCACATTCACTAGGCGGTTCAATTCCATCTTTCTAGTTGCATTATGTCCTTGTGTGGTTCACAATGGGACATAAGTTCTCATTGGGTGAGGTAATCACACCCTCTCTCTCTCTCTCTCTAGAGATGTCTCTCATGTTGTGATCTTAGAGTTGATAAAGACTTGAGTCCATGGGGTCTTGAGGTTTCTCTTTGTCCCTTTGATTATGATAAGATTATCTTTTCATTTTGATATCCTTTACCAAGAGTTTGCATCGAGTCCATACTCTTGCTAAAGTGGGGGCTTAATGTATCATCTTAAAATGGAAGCACTTCCATGATAAGAGTGTTTATCTCTCTAAGTGAGTAGTATAGGGTCATGTTAAGCACCTTGATTGGGTCTCTGCATGTATCTGGCTTTCTCCCCCCATTCTACTTCTCTCTCCACCTATTTTCACTTTATTTTTGCATTTCCTAGCATTTTGGATTGAGGTCCTAAGGTTTTTCTCAAGGTCAAAGACAACCTTGAGGGTCAATGATGACCTTGACCTTGACCTAGGTTAGGGATGACCTCAACCCTGACCTAGGGTGGGGTCTACCTCATCCTTGACCCAGGGTTCAAATTTTAGGTTCCCATGATTTCTAGATGTCGGGTTTTGGAGATATTTTTTTTCTTGCTTTCAGGTCGGCCATTTTGGGTTTTAGAATGGTAAATCCTTAAATTGCATTTAATATGGGTCCATTTCTAGGGGTTAATTTTAATTGGGATTTAATTCTCCAATGTCGGCCTTCTCTAGAGGATTGTGCCCTAGATCACTATAAAAGGAAGCCTTCCTCTCTCATTTTCTCATCCATTATACACATCACTTTTGCAATCAAGAAATTTCATGATCAAGCTCTTAAGTGCAAGCAAGAAAGAAGGAGCAGGAAAGAAAGAAAGAATTCATTCATCCTCAAGTCAAGCATTCAAGCATTCAAGTATTCATCAAGGAGATCCATTGTTAGCCATTGAAGGATTCAATCTCTTTGGAGCCCCCTTGAAGATTTCTCCATCCATATTCATCCAAGCCTCCTCATATACAAAGATCCATTCAAGATTGGTTTTGAAGATCAATTCCATTGATTTGAGACATCCTACATTCATTCTACATCCATTGGAGCATCCCTACTTGTGGATTCAAGGATTCGAATCCTCTACAAGGACTTCAACATAAGCAAGGTGAATTGTTTCATTTACTTTATTTATGAACATTACAATTTCAATCCAATTTCAAGGTTAATTCCTAAATTGGGGTTTTACCAAGGCAAACCCCCCATCCAAACAACAAAAACCCTCTTTTTCTTATAGGTACAGGTGCAGAACTATAGATCTGAGCTTGGATTTGGATACCCTTTTTGGTGAACTTATGAGATCTGTGAACAAAGTCAAGGATGACCTTCTTAATCCTGAAGTAGTCTTTGACCTTTTATCGAGGTCAAAGACTAACTACTTCCATAAAGACAAAATTTTTTTGGGTTTTCTTTGTCTTGACATTTCCAGTCTGAAACAGGTTGCAGAATTGCCCGAAACTATACACAGACATCAAAAATCAACATTTTCTAGATCTTCCCTATTTTGAGGTTAGTATTTTCTCTTTCAATTATTTCATATTTAAAGCATATACTCTTTATAGGGAAATATAAGGTTTTCTCCTTCATTCATATTCTCCATAGATTGATTCTTTTGTGTATTAACCTTTTGGTTGATCAATTTGGATCTTTCCTTTGGGAATTTGGATTTAGAAGTAGATCTCATATTTCCCCCATTCATTTTGGCACCCATGCACACTATTTTATCCTATTCAGTTACAAAGAAGATGCTCTAGGTAATCTACATCTCAAGAAAGGCTATTCTAATCCTCCTTAATCAACTCACGGAGGTAATCAATCAACTCCACATCAAACAATCCCTAGAAGTCCTCATACCAACACAAAGTCTCAAGGAGGAGGAAACCAAGGATCCCAAGGCCATCACTCTAATCATGAAGATCCCGAACCAACTCCATCTAAAATTGAATGATATAGAAATGATGAGAACTTTTGAAGAATGGTGAAACACTTCTTGCAAGAAGAGAAAGAAGCCTATTTCTTAAAATTAGCTCAACAAGGAGCCAAACTTCCTCAAGACTTCAATGTCGATAATATCATCACACAATAGGAAGAAAATCCCATCATGAACATGATGAAATAGATGCATGCCATGCAAGTTAAGCTCAACAAGCTGAAAAAAGAGAAAGAACCTAAAGAATTCTCCATGGAGGCTCTATGTCCTTTTCCATTTGATAAAAACTTGTACATGCCACCATTCCCAAAAAGATTAGAGATACTGAAGTATGACAAATACGATGGAAAATTTGACCCCCAAGACCATGTCAGAGAATTCTATACTCAATCCATGGATTTTATGCATGAACCAACATACTTAATGTGTCTTTTCCCATGATCTCTGGGGGAGCATCCATCCATTGGTTCTCTAAAATGCCTCCAACAATCAAAACCTTTGAGGAGCTTAGCAAATTGTTTTATCAACAATACTCCTACAATATTCAACATCTGATCACCATGATTGATATCTATAATCTAAAACAAAACTCAGGAGAGCCCTTCCTAACCTTCCTCAAGCAATGGAGGAAGAGTTTTTCACTTTATGCTTGACCCATTCCGTAAACTGAAAAACTTGAGATCTTCATCAATAATCTGATTTCGGAACTCAATTATCATTTACAAATGCAAAATCATACTTATTTTGATAAAATGGTATAAAATTGCATAAAAATTGAAAATGTGCTTTCTCGTAAGGGAGACATATCGATTAACAAAGATAACAAGTATGAATTTGGTTCTAGTTCCAACAATAAAGACAAAGTCAAATTCTAGAACAAGAATAAGAATGTTGTAATAGATGGTGTTGTTGATCACATTAGTGCTCCATCAAAGGCTCTAAGAGTCAAACCAATTAAACAAAAATTGTGAAAAGATGCATCCACATGTTGCACTCCTAGTCAAAGCTGAGCTAGAAAAGTTACTAAAAGTTGGCTTTATCCAAGTCATAGATTATGTAGAGTGGATCTCAAATATAGTTCCAGTTTCAAAACTAGATAAATCTATCAGAGTATGCATAGACTTTAGAGATGTAAATAAAGCATTCCCTAAGGATGACTTTCCACTACCAAACATTGATATGATAGTGGACATGACAGTGGGCTTTGAAATGTACTCTTTAGTGGATGGTTTCTCTGGATACAACCAAATCAAAATTGCTCCATAAGATTAAGAGAAAATAGATTTTACATGTGCATGGGGTACTTTTTGTTGGAATGTCATGCCATTTGGTCTTAAGAATGCCAGAGCTACATATCAATGGGCTATGACATCTATCTTTCATGACCTGATGCTTCGAACTATGGAAGACTATGTTGATGACACCTTAGCTAAATCAATGATAAGATCTTAACATCTAAATGATTTGAGAAAAATATGGGATAGAATGGAGAAGTTTAGTCTTAGACTGAACCCTAAAAAGTGTGCTTTTGGTGTCACTTTGGGAAAGCTCCTAGGTTATATTGTTTCAAAGAAGGGCATTGAAGTAGATCCTACTAAAGTTAAAGCTATCATGGAGATGCAACCTCCTAAAAATATCAGTCAAATGAGAACCTTACAAGGAAGGGTGCAATCAATTAGACATTTCATATCTCAGCTAGCTGACATATCACAACCTTTTACAAATACATTACATAAGGGTGTGACTTTTTCATGGAACGAGGAATGTGAAAAGAATTTCAATCACATCAAGCAATATCTATCAAATCCTCCTATTTTGATGCCTCTTATACAAGGGAATCCATTGATACTACATGTCTCCATCACAGATACATCAATGGGGGCATTTATAGCACAACATGATGAAAATAAGAAGGAAAGAGCCATATACTACATCAGTAGAACATTGGTAGCATATGAGAAGAACTATTCAATGATAGAGAAACCATGTCTAGCTATGATCTTTGCATAACAAAAATTGAGACACTACATGTTAGCTCATACAACACAATTGATAGCTAAGATAGATGCATTGAAATACTTATTCAGTAAAGCTTCCCTCATAGGTAGACTAGCTAAATGGGTAATGCTATTGAGAAAATTTGACATTGAATATGTTGAAAGGAAAGCTATCAAAGTAAAATTCATCGTAGATCAGCTAGCTAAAGCACCAATGATTGATGATACACCATTATAGATGGAATTTCTTGACTCATCCATCATGCACATATCTTCTAGGACTTAGCATCTTTTCTTTGATGGATCCTACATGCAGAATGGATCTGGAGTAGGCATATTATTTATAACACCACAAGGTTACTCAATACCTAAAGCATTCAGAATAAAATCTCCTTTCACAAACAATATTGCTGAATATGAAGCTCTACTTAATGGCATGAAGATAGCAATAGAATGGTGAGTGACAAAATTACACATTCATGGAGAGTCATAGTTAGTCATACACCAATTCAATGATGTGTACCAGATAAAAGATGAGAAACTTGTTCCATACAAACACATGGTAGATGACTTAAAGAAATATTTCATATCTATCACCTTTGAGAAAATTCCTAGAATGGAGAATAAGGCTATTGATGCTATGGCAATGCTATCATCTCTACTACAACAACTTGAGCATGAGCTACGTTATGAGTTCCTGGTGGAAGCATTGTCATTTCCTACATATGATTCCCTTGAAACCTGCATGATCTTCACTGTTGTTGGTCATGATTCTTCCAGATACAAACACCTTTTCTCCTACCTTCAAGACCAAATTATCCATGATACCTTCAACTACCATGAGAAATGATACCTTATCCAAAACGCATCCTGGTATGTCATCATTGGTAATGATCTGTACAAACGGAGTCTAGATGGTACACTTCTTAGGTGTTTAGAAGATGAAGAGTCTCAATGTGCATTAGAGGAAGTCCACAATGGTATATGTGGATCACATTCCAATGGTTTAACACTAGCTTGAAAACTTATTAGGGTTTGGTAATATTGGTCTAAAATAGAAAAAGAGGCTATCAAATATGCTAAGAACTATAAAAAATGTCAAGTACATGGAAACTTGATTCATGCACTAGGGAGAGATCTTATTCCCTTTACTACACAATGACCTTTCCAACAATGGTTGTTTGATCTTATCAGAGCTATATATCCACATTATTCTAATGGACATACCCATATCATTACAACTATAGACTATTTCACAAAATGGGTAGAAGCAGTCCCTTTGACTCAAGCAACCGGCAAACAAATTTCAATGTTCATTCTAAACTACATCATATGCCGATATGGAATTCCACATTCAATAGTCACATATAATGGTGGTCAATTCAAGAACAAGGACTTGGATTCCTTGTGCACCATATTCAATATTACCCAACATTGGTCATCCATTTACTATCCTCAAGGGAATGGACAAGAAGAGGCCTCAAACAAAAAATTATTGAAGATCCTACATCACACAGTTAATAAAATAGGAAGAGACTAGAATCTCATGATCAACGTAGCTCTCTAGGCCTATAGAACAAGTATCAGAACACCCACTAGGGCTACACCATTTTCTTTAGTTTATGGGTCTGAAGTGGTACTACCTATTGAGGTTGAAATCCCATCACTAAGAATTAGAATGCATGGTCTAGTAACTGATGATGACTACAGAGTGTCTAGGTTGCAAGAACTTGAACTACTAGATGAGTGTAGACAAGCAGCGTGTGATCATCTTAGAGTATATCATAAAATAATGTCTAGAGGCTACAACAAGACAGTTAGACACAGAGAATTTTAGGTTGGTGATCTAGTCTTGAGAGAGAATCCTAAAAATCAATCACATAGAGAGTGCAAGGGGAAGTTTGAACCCAACTAGCTGGGTCCCTTTGTTATCACTACTACTTTTGGCTCTGGAGCCTATCAACTCTCAACAACTAAAGGAGAACAACTCTGAGAACCAATCAATGTTCTCCATCTGAAGAAATTCTATGCCTAAGATATTTAGTCTATGGTAAAATGTCCTGAAAAAATCATAAAAATCAGAAAAAGTCCTAAAAAAATGATCATCCTGGTGAAAACCTATCAATAGGCACCTTGATGTATCACAAAAAAATTGAAAAAATGAAAAATACAAAAAAATTGAAAAGATAAAAAATACAAAAAAATAAGAAAAAGAAAAAGTGCCTTGGTGAAAACCTGGAAACAGGTGCCTTGGTAGTAAAAATAGAATCTCTGCCAAGATGGTGAAAACCTGACAAATGGGTGCCACTTTCAAATCGCTCTATTGATCAACACAATCTTGGTCTTTCCTAGCTTTTAGTCATGCTTTAGTTTGTACATATCTCATGTTTTCAATAAAGTCAATCTGAGCATCAATCCATCAAAAGCGTCTATATACTATCAATGTTCAAACTTGGGGGTAATCAGAGTCATATCATAAAGTCCTTAGTATCTTCACATGAGTCATATCTAGTCAAGATCCTTCCAATGCTATGTCTGAGTCAGTCAGTCAGTCTCCTTACCAGAAAAGGATTTTGCAACAACAAACATCAACAACAAATTGAAAACAATATTTACTGCGTGCTTTAATCTTCTTTGTATGCTTACTGATTCACATTGAGATTTTTGCATATTGTGTCCTTTTGAGCTCTTCGATGATGTCCTTTATAGGATTTAGAGAGTGATGACTGGGGGCATAATCTTTTCTTTGTTTTCTACTTTGAGTGAAAATCTAATAACTTTGGAAATTCTGGATTGAATTGGTGTCCACTATAAGTGCCTCCATCATGATTGGATGGCCACGTGTACCTCGACCATTGATACCTGGAAAATTCAAAGAAATTTGATCGAACTTTGTCTTTTTGAGTGATTTCTTCTTCTCTACTATGAAACATGTGGATACCCAAGGATGTGAATGATAAAGGGTCACTGCAGGTAAATTCATGTAAGAATGAGAATGATCTCTCCTCTGCTTGGTGTGTTTATATGCAAGGCATATTCAGGTCATCAAAACATTTATGTTTTGATGCTTATACAAATTGCAATATCAAAATGGACATGATATTCAGGTCATCCTGGTGTTTATTCCTTGGTGCTTATATCTAATCTGACATTTCCAACTAAAAGTCAATATTCATATGTCCATGGTTGTCTAGCTAGTGGACATTGTATCGACTATCCAGTTACCTAATAAATATTCAGTGATGAAAAAGACCGACACGTGATCAGTGACTAAGTCCTAGGTCTACATTTCATTCTACATCTCATTTAGCACTTTGCATGATCACATTTATCTCATAATTTCAATTCAGCTTGACGCTTAATTATTCTCTAAAATCTATGCTAAACATATCATAAGGATTGAGTATCACACGAAGGTCTTCTTAACAAATCAACTTTTCATAACCATTGGTTCATTAGTGTTATTTCCTTGGTTCTTTGTAACTAAAGGGTTCAGATTTGGCATCCTTTTGATTCCTTTAGACAATCAGGTCTGGAGTCAGGACAGTCACTTCTTCTTAATCATAAGGTTTAGAATCAGGCATTTTGACACTTTTTTGTAATCACCGGTTCATTGTTGTTATAGTTAACATCATCTTGATTCTTTGGTCAACCAGGACTTGAATCACCAACATCTTGAAATCTATCAATCAGTTTTTGTCTCAGAATCGGTTAATCTTTTAGGATCAATTTCTTCACCACATAACTGAGTCCTCATCATCATCAAAAATAGATTAATCTTTGAACCACTGTGCTTCACATAGTAATTCAACGAGGGGAAAAATGTAATACCCCAAAAATGGGCTATAGGTTCATTAACCTCCTACATCAACAAATCAAATGAAATTGACATCAAAGTCCTAGCCTAAGGCACATCTGCACATCAGTTTATCAAAACCCTAATTGATTTTATCTTAATTCTGCATCAGGGAATATTACCTAAATACTCTTAAATTATCCTAATTATCTTTAATTAAATAATATTTGGTGATAAATCATATTTATCCTAAAATTTGATTAATTGAATATTTTGAATATTTAATTAATTATATTTAATTCCACCACTTGATTATTTAATTAGATTTAATTATATTTATTCCTAATTTATATTATTTAATTTTGATAATAAATCAAAAATCTTTCAAATAATTGATTAAATTCTTATTTAATTAATTAAATCTAGTTGTCAATATTTAATGATATAGTTTTGGAATAAAAGTTTGATTTAATAATTGATTAACCCATAAATCAATTGTTTTAATTCAAAAAAATAGTTAAGTTGAGAGAAACACATGTTGAAAAAAAATAATAATCCATAATTATCCATGCACATTTAGAAAAAGCAGTTAAAAACTCTAAATCAATAGATCAATTCAATTAGTTATCTTTTTGAACTCAACATCCAATTTTGAGTTAAAAAGTGATTTAAAGTTTTTATTTAAGTTAAAAGCTATTTTTTGCATGATTTTATGAGTTAAATATATTTCTAATTTCTTGTTAACTCAAAAATCAACTTGATTTTATCAAGAGTGATTTATGGCTTTCCATGTGCTCTCAAAAACCTTGCATTTCTATATAAACAAGGCTCAGTCCTTCACAAAGATCCCCAAATCTTTGCATCATTTGCATACTTGGAGAATCAAGCTCTTGCAAATAGGCGATTGTGAGATTTTGCAACTTTTTAATTCATTGTTTTCATATCATTCATAGCATTGTTAGATTAGATTTGCAATTCATTTTAATCCATTTTAGATTAATTTCACATCAGTTTTTCATCATATTGCATAAAAAACCAAAAAAAGAAGAAGATTAATTTGCATTCATATTTCATTGCTTTTATCATTTTAAATCCTTCGTTTAGGTGTTGCATTGTCACTGATCTCGGTTTGAATCTAAGAATACCATACTCACAACTACTAGAAGGTAGTAAATCACCTGGTTAGTTATGTGTATTCATATTACAGATTTCTGACATATTAACCTATAATATTTTACTGAAGTGTTGTGTCCACAACTAGGTACAAATTTCACACACACAGTCCTAAATGGAAGTGCTTCCATTTTCTGATGATACATTTAGCCCCCACTTTAGCAAGAGTATGTACTCAATGTAAACTCTTGGTAAAGTAGAACAAGAATAGAAGAAAAATATCCCTATTATGATTAAGGATACAAGGAATCCATCAATCCCCCAAGGAACTTGAGTCCTTGTTAGATCCAAAAGCATAACATGAGAGAGAAAAGAAGAGAGAGGAGTGGCTAGCTCACCCAATAAGATGTGTGTATCTCACTGTGAACCACAAAAAGGATAGGATAGCCCACCAAGAAAGTACTTGATAGTCATCGCATAAAGTTGTGTGCCTTCTGGCAGCTTTGTGCATGTATGTAGTGTGTCTTCTGACAGCTTTTATGAAGTACCCATAGATCCATATCCTCATATCACCATAGAATACATTTGTAAAATGTGTATCTCTTAAGGATTTAGGAACTTATGTGCATTACATTTGGAGGATTTAGCATGCTGCAAAACAAAAGGTTAGAACAAAAATGTATAATATAGAATAAGGGAGGCCGTATATATGCCCCCATCCTTAAGATGGAAAAATATATACTATTTTGACATGTTAAGGAAAGAAAACAACAAGGATAAAGCCTTCTTCAACATCAAGACAATATCCATAGAAAACACCCAGGCCAAGCCAAGAAGTTCATAGCTCCTATGAGGCCATGGAAGGGATGAATGCAAAGAGATATCATGCAAGAAGGGAAAAAGTAACCCTTGTAAGGGATAGCACATTATTCAGTTTCCAAGGTGAGAGATTCATCAACCATGGAAATCCAATGTCAAACAATGAAATAGGTTATGATCAAGGACATAGATCCTCAATGCAAATCAAAATTTTCATGTATGATTGGATATCACATAATAGATAGATACTGCTTAACCAAGGGAAAAGTGGATCCCAGAAAGACAGAAAAGAAGGAGATGGCATCCTTTCCCCCCAAGTGTAGGAACAAGAATGGAAGGGGACCTATTATATCACTCACAACACTTTACAAAACAACAAGACCCCAAGGATTAGGCTAACATTGTTTACATAATATGGAGCTCCATAATAGGAACATAAATGTTATTTGGAGAAAACATGATTGAAATACAACTCATTGCCACATGATATATAAACAACCTTACTATCAATGAGCTACCTAATCTTATAATGTAAAGCTTGACATTCATTAGTAGAGTGATCATGAAATCTATGATACAAACAAAAAGGAAGAGTCTTCAAGTGTGGACTATGTTTCTTTTTGTGTTTAGGTCTAGTAATCATCTTAGTATGGAGGAGTTTAGGAAAAAGAACTTCTTGGTCAAATTCCTTCATAGGTTCATCATGTTTTGAAGTGTTATTTGAGATGTTGTTAACATTGATTTGTTGTTGAGGATTAAATCTCAATCCATAAGAATGCTCATGCCCCCCATTCTGTAAGGGCATTTGAATTCCCTATTTATGCTTACCACATCCTTGACTATTGAATTTTTTTTTAACTAGGAAATGATAACTAGGACCATAACGAGAAGCCATATCAGAAGGAGTCAATGGAACTTTAGTAGTCACTATGTCAGTGGGTTTGACATATTCAT
This sequence comes from Chamaecyparis obtusa, assembly GCA_027943335.1. Lineage (NCBI taxonomy): Eukaryota > Viridiplantae > Streptophyta > Pinopsida > Cupressales > Cupressaceae > Chamaecyparis > Chamaecyparis obtusa. The sequence goes on from BSBK01000598.1 coordinate 727,709, forward strand.
AGTGGGTAGAAGTAGCGATGAAGTTATTATGAAGGGAATTAGAAGTAGAAGCAAAAGCTTGTTGTTCAAAATCTCTTTGTTGATTCATAAAATCAAGATCAGAAACCTTATACTCTCCAATAAAGGTAGGATTAAAATCCAAGGTTCCCTAATCATTGCCAGGAAGAGTATTAGAGGAAGAAGGGTTAATATTAGGAATAGGAGTAGTGATGGTTTGAATATTCAAACAAGGATTTGGCGCATCATCCACATGAAGTGTATACATCATGTTGTTGTGAATAAACTTGACTCTACAGTGAAGAGTGGAAGGAACAACATGCATCTCATGCAACCAAAGTCTACCCAAAAGGAGGTTATAATTAAGAGGTCTAAGCATAACATGAAAAGGAGTATTCAAGATGACCATACCTACTTTGATAGGTAAGGTAATGATGCCCAAAGTGTTTTTATCAATGTTATCAAAGACACGTATAGGAACATTGTCTGGTTGAATAGTTGAAAGATCAACTTTAATCACTTTGAGCATGTCCATGCTACAAACATTAAGCCCAAATCCATTATCAATCAAGGTCCTACAAATGATAATCTTAGTGATAGTAACAAAAACCATAAGAACATCATATTGATTATGAACTTCTTTAGAAGGTAAATCCTTTTGAGTAAATACAATGTTAGGAGGACCTGAGGTAGCATGCATGCACTGTAAGAAGGCATTACTATTCTCTTGATTAAGAGGTGGAGTGGGAAGAGTTGTTAGATCTTTTTGCAAGGATTCATAGTAGGTAGGTGAAGTTTTAAGAAGCTCCCATAAATAAATCTTGGTAGGGGTATTGCGCAATTGGTTTATCAAATCATACTCTTTGCTAGGAAGATGGGGTGGAGGAGGAAGAATGGGTTGAGAAGGTGGTAAAGAAGTAGAAACCACCGGATTAGATTTAGGTTTATTCCTTGTACGATATGTGTGAGCTATTGAATCTTGATCATTGAAAGATTCTAAAGACTCCATAGGTTTACCTTTGATAGTAATGCGAGGACAACCTTTGATAGTCAACAAGGGTTTTGGATAAACCATGTTAGTTGTCTCAATACTACAAATATATTCACAAGAAGGAAGAAAAGAAGATATCCTAGGAGGAGATAAGGTAGGATCTTTATTATCCATAAGATCATCACTAAGAGGAAGATAATTAAGGGAATTCATATCATTCTCTGCTAATGCCTCATCACTAGAAGGAATCCCAAATGGAGGTAAAGCATCTATAATATCATCTTCTTTTGCTAAAATATCTGCATAAGGGGAGTGTGTTTGAGAAAAAGAGTCATCATCATGTATGAATATGTCATACATTAATAAATCACCCTCTTGTATCAAAGCTTCTTCATGATGAGGGGATAACTCAATGTCTTTATCCAAGGGTTCATCCCAAAAAGTAGAATCATCCACAATAGTTTCATGAGGAAGAGAGTAATCAACATCCAAATCCAAAGGTTCATCCCAAATAGGAGGATTATCATCCCTATTAATAAATCACATTGTAGGAGCATCATAAATCACTAAATCTTGATCCCTAAAGGGGAAAGAAGGTAAATTATATTCTAAAGTAGGCTCATAGAAAAGACATATATTAGGAGAAGAATTAACATCAATCCCCAACTCATCTCCATAAAGAGAAATATGATGGAGAGATAGATTAAAGTCATCTTCTTTCTCTAATATATACTTACAAGGTAATACAAGAGAGGAAAAAGAAACATCACACACACTAAATAAAGTCTTTCTAGGTGTAACACCATGCAATGGTAAGGTAAGAGGAAGATGTTGTGTAATCCCAAAAGTTATAGAAGGATGTTTGGAAAACACTTGAAACAACTTGTGCAACATGATAACGAATAAATAAATGCATAGAAAATAGATCTAGATATATCCAAATGAATTCAAATGAAATTTATAAGCATGAAAAGGAAATCAAACACCACAGACACAATAAGGCATCTAATTCCACAAAAGATATGGGGTAAGCTTGTCGGGTTCACCAAAATGTATAGATATAAATTCACCAAAATGTATAGGGTGAAAATGGATCCACACTCTATAGAAAGGATAGGAAGAATACAAAGATTTATCCTCCAATGAGACCAGATTAACACAAAGGTAAGTGTCAATTCGTGATCTATAACAAGGAGATAAATGGCTTGGGTTAACTTCTCCCTCACCTCTAGAAAGAGAGGGTTTAGGAAAGAGAAATTTAAAATATTTGAAAAGTAAATCTAAAAGACTAATATTGAAATGAAGAAATAAAAAGTACTTACCCCTGAAAAAGAATATGCTAAAAACCTTGTCAAACGGTCTTAGAAACTATTGATTTTCGCGAGTCCAAACTGAAACTATATGATTTACAAAACCCAAAAATAATTTTCTTTTCAGGTCAAGGTTGACCTCGACCCATATGAAAGTCAACCTTACCCCTTTATGTCGACCTTGACCTACACTGCTCCGATGGAAATTCTATTCATGGATCCCGAAAGTTTTCTGAAAAGGGTATCTGAATCTGCTATGTAATTTGCTATTTTGCACCTGTACCTGCAAGAAAAAGGGTTTTTTTAATTAGATGATGGGTTTGCCTTGGTCAAACCCTGATTTTGGAATTAACCTTGAAATATATTTGAAATTCCAATAATAAACAAAGTAAATGGAACAATTCACCTTGCTTATGTTGAAATTGTTGTGGAGGATTCAAATCCTTGAATCCATAAGTATGGATGCTCCAAATGAATGTATAATTGGATGTAGGATGTCTCAAATCAATTGCCTTTAGATATTCAACACCAATCTTGAATGGATCTTGGAATAGGAAGAAGCTTGAATGGATATGGATAGATAAATCTTCAACAAGAGGGCTCCATAGAGCTTGAATCCTTCAATGGCTACCAATGGATCTCCTTGATGACTTGAATGCTTGAATGTTTGAACACTTGAATGATTGAATACTTCCTTTCTCCTTCTTGATTGCTTCTTGATTACTTGATTATAGTCAATTGATTGAATTGAAATGAGAGGAGAAGGCTTCCTTATAAACTAGTCTAGGGCACAAATCTCTAGAGAGGCCGACATAGGAGAAATAAATTCCCATTAGGCCTATACCCCTAGGAGTGGACCTAAATTAAATATCTTTTAAGAGTTTACCATTTCAAAGCTTGAAACAACCGATCCAAAAGCCCAAAAAGAAATCTTTCCACGGCCTGATATCCAAAAAACCTTAGAATTTGAAATTTAAACCCTAGGTCAAGGTTGAGGTTGACCTTGACCGAGAAGGTTGACCTTGAACCTGAGGTTAAGAACCTTAAAATCTCAGAGTAGGATGCCAGAAATAGGAAGGAAATAAGTGGAAAATGGGGCAGGACAAGGGAAAAAAGCCAGGTCCAAGTCAAAGACCCATTTAATGCATTTGACATGACCCCAAACCACTTACTTGGAGGGCTAAACTAGTCCTGAATGGAAGTGCTTCCATTTTCTGATGATACAGGATCCCTAAGAATACAATGCTTTTCTTAGGAATGATAACATTTTTTTGATCCCTAAGGAGACAATTTTTTTCTTAGGGCTCATCATTATTTTTGGATCCCTATGGAGATAATGCTTACTATAGGATTGATCCCATAAGCCATCCCTAAGCGCAAACTTTTTAAGGTGCCCCTAAGTGCAAATTTTTTCAAGCCGCCCTTGTGCGCAAATTTTTCAAGGTAGAATTTATTAGAGTTACACAATTTATTGGACCATAAATTATCCTTCCCTCTTTCTTTGGGATAAGTGGAACTAGCATAACATATATTTCTAGCCTTTCCTTCTCCTCCTCTTCTTCTCCCATAAATCGCCTAGTTGGACTTATTGTCCCTCTATTTTATCTTCATGCTCTCATAGCTATGCTAATTAGTTAAATCATGGAGTCTTGCCTTATCTTTGATGTATGCACTTTCACTTTTTAGGTGACCACTTGTACTTTTTAAATAGATTTTTAAGCATGATGCTAGTGGTTGAGACATTTTCTTTAGCAAGGTCTCTACAACTAGTTGACTTGGAATCTTAGTAAGCTTTAGGCTTTAGTTATTATTTTATGTCCTTGGATATAGATGTATGAGTTAATATCCTTGATTTAGGGGCTTATGTCCTTAAACTTAGTGATATATTATCTCCTTGCAGTTCTCTCTCTCTCTCTCTCTCTCTCTCTCCCTCTCTCATTTACCATGATCATTAGGTGAACTCATCCTCCCACTAAAGTGGCATGTACTATAATTTGTACCTTCATAGGGTTAGTATTGCAAATAATTGAATAAAATAACTAAATTACCACAAAGGAAGAGCTATTTTAACAAATAAAGAGCAATTAAGCACTCTATGGATCTCTAACTAGGGATGTTAATGGTGAAGCTCTCAGCAAGCCTCCATTAATGATAGTCCTAGAATGAGAAAATATGATAAAACAAGCTAAAATAGTTCAATTCCAAATTGAAATGTTTAATTAACTTCTTAATTTGCCTTTCTAGCTCAAAATCTCAAGAGGTTAGATGCAATCCTCAGATTTGTGGATGATTTATGAGTGAATTATGTCTTTCTTTTATAGGATTTGGAAAGGGTAGGGGGTGTAGTTGGATTTGATCAAGGTTGAGTTGGGGTTAAGTCATTGGCTCCACCCTTTGGAGACAATTTAAATGGATTGTCCTCAAAGCTTGGGACAAGAAGACAAGATGAGTGGACAAGATGTTCTTTCAAATTGAGGGATTGAGATTCATTTTGGCTTGATCCATGTGAGGTTGGTTCTCAGTTCCTATTGGTTGATTGATTTTCCTCCCCTTTGGTGGTTGAGATAAAATAGGAATTAATTAATTGAATTTATTTAATTTGTTTAGCCATGTGTACCCCTTGAATGGGTTGATTTGATTTTAAATTGAACTATACAATTAATTTGATTAATTGCACATTGATTTAATTTATCATGATTTGATAGGTTTTAATTAATCTTTTGGCTCTTGATTTTTAATTAAATTGAATTGAAGCTCGATTTTAATTTTGATTACCTAAATACTTGTTTGGATTCAATTGCCTTGATTTGTCTTGATTAATCACATGAATGATCATGTCCACTTTTTGGTGATTACAAATGCCCCTATTTGAGTCGACATGTGAAGCGTGTCGATTTAAAGAATTTTATGATCCAACAGATAAAAGGTTCCGGTTCTGTCGATGGTCGATCTTGACGTTCAATACAAGATGCAAATTCTGATGATAGGATTGATACAGTTTTGATTGATTTGATATTTTTTTATGGTCTATTTGATGATAAATTGCCTTGATATGGTACCTAATTTGATTTGATTTGATGCTTGGTGCCCCTTTTGATTGATAAGCAAAAAAATTCCTGATAAAAGATTACGCTCTGATTTGATGGTTGTGCCCCTAATTCGATGATGTTGTTGCTGTTGCTAATTATCTAAGTGTATGCCCCCTTAGAAATGAAATTTGATAGATGTTTGAAATATTATGATAGTTTAGGTCAGTTTGCGTTGATTAGGTCAATTTATAATGAATTTTCATTTCATTTTTGATAATGTTTTTGCATCTGCATGATCACAAATGCCCCTGATTTGGCTGATTTAGTGAAAAATTTGGGCCCTAGGCCCCCTCTGGTCAAAGATTCTCTTTTTAGGTCAAAGATATTCTTTTTAGGTCAAAAGGGCCTATATTAAGGGGTAAAAAGTCATTTTTACTATTCATTTTCACTTTTACTTGTTGACTTTTGCTCTAACTTCCTTTGATTTTTCCACGATGGTGATCTTGATACGTGAGCATAGGTTCAAGCGTGGGCGGTGGTATCAGTGACCACTAAACTATAGACCTCTGGTAAGTGCCTGATCCTCTCAATTTTTCAATTTATTCACTTGATTTCAAAAAAATAAAATTTTTCTAGGAAAAACCCTTTTTATTTTTATTTTTTGAAATTGAAATAGCACTTTTACCACTTTTAATAGCGCGTTTACATTTTTTTAGCGCTTCTGCGAAGCGGAATTGCGCGTTTACATGCCTGTTCTAGGGCATAAACCACTTTTGATTTGTCAAATAGCACTTTTAATTTTAATTTCACTTTTGTTATTTTGATTAGTGCGTTTGATTTTTTAAATGGCACTTTTACAAAGTTTTAGCACTTTTGCCTTGATGTTGCACTTTTGAAATTTGACGTAGCGCGTTTAAAATTTTAAATAGCACTTTTAAAGCCTAAAATAGGGCTTTCACCCTGATAGGAAAAAAAATTAATTGTTGTAGTCAGTTTTTCAAATTGTTCAACATCGTCGATCAGATGATTTGTTTAGGTAACAAACTTGATGTTATAGTGAGTCATAAGGTGTCACCATGAGTCAGTCATAGTTTGAATGTTTGATCGTCAATCTAGATTTAGATGATGGATGATGATGAATTTTTTTTCCTCTTTGACTAGACTTAGGAAAATTGATTGTGGTTTGATATTTGTAAATGTTTGATTGACTTAGAATAATCCAAATGATAACTGATTTCAAAATTGATATAATTGAACTTACTTTTTGCAGGTGGTGCTTAAGTCATTAGTCATCTGTGGTTTATATCCTTTACCTATGAGTATGATTGATGACCTAAGTGCATTTGATTAGAGACATCAATCTTTGTGGATTGTCTTTCCTTCTTCCTTTGCCTCGATTTCGAGTGAATCGGGGTTTTATCATTGCTATAGTCGAGAGATGGAACTCCAACCATAATGCCTTTCATTTGCCTATGGGTGAGATGACGATCACCCCAAAGGATGTATACCACATCCTTCACCTTCCTACCAAAGGAGAGTTAGTATACTACGATTCTGTTTATGATGGATCAGCGTGTTGGCGGGTCTTCCAAGATCCGACCATTGGAGATGATCACATCTAGTGGGCATAGTTTCATGATTTTCCAGTGTTGCCAATAGTATTAGGTGCTTTGATTGGTGGGTTCCTTGTTCCTGATAGATGAGGACATGGGCTTGTAGTCGGATGGGATCCTATTTTGGAGGACTTGATGGATCATCCTTGATGATTTGATTGTGGATTCTGTGTGTTAGCTCAACTGTATCACGAGCTACATACATTTGTGTATCGATGATCTTCCACACTCACTACAGGAGCAATTCTCTTACAACTTTAGACTTGGGAGCATATCATAGTGACACGGCCCATTACAATACATTAGTGAGATCCGGGTTGGCCAGTCGCCTGGATGTATGAGGGTATGGTGATACAGACCCATATGGGTATGTTGGATTACTGGCGTCATGTTATTAATGATATGGATGTGGTGATCTAGCGACCTTATCTGGGATGTGAGTCATGGCCTGAGGATGGCATTGAGTTTCCCTTCATGTTCTATTTGTAGTGGATGATTGGGCATACCCCATATATTATTGAGAGATTTTGTTTCAGGAGGGTATTGCATTAGTATGGGTGCACACAGGGTATGCCCCAGGGCGTGGCTATGTATGCTCAAGTCTAGGCCGAGAGATCAGTGTGGGTCCCTTGTGTGGATTTTAGGACAACTCGCTAGGAGGTTCAAGACCTTGGGCATTTACCATGGTTAATGAGAGAGCATGTTATGGATGTTGGTATTACAAATGAGTAAAATGGTTGGTTTTCTTGAAACCTTTTTCTGAGGTTCACATATCCAGCCAAGAGAGTCCTGGGCATAGATGAGGAGTCAGATGGTGACGATGGTGATGTTGGTGGTGATGGGGATGATGGAGATGGTGGGAGGAGTGGAGGTAGAGTTCAAGCACGGTATGGATGATGGGGTCATCAAGCAGCCAAAGCGGGAAAAGTTCATATTCTAGTTATTGTTGTTGCTCCTATTCCTCCTAGGGTTGGTGGTGGTCAGGCTATAGGTGGTGCAGATAAAGCACTTCATCAGGTTGTTGTTGATACAACTATTAGACAAGTTCATCATAGAGCTAGATGATAGAGAGAGATGGATGCACAAATTGCATAGGTTTTATTAGATTAGGTACAAGGTCCTCTTGCTCTGGTTATACCACTAATTGTTCCAAAGGCTCCACCTTCCCAGGCACTTGCTTTTGCTTCGATGCCGTCATCTTCTTCACTTCCATCTTCTTCTAGATTTATTCCATCCTTATCAGATCCATCTTCTTCCATACCTCCACCATAGACTTCTACGGCACAGGCTCCTAGTGTGGTTGCACCAGAGGTTTGTGCTTTACAGTCCAATGTCTCTGAGATTATATTAGAGATGAGGTAGCTAAGTTCTATGATGTAGACCTTTATGGCAGCGATGAGTCAACATGGATTATAAATGAGCTCTAGTTGTCCTCTAGATAGTGATCCTAGTCCTGATGGTGGAGATGGTGCTGGCGGTTTAGCTAGTTGATCCATGATTTGAGATATTTTAGATTCTTGCCTTGATGATGTATATTATCTCATTTTTTGTTGATATCAAGATATTGGACTCTATTGTATCTTTTGATTCATCGATGTTGTTTATGTTGATACCTTGATACTTTGATGGACTTTGATTATCTGGATATTGCATTTTTGATCTTTACATAGACTCTGATATTTTGTTGATTTTATGATGATGTTACCATAGACTCTGATACTCAGTTTGATAGCTTTCAGTATATATGATGTCATGATGTGTTGGATCTCATGTTTTAGGTGTTTTGGCATGATATGCAGATCTAGATGGTTCTATCTCCTATATGCTTTGTTTTATGCTTTTCAGATGCAATTTTTGATATGTATGCACATGTTCTAGTGATTCTTAAATGGTTGTCTCATGTATGACATAGAATAGATGGATGAATGTAATGGACTTTAATGATTCAATGCTTTATTTATGGATAAAAATGATATATAGATGGATTTAATGAATAATGCAATGGATGCAAAGATTTCATGTGATATGGATGTACATAATGTCTATGAATGGATTTATGGTATTTAAATATGATGCAATGGTTTTATGTCATGCGTATGATACTTAATTATTCTAGATGTTATATGATATGAATGATGATACAATGTCCTATGCTCTTATATGAATGGATTTATTTGCATGACGCATTGTATTTCTAAGATGACTCAAATGATATGCATCTAATGATGATTTTATGTTCTATTTGAAATGAAATGTTGTAATGATGTGATGATTTTGACCTAATGAATGCAATGATAATGCACTTAATGGATTTACATGATTTATGCAATATGGATGATTTCTTTTGCAAAGAATGATTTGTTTTAAATGAAATAAATCTTGAATGATGCAATCTAATGTACTTAATGATTTTTATCATGGATGAATGAATGACACGTAATGCAATTAATGTTATGTAAATGGTTTTACATGATTTATGCACCTAATGCAATTGATGTAAATGAATTTGGATTTAAATGATATATGCAACCTAATGCAATTAATGATTAAAATGCTACTTAACGCAATGATTTAAAATGAACCCTAATGCAATGAACTTAATGATTCAAATGATGAACACGCTTAAATGAATGCAAGATCTAATGAAGATGATTTAATGCAACTTAAATTAATGATTAAAAATGAACCCTAATGCAATGTGAACTAATGGAATGCACTTTTGTTTTTGTTTTTGGATTTCCAACACACTCGATCACATATAATTTTTGATACTCATTTGATTTTTTATTTGACCACATTCCCTTTCATTTTTGTCAATTTAACCTCTTGCAATTTAAACTAAGAAAGGTAAAATATATTAAATGCATTTAATCTAGCATGTATGCAACTAACTGTCATTATTAAAAGATTTGGAGCTTATAATCATCATTGAGCAGTTTTTGGAATCCCAATTTAGTACAACCATCACTAGTTCAACCATGATGATATGAATACTTTTTGCACCTCTTTTGTTGCTTTCCCATCCTTTTTGGTACGACTATCACTGATTGAAGTCAATCATGAGAGGGTGAATACCGATTTTTTTAGATTCTATGTTACAAGTGGATTTTGGTACTATGATATTGAACATCAAAATATCCAAGGTATCATTTTGTGTAAACAAACAAATATATTAGTTTTATCCTATGTACAAGTCCTTGATGATTCTTTGATGATCACATCCTTAGCAAAATAATATATGCTTTAGAACTTTGATCTTATGATAGTCATTCAGAAATCAACTAAAATATCATGCTTTCATCATAGCTTGTCTAGTATAAAAACTTTCATCGATTCACTAGAAAGATATGATTTCATCAATCAAGTCAACACTTAGAAAAAATTTTGCAATATTTTTCAAATCCATATTTCAAGTATAGTTCCATCCATTTCATACTTTTAATCCTGATAAAGATAGGGTCATGTAAGATCTCGGATCAAATTTTGCATTTGGTTCAAATTGGATTGGAATGAGGATTTGTTTAAGTGTTTCAACTTGTGTTTTGATGAATTGATTCAATGATTGATTGAAATTTTCTTTTGATGAATCCTTCCTCCTTTTGAGTAGATTACCCCCAGTTTGATATGATTTCAAAGTTGGACTTAGGACAATTTGTAGATTAAGTGACCAAAAATCTTTAGGTACTTGCAAATGCAACTGTGGGGTTTTATTATGCAATATATACAAATGCTGGTGAATGCAATATTTACAAGGATGACTGCTAGGTATGTGACTAACTTGGACTTTCAATGGTGCCTTTTTACTAGGTTTTCATCGATTGAATGGATCTTTCTTTCTTTTTCTATTTTTAAAGATTTTTCTCTTTTTTTGCTACCAAGGCGCATATTTGCTAGGTTTTCACCAAGGCACTTTTTCTCTTTTTCTCTTTTTTTGTATTTTCTTTTTTTAATTTTTTTCTTTTTCATATCATCAAGGTGCCTATTTGCTAGGTTTTCACCAAGACAACATATTTTTGATGATCATATATGAATGTTTTTATCTTTCTTCATGCTCAATTTTCCACTATTTTTTATCTTTTTTGCTTTTCTGATTTGTTTTCTCTTTTCTGATTTTTAATGTTTTTGGTATTTTCAAGATCTCTTTTGACTATATACAATAAATAGGATGCTTGCCATTTGATTTTTTGATACTCTTTCATATGTCTCATGTATAGAACCTCTTTAGATGAATGCCATTGATAGGTTCTTGTAGCTCTTCTCCATCACAATCAGCTAGCTTGTAGGTGCCGATCCCAAAAGATGAGGTGATCACAAAAGGTCCTAACCAATTTGCTTCCCATTTTCCATTATTTTCTCTTTTTGCTTGGTTCTTGGGATTTTCTTGCAAAACTAAGTCACCTATTTGAAATGTTCTTGACTTAATGTGCTTGTTATAAGTCCTTGACATTTGATTTTGATATACTTTTAAGTGATCAAATGCTTGTTACTATTTCTCATCTAGCAGTTCTAGTTCATGCAACCTAGCAACTCTATAGTCCTCTTCACTTACCAAACCATGTAGAGATACTCTTAAGGATGGAAGTTCTACCTCCAAAGGTAAAACTGCTTTTGTTCCAAAGACTAAGGAAAATGGTGTAGCCCTTGTTGGCATTCTAATACTTTTTCTATAAGCCCATAAGGTCAGGTTTATTTTTATGTGCCAATCTCTACCTAAATTGTCCATCATTCTCTTTAATATATTCAAGATGTTTTTATTTTTTACTTCTACTTGTCCATTACCTTGGGGGTAATATATTGATGAAGAGAGATGGATCATATGAAACTTGCTACATAACTCTTTTAGGTCCTTATTTTTTAAGTGCTTTGCATTATCCGTTATGATGGCATGAGGTACACCATATCTACATATTATGTGATTTAGGATAAACAAGGATATCTGCTTTCCTGTTGCAGTTGATAAGGGTACAAATTCCACCCATTTGGTAAAGTACTCCATTACCGTGATAATGAATTTATGACCATTTGAAGATGGTGGATAAATCATTCCTATTAAATCTAGACTCCATTGATAAAATGGACAAGGTGTTGTCATCAGATGAAGCTCTTGTGATATATCATCCTACAAAGTAAGAACCCTTAATTAGGTGCTAATTTTAGCCCCATTTTAGTATGTATGGGTTCCCACATTGATTTCATGCTCTCCTAACACTTATTGGACCCTTGAATTTATTTAAAATTTGAGGTTGGACCTTATTTATAATTGTGCTCCTTTATTTTTCCACCAATCAAATAATTCATTTCATCTCCTAGGACATATCTTACCATTTATGGCCTTTACATGCTCTACTAGCCCTAGAATGAGTTGTACCCAAAAATCTTGCATCTCTTGACTATCTATGACCCACACTCCAAAATTTGGCTCATTTTATTAGGTACATAATTCTATTGGTGATATGTCCCCTTGGAATTAGGCCTAAATTTGGCTCAAGGCCCTATGATGGGATATTTGTAGGAGATCTAGCTCCGTGGTCAACCTGCTTGATTTTTAACCCCCAAAATGATGGATTGAGTATGTAAACCCCCTATCTCTCCTCATTTTTATATTCATTTATAAGTGAAACCATTCATGATCAAGAATCAATCAAGAAATCATAATTCAAGAGCATTCTCAAGGTCTTCAAGCATCCAAGCCTTCAATCCTTCAAATAATTATTCTCCTTCTTCATCAAGCATTGTGGAAAACTACAAGATTCATCATTCAAGGAATTTATTTCATGATTTCCTTTTATATCAAGCTATTGCATCAATATTTGTGATCACATCCGAAGACGCATTACATCATCAAGGTATAAGGTGACTTGTTGTTCATATTTGGTTTCTATCTCATCTTTCCTTATGAAATTTCCATTCATTTTCAAGGTTGATTCCTAAACAAGGGTTTAACTAAGGAAACCCCTTTATCCAACCTTCTTCCATATTTTTCTTCATGTAGTAACATGTTATGAAGCCACCAGATGGGAATTAGAAAGATCATACATAGTCAGAGAAAACCTAAAAAAATTAGACCAAAACCTAGGGTACAAAATACCATTGGTGATCTGTCTCTAGGTATAGAATGACATTTGTGATTTGTACCTTCCAAAATCAACTCAAATTATAGACTTTAGGGCCCAAATCTACAGTTATAGGTCATTTAGAGATTTTGAGAGTTATTAATTTGAGTTTGAAACCCACTTCTATTTTATTTCCAAATGCATTCAAATTCATCTTTATTCTCTTTTACACCATTTTTCTCTGTTGGTTTAGATAAGATCAATTCTTATTTAGTATTTTTCATATAAATATCATCCCTCTCTTTCTCAATTCTAAGCTACAAAGGAATAAAACCCCTTCAAGCATAAATATTGCATTGGAATATTTCTTACCAAGTGGTGTTAATCATATTGGCCTTGGGGTGGTTTTGTATTATAATGTATCTTATAAATTGGGAAAATTATCCCTTTTACATGATCCTCTTTTCATATTATACAATAATGAATTGGAAGTTGTTCAAGTCAACAACCTACATACGTTGGTACACTGGCTATGTTGCAGATGAATGCAGAGCATGAAGACCAAAATAATGACAAAAATGACCAAAACAACCATGGTATGGGTTTCTATGAATGAGATCTCCTTTATCAAATGGGTGCCACAAATAATATTACATTAAGTGAGCTGCAATTATTGGGTTGACAAGATTTTGATATAAGCTATGCATGGAATGCAAATACTATTCAAGATGAATTGCATGATATTGTTGTCCACTTTATATTAGCTAGTAAAACCCAATACCAACCACCTGTCCACCATACAACAACTTCACATACAACATTTTCCCAACTAGCACCCAAACAACAATTTACATTAAATATTATTCTTCACCATCATGCTACTAAATTCACTCCACCACCATTAAGAATGATTATTCAAGGGACAACATACACTAGTAAATCATTTTTGATTGATTCTATTAGAAAAACCATAAACACATATGTAAATAGTATTAGGAATCCATTGCTTGTTCTTGCACCAACAATAATTGCTACTTATAATTTATAGGCAACGACAATACATAAAAGTCTAAAAATTCATATTAAAGAATTACACCCTTTGACTAGACAAACTTTGATGACATTCCAAGAATAGTTCAAGCACTTCAAATACATACTAATAGATGAAAAGAGTGTTGTAGGCCCTAAATTATTGTTGAAAATAGATAGGTGATTGTGCCAAGCATTCCCTAACAAAAAACATGAATATTTTGGTGGTCTCTCTATAATTCTTGTCAGTGACCTTGGCCAGCTCCCATCTATAATGAAAAAAGCAATATATGCAAAACACTCCAATGCACTAACTTTATGGTAGACTTTCATGATTATTGTTACATTAGACACTATCTTTCAAAAACAAGATGCCTTGACTGAATCACAACAAAAATCCTAAGGTATTCTCCAAAACATAAGAAATGCTAAGCCGTCCCAAAATAATTGGAAAACCCTTATGGATAACACTAATAGAAATTTGTCTCATTAACCAAAAAGGAATTTGATGCATCAATTCACTTATTTTCTACCAATGACTTCTTGAGAGGTCATAATAAAAAATACTTACGCAATTAAACCTTCCCATTATTCTAAGTGTTGCACAAATTGGTTGACAAATACATGTTGAACATGACAATGATGAATAATTGCCACTAGAAGTATCGGTGTTTGTAAACCAATAAGTCACGTTGAAAACTAATCTATGAATTTAAGTTGGCCTTGTAAATGGCTCAATGCAAAAAATGAAAGCAATAGTTTATGAAAATAATTCAAAACCAACTCAATTTCCCAAATATATTATCATCAAATTTCTAAATTATAGTGGGCCCCATGGGATATTCAAAATCTAAAACACATTCCCATTGCTCTTATATTGTGAGGGAATCATACACAACTCTCATTAACAATGGCATGGGGAATAACTATACACAAATATCAAGGTTTAACATTGAAGAAGGCTACAATTACCATAGGCAGAACTAAAAAGCAAAGACTTACATTTACAACTATTTCAAGAGTAAAGACAATTGAAGATTTGGAAATTGAACAAATGTTCTCTTTTTAAAGTGTATATGTTGGAAACCTACCTTTGTGGAACAAGATCAAACATACAAATGTTAGGCAAATAGATCACTTCATTCTAATCTAACATGTTCATTAACTTGCAACTACACATAGCTTCCAACATAACCTCCGATGAGCCAAACAAGTGCACCCAAGACTTATTTATTTTCTCTTTGAGATTAATGTGGGTGTGGCCTTACAACACAATAATCTAATACCACTTTTATTTCTTTCTTGTTATGGAGTGAATCCTACAATGCAAACTATTAATGTAGTGAAGAGCTCAAGAACAAGTATGAGCAACTTGTATCAAGCCTTCACCAAATGATGAAGATGAAAATGAAAACTAAGCTAGAATGATATGATAGATCAAATGAAACTAAGATTCTATTCCATTTACCTAGCATGTAATTTCTAGATTCAAATGAACTAAGGTTGTAATAAAATGCTAAAATGCTTAAGAAAATCCTAGAATGAAACTAGTATGATAACAATGCACAAAATGAAAGATGATTTGCAAGGAGTGAGGCCTCCTATTTATAAATTTTTGGAGGGAAAGGAAAGGCTTGATAAGGTGGTACCTATGTGGTATCCACATAGGAGACACATAAGGGACACATAGGCTAGAGGGGATGGTTATGCAAAAGTCAACAAAGGGATTTTAAGGCTTTGTGAGGCTCAAGGTTCCTTACACATGTGTGAGAAACTTTGGGAAAATCTGTGGGGGATAAGAAGGTGGTTGTATTTAAGGAAGTTGGATGGATTCCTTTGGATGGGTTTCTCACACATGTGTGAGAAACTAATTAGCACTAATGGGTTATAAATCCATTTTTTAAGTGGGATTAGTGGATAAATAGGTGGGAGGGTAGGTTTAGCAAGTGGGATGGTAGGGGTAGGGTAAGTTTCTAGGTTGGGTTTAGATTAAATTCAAATTAAATTTAAATTCATCATAGTTTAGAAGAATTATGAATGCGAGGCAATTTAATAAATATAATTTATTAAAGGGGGATTTTGTGAGGCAAATGTATTAAATTAATTTAATAAATTGGGATAGTGTTTAAATTACATTTAAATACAAAAAGGGAAACGAAACTATTTAATTTATTAAATCAAATAGTTAGATGAATATAATTAATTTATTAATTAATTATAGGAATTATTAGTTTGATTGATAAAGTTAATTTTTAAATGTCTACATTTTGCCCCTCTTTGATGCGGCATTGCAAGTAGCATTGTGTCAAAGAAAAGAAAACAAGTTTCCCTAGACAAAATTAGGTGCCTAAGATTCATGCCGAAGCAACAATGATAAGAGGTTGTGTGCCCTCGAGAAAATAATGCAAAAGGAAAAGCTTTGTGGAATTTTCTCAAAAAAGATGCAAACATGAGAGGAATGAGGATAAAAGAGGGGGGAAAGGGGGTGAAAAGGAGGGGAGTATCGAATATTTTTTTTGTATTAACATAGTTTAATAACTGGGTTACATCATAATCTTCTATAGTATCCAGATTACATTAGATCTTTACACATATGATCACATAATTTTTTCTAATAGCACATTACATATCATCTATTTTTCTTGTTAATACAAAAAAAAATGAATCCCTTTACAAGTCTGCAACATTGTTATTGGAGCCTCTTCTAGACAAAAAAGGTATTATCAAAAAAGAACAATTCCTTTGTTAACTGTGTGTATTTAGTCTTGGTAGCCTTCTATCTTCAAGGTGTAAATTTTTGATGAACTGATTAAGATTGTAAAGTTCCCTCCATCGAAGCATATCTTTGTGCATGAAGAAGTACTAACATGATATAATGTCTTCTTTGCAGATCAACAGTTGACCCTCCCTCATGAGAGTCATAAATCTACCCTTGGATATCTCTAAAGAAGCAACAACATGTGACATGATATGAAAATGACTGAGTGTACATCCAAACTTAGTAAGTTGTCTCCTCTTCTGAAAGATCCCTTCATTCCGCTCTTTCCACAAAAAACAAAGAAGAGTATCGAATATTTGGTGGGGGGATAGTGAATAAATAGAAGCCTTGCCCAAAAGTAAAATGCAATCATGAAACTAATGTAGCTAATGAAATGAGACTTGGGGATTAAATTGTGTTAATTTCATAGAGAACACCATAGTTTGATATAGAAACATTAGAGATCTACCAAGGTTATGAGGAACTCAAGGCTTTGTCACCAGTGTTGCATGGGACTGACACAACAAACATGCAAGTATTGCCTCAAGATCACACATGAGTCCCGAAAGATTTAAGGTGGAAATGATGCTAGGTAACCCATAAAAAATTACATTTCCCAAGTGCATTACACAACCACAAAAGGATCACATTATGCAAGGGTCACATTCGACTGACTCACAAGCAAAAAAAGAGATCTAGACCTTGTCCATGGTGAACCCATTTGCAACATACCATGATATAAAGGATAGTGGCAACTTTGAGGAGGAGAACAACCAATAAGTATGGGAATGATAATCAAGAACCGAAAAAGTAAGTAAAAAATAAGATGAAAATCAAGATGAAAATCCAAAATATGCCCTTTTCCAAAAGAGATTGACTGACTGAGAGATATTTTGATTTAGGTTAGACATAAGGAAGGATGCATCCTGATAGGACTTGTTGATGGGGGAGACTGCAAATTGGTGCTCAAATGAAAAAAAAAATGTATCAAGGATAATCATACATGTGGAATCTCTTCAAGGGAACCTTTTGAAACTCTAAACTAGAGGAACAAAAAGTTTGGATCATTGTTCTACAAGACAACCAACCAAGGATGAGGGTATGTACATTGGGACCCTAATAGAGGACAGGATTGATGCTATGATAAAATTGATTGACTAATATATACAATATTATGCACAAAACTCAGGAATTGGGATAGGACATAATATATAATTGATTGTCATAAAGCTTAAGAATCAGGATAGTAATACAAATTTTAATGGGCACATATGATAATGGAACACTTAGGGAATATGGGGTTTGTGATAGCTGATGTGAATGGAGGATTTGGTAGATAGATGGATGCGATAGGATGGGAGTGGGTAGGGTGGGAGTTTAATAGATAATGGAATGGTCCTCTATGTGTGACATCTATTTCTAGGTTTTCACCACACATACTTTCCCAAGGTGCCTGATTATCGAGTTTTCACCATTGGATGATTATTTCACTTTACTTTTCTTATTTTATTTTTAATTATATTTTTTTAATTTTTTTTTGTTATCATCAAGGTGCCTTTTTACCAGGTTTTCACCAAAATAATGATTTTTTAAGGATATTTTATACTTTTTATAGATTTTTTTAGATGAATGTGATATACTGCATGGATCAAGCATAGAACTTCTTAAGGTGAATGATATTGATGGGGTCATTTTATTCAGAGGTTCCCCTTCTATTGTTGATAACTAATAAGCCCCTAAGCCAAAACATGATGTGACAATGTATGGACCCAACCAAGTAGGCTCAAACTTGCCCTTATTCTCATGATCTTCTTGTACCTTTTGATTTTATTTAAGGACCATGTCCCCTACCTGAAACTATCATGGGTGGACCTTCTTGTTGTAGCTTATCTTAATCTTGTTTTGGTATACAACCAGGTGATCATATGCGTGTTGCCTCTTTTCATCTAATAGATCCATTTGTGTGAAGCGTGCTACGTGGGAATCTTCACGAGTGACTAGGTTCTTGAGTGACACATGAAATGATGATAGTTTGACCTTAATTGGTAAGATGACTTATGCACTATATACAAGAGAGTATGGGGTGGTGCCTATGGGGGTTCAATGAGAGGGGTGGTATTCCCAAAGGAATGGATTAATTTGGAGGTGCCAATCATGACCAAGATCATTGATAACCTTTTAAGGATTCTTAGGATAATTTTATTAGTTGCCTTAGCTTAGTCATTCCCTTGGAGAAAATATGGGCTTGAAAAGTGATGGTGAATGTAGAATTGGTCACATAGATATTTCATATATTGGTTCTCAAATGGTGTACTTAAAATGGTGAAGATGGTAGAAGGGATGCCAAAATGAAAGATAATATGGTAGAGGGAAAACTTGGATATTTGGATACCTATAGTGAGGGTGAGTGAGATCTCTTCAACTCACTTTGTAAAGTACTTAGTAGCAGTGATAATGTACTTGTGTTCATTTGAGGAAAGGGGGGTTATCTTACTAGCAAGGTTGAAGCCCCAATGTGAAAATGGCCATGGAGGCACAATAGGATGCAGGTCTTGTACTAAAGCATGAATCAAATTTATATGCTACTAACACTATAGGAATTTATTCACAAAATTGTAGGCATAATGTTTCATTGTGAGCCAATAATACCTTGTTATGAGAAACTTCTTTTCTAAGACCATACCACTCGTGTGAGCACCATAAATTCCAGTGTGAACCTCTTGTAAAGCCTGGGTGGCCTCGTTTGAGTCTAAACACCTAGAGAGGATGTTGTGATACCCTCTATGATATAGGGTATTGGCTACGAGAGTATAACAAGATACTCTATGAATAAGGTTCTGGCATTGGGTGTTTGTGAGGTAGGGGGATATGATACTATTATTTAGGTAAGCATGGATGTCGTGGTACCATGGGAGCTGATGACCAACCAAGACACACACCATTTATAAATCAACATTCTCATAAGTGGGTGTGTGGATCCTCTCAAATAAAAATTCATATTGCATTGCATCTTGAGGGATTTCAAGGAGACACCCAATAGTGGCCATTGTATCTGCTACTTTATTCTATAATCTGGGCATTTGCATAAATTATAAACTTAGGAATTGTTCTTTCATTTTTTCTACCAAGTCTTTGTAGGGAAGAAAATTTCCATGCTTTATTTGGAACTCATCCACAACCTTCTTTATGATGAGTTGCAAATCACCAAATATTTGTAGCTCTGTGATGTTCCATTGGATAGCTATCCTTAGACTTGAGACAAGGGCCTCATATTCTACAATGTTATTGGTGTAGGGGAATCCCAATTTGAATGACTCGGGGATATAATCACCTTGATGAGTGACAAAGAGAATTCTTTACCTCAACTCATGAGTCTTGTATGATCCATCAAAGTAGAGCTACCATATGGATTGTTCTTCGATCATGCACAAGTGTTCATCTAGAAATTCCATGACCAAGGGATATGAATCCACTAGTGGTGCTTTTGCCAATTGATTCGTGATGACTTATCCTCTAATTTCTCTTCTATCTACACATTGAATGTCAAACTCACTAAGGATCATTACTCATTTAGACATGTGGTCTATAAGTGTTGTATAAAAAATTAGATACTTGAGAGGATATATCTTGGAAATGAGTCTCATAATGTGATTGAGCATATAGTGTCAAAGTTTCTGAGTGGAAAAAATAACTGCTAGGCAAGCTTTATCCATTGGTGTGTAATTTATCTCATAGCCAAAAAGCATATGATTGATGTAATAGATAACTCTTTCTTTTCCATTGTCATCAAGTTGAGCCAAGAGCACCCTCAGTGCTATATTGGTTGTTGATATGTACACAATGAGAGGTTCTCTTAGAGTAGGTGGTATGAGGATTGATAGACTTTCCAGATATTCTTTGATCTTATAAAAACTTCTTTGGCACAAAGGGTCCCATTTGAAATTGGTGTCTTTATGGAGTAGATGGTTAAATGGTTGGCACTTATCTACAAGCTATGATATGAAGTGATGGATGGACTGTAACTTACCTTGTAGACCATGTAACTACTTGAGTGTCCTAGGAGGAGGCATTTTCATTATGGCTTTGACTTTATTTGGAACAATTTCTATGCCTCTTCTAGATACAATAAATCCCAGGAGTTTTCCAGATGCAACTCTGAAGATGGAATTTTTTGGATTGAGATTCAAACCATAATGATAGAGGTGATTAAATACACATTCTAGCACATTGAGATGGTCTAACCTTGTTTTTTATTTTGCCAAAATATTGTCCACATAATCTTCATGGATCTTATGGATTATGTTATAGAATATGATAGTAATAGCCCATTGATATGTGGTACCTATATTTTTCAAACCAAAAAGCATCATGTTGTAACATAAGGTACCCCATGGGGTTGTGAATGATGTCTTATGTTGATCTTCTTCTATGATGTGTATTTAATTATAGCTACAGAAGCCTTCCATGAGTGACAACATCTCATGCCTGACAGTAAGGTCAACGATCATATCAATATTTGGCAAGCGAAAATAATCCTTAGGACACACATTATTGAGATGTAGTGCCCACCCATAGTTTTCTTTTTTAGTTTTATATTGCCAAACTATTTTAGGCCACTTTCATGTTTGCATTGATTATTTCAATTTTATTATGAGATTTTTGGATGCATGACATTACATGGTGATTTGATATTGGATAGTTATGAGATATCATATATCTATAGTTAGATGATGATTACTCATATGTTTAAAATGTTATTTATGTTAATGATTTTGCTTAGCCCATACTTGCATGTGTATGGCTATCATGTATGTTTTACCTTTTTGTTTGGCGTGTTAGATGTGTTTGAGGGACAAATTCATAGTTACCTACTTGTGAGATCCACATGATGTCCTAATCCATGACATTTCTTATTGTATATATATATATGAATGTGCATGCTTGTCTTTTATTTAGGTTTGCAGGTATCAGGCTATTGGTTCCTGGAAAGGAGTTTACACTCAAAGAGACACCAATATGCCTATGATGGATATTAAGGACTGGTTAGTTCCAAATGTGGGCAATCTATAGGCAACTGGACCAACTATAGGGATGGATAATCCCTCTTCTACTTCTGGCTCTGTCAAACCAAGGTAGGTACACCTGATCCAATAGTATTTAACTCTTAACTGATAGTCTTAACTCTGCCCCTTATTTCTTTATTGGATCTTTCAACAGATGAAAATAGTGAGAGAATACTAAACAACAACCTATTGTTCATTGATCCTCCATCACTGGGTAGGACAATACATAAAAGTAACTAAAAATGAAATTTCTGGTAGTGATTTTAAGATTTTGGGACTTTGAAATCTGAATCACCTTCTCAGAACAAAGATAGGAGAATACAGGCCAGTGTCTTATCCATTGGGCAATAGAGTCAGAAAATAGAAAGGATCCCAAAACAACTTTGAGAACAACTGGTTTTTGAATCATAAATACAAATACCCCAACTCTTCCCTACTTACAGATAATCCTTATGCGAATTCAATGAACACATACTTTACTTTGAGTAATATTTAATCCAACCCTAGGTCAGAACTCAAAGTGAGATACATACACATAAACCCTAAAATAGGCTTAAAGATTCATAGAACAAACACAATGGAGAGGTAAAGATTTGATATTTGTATTAAGTATAACCACGATCATTTACATACATCATATTCTGAATAACAAACTTACTGGATAATGGTGCCAACTTGTATCACTTCTCTATTATCCTGACAAAATCATGCAAATTTACAATCCTCGACTGAGTAGCAGGGCTTCAGAATTCTCTTTTTCTTCTTACACCTAACTTACTCAATGCCTAGAATGACCATGGGAAATCCTTTTATATACAAGGAAATGCAATAAGCTTCCGGTCATTCTAGGGTTTACAAAATATCAACCCTAAAACTTTTCAACAACTACAAAATTTACAATAAATACACTCAGTCACAATGGCGAGGAAAATGTAGTTGAGCCAGCCTTCTTCACGTCTTTTAATGCAATCTTTGGGCGGCTGTTAACAAATCTGATCTGTGATATTTGCTGTCCATTCTGTAATGAATATTTCCTCATATCTCAACCACCCTTATGACTCAAAATTTACTGTTCTGATCTACTTTATGAAGCTGTCGGTGTATCTTCACTCTCCACAGCTGGCATGTACTAAGATCTCCATTTATTATACACCTCTTCACTTGGGAACTCAAACTTAACAAATTCATCCTTCCCAGTAGACAACTATTCCCATTCACTAATGATCTGTATGATTTTCTGTTGAATGGTGTCAAACATTAACCTGGCATTTATCAACATTTTAATTGTGCCACTGAAAGAAGACTTATCACTTAAAACATTATTGATTCATTCTGTGAGGAGTCCATCTAACTCCTCCCTCCACTGATAAGCTTCCTTAAATTCTCCTTTGTCTGTAAAAATAGGAGGCACCAGTTCATAACCTGAAAGCATTAATTCAGATTTCAACATACTTGTCCTCCTGATAAAATTATCCACATAAATGTTGAAATGCACCAACTTCTTCACAATTTGATGCAATGGCTTTATTAAAGGATCCGGGTCCTCCTGTCCCTTTGATAACATACGAAATAGTTTTACATTGGGAGACCTTTCAATCCATCTCTTCAAAACTAGAGCCATTTCATCCTTCTCTTTATTAATAACCTTAAGCAAAGAAATTAACTTATCCATATGGCCATGTATAATAGAAGGCTTTAAATTTACTGCAAATTCCATAATCACCCCTACTATTTTTTCTTCATATTTCTGATTTACTAAAGCTGTGGCCTTTGCATTCTCATTCCTTTCCTTTTCCAATTGTTCCCTAATTTCCCTCAATTTATTTGTTTCCTCTGTCAGCTTCAGCTTCTCCCAAGCAACCCTTGCATCCATATCTGTTTCTGGGAGTGGTGAGGGTGGAAATTCAATTATTGGGCTTGAAGATGAAGCCACCGCAGGCTTATCAGAAATTGCTAATTGAGGAGATCTTTGGTCCTGTGGTCCTGATAACTGGACAATCAGTTTGTCCTTTTGAATTAGCTCAACTTTGAGCTCATTATAAGATTTAAGGACCATTTCAAATTTGAGCCTAAGCTCTTCCTTTTCTCTAGCATCCTTCTCTGCCACACTAACATTGAACTTGGTAGTTTCAAGAATCAAATTAGAGGTCTCCACACCAGATGTTTCTCCCACTCTCTGAACCATTAGGCTCCCTATATACCCTGTGGAGAAATCACTCTTCTTCCCTTTATTTTTGTCTTTATCTAAAGACCACATGACCAGAGCAGCATGATCTTCAGAAAAAGTAATTCCCCTAGCTGCCTGCTTAGCCTGTTCTAGTGTAGTTAGGGTCTTTACCTTGCTCTTCCTTACTTGGTCAAAAACAATGGCATCAACAATGTCCCATTCTGGTAGGATCAAAATCCCTGCTGTATGAATCATGGCTCTCCCTTCTTCTAGAGTGATCTTCTCAAATTGTTTAGCCATTTGTGCCTTGTTCTCCTCCTCTATTTATTTCACATCTTTATCAGGGGATTCTTCCTTCTTCTTCTCACAAATCTCCTTAAACTGATTGATTTTCATTCTCCATAAGAACTGTGAGAAGGCCCTGGTTTTAACAAAATCATCATCGGCAAGGAAAGAGTCACTTGCCTATTTTAGAATAGGGTCTATTTGTTTACCCTCAAATTCCTCTACTGTGAGATCCATGGCCACCTCCTTAGGTGCCTTTGACATTCCCTCTTGCAAATCTTCATTAAAAACAAAAAGATTTCCTTCATCCCTTAACTGCACCAGCTACTCTACCACCCCATGCTCATCCAACTAAATAGGGGATTGAGAAGGAGAGTAAATCTCCTCTGCCGGTCCTTTTTCCTCTTATTTTTGCCTTTTTGGGGAAGGTGCCTGCACTGCTAGATCACCAAGTGGTATCTTCCCTCTTGAAGTGGAAGGAACATCTTCACTTCCTTGTTGTGAGGTCAGAAGGACAGTATGTCCACTCCTCTTTTGTATTGTGTACACCCCCTTAGGGATCAACTTCATATATTTGGGCTGGTTTAAGATCTGCCTAGCCTTTTCTGGATCTGTCTTAGTCACAGATACCCTTTTCTCTTTTACAGCACTCATGAGCCCCTCAAAATTCTCCATAAGGACATTAACCTTTCTAGCCCATGGTTCAAAACTAATCAATGGATCATAAGTTTTATCAAAGTTCTGAATAAAACCTATAGACTTGTTATAAATCACCCATTTTTCTTTCTTAATTTCCTGAGTTTGAAGGTCAAACTCATTTCTTATTATGTCTTCTGGAAAATTAAATTGATGCTCAATAAGAGCACACCTCACCTTATCTTTGAACATGTCTGAAAGGAAACCCTCTATATCTGCACACCTCACCACTGCCTTTGACATTCTATAGGGTTGCAAAACCTTATGCAGGTGCACCCATCCTCCTTTCATAATTACATACTGATGTGCCAGAGTTACATCAGGAAAGAAAGTTCCTCTACCTTTGCCAGTGAGTGTGGTTTCTTGCAAATTTCCAATTTGTCTTAAGATCTCAGCATATCCTAGCTTCAATGGGACATGATATGGAAAAATACAAGGTGCCACCTGACTGCCATACACTCTAAACACTGTGGAGACTGGATACAAAATGATGTCTCCAAAATTATGGACAATGGTAATGTCCTTGCAGTAATCCATCGGCCTAATCAATCTTAATAACTCTTCTGGTATTCTTGGATTATCAATAAATAAAAGAGACCTAAGCCTCGATGCAAAATCCCTATCAAAGGCAATATAACTAGCATCAGTTCTGTCCCAGGACAAGGCTGTGGTCCACAATTGCACTGGGAGAGTCTCTCCATATCTTTCCTTCTCAATATTCATCGTTGTACTAAAAAACTTCTCACCCTTATACAAAAACATGTGCATAAGCATCGAGTACCACCCAAATGGTCTAGAGACCTTCATATTCTTAATTCCTATTAATCCTTCATGAATTATTTCAGCCAAATGAGAAGCAAAGTCAAAAATGAGGGCAAGCTGGGGGTGGAGTGACTGCACCATCATGAACATAAAAGGTACTGGTATATGAGTCTTCTCATCATGCCCTAGGATCAAAGATAAAGATTTATAAACTTCCTGTGCCTTTTTACTGAATAAATCTAACCTGATGGGCTCTGGTGTACTTGAACTGACAGCACACATTGATCCTATCTGATCAAAATATTGCCTTAGAGGTCCTGCCCTTAGATAGTCCTTCTGTGCCTCATAAATCTCAGTGAACTCCGTGAAATCTATTTTTTCCAACCCCACAGATGGTTCATTTAATGAGAAAACCTATCTAATCTCATCCTCGGTAATGCTTATCAGGTCTCTTCCTTTTACATCCTTGACACATCTTGTCACAGGATCATAACATTTAGCAATCTGTATTAACAATTCATCATCCATGAAAACCCCAAGGCATACCAACCTCCCAATGTCAAACTGCCATACATTACTGAGTGGCGCACAAGCATTCCTTTGTGAATATGCTGATTTAAAAAGAATAAGACCATTGTGCTTATCGCCCACTTTAGCATCTCTCATCCAATTCCCTCTGTCATAGAGACCCTCTGCAACTAAATCTCTAGGATGTCTCGGAGTGAGCTCTTTTACTCTTTGTGCCCCATTATCAGAAAATGGGAGCAACTGCATCAAATCCTCAAAAATTCCTCTCTTACTATATTCTGTTTGACCAGACAAACTTCTCTTGGGCGGCATTTTGAAAATAGGGCTTCTTACTAAGATATGAATTCCCAATAAAACTTCAAACAATATCAACTGACCATATGAAAGAAAACCCCACAAAGCTTTACAAATTTCAAATGACTTGAACACAAGAGTAAACCTACCAGGCACCTGAAAAATCTTCCACTTGAAAGCACTGCATGGAAAAATTATCGCCGGAGAACACACGAGAACAGTGAAGAAAAAGATTAATCAGATTCTGGTATATAACATCTGCTAATAGCTCACAATTCTCCTGCACGTAACAAATTTATTCCACCATTACTGAGGTTGGCAGCCCTATCACTCACTGGACGTGAAAATGTCATTCAAGAGAAAAATTCAAATTCAAGCCGTTGATATATTTCATTTTCGGTGCATCGGGCGGTAGAAAATCTTATCAGCAAAATCCTATAGTACCTTTAGCAAGCTAGTTCTTGACCAACGAGAACATTTCAAAATTAACATGTGCAGAAATAAATTCTTTAAGTTCATCCTGGTCCAAGCAGTGATCTTTACACGTCAACATCATTTGTGGCCAATCAAAATGACCACCTCATTAATAAATCTAACACAGAGGACCCACCAAAAGGCTTCCATCTCTTTATTCAAATCAACGATTGTCGCTAAACCGCAAACTTAAAACCTGAGCATCTCATCCCAACAATTTAACGACAACTGTGGGATCTTGCAGCATTTTAATCATCTGAGAAACTAAGGTCCAACTGTGACACATAAGCGGGCACATATCAAATCAAAACACGCCACGCAACAAAAAACTAACAAGTGGGCCCAGTTCCTTTCCCTTTCTAACTCGGAGCACTTCGAAAATAGTCAGATCACAGCTGTCATCCAACCAATAAGAAATAAACACGTCAAAGTGAACTGGCGCAACAAGGGGCCCACTGAGCATTTAAGTCTCTAAGAAGATCGGACGGTCATCGCTATACCGTGAACTTAAAATCTGCACATCTTTGATCAACGGTATAATGAGAACCGTCTGATCAAACTGAAGATTAACCCTTTGGAAAACATGACCCCACAAATAAACACATCATCTTTTGTTAATCAAATCACATTGCGCCACGTTTTCATACGGGCGGGTCCCTTCTGACTATCCTTTACCGTCTTTTAAAAATGCGTCAGCCGCCACCTAGCTTTCATAGAACCAATAAGAACCACAAGAATTATAGTGACCAGGCATTGTTAGGACCCACCGAATCCTTTTCAAACATAGTAAATCTGATGGCCGTCGCTATACCGCAAGCTTAACATGCAAGCATCTCGGATCAATGGTATAACGACCACCGTAGATCTTCTCCGCCCTTTAAAGTCCGCAAACTCTTCCTCTAGTCGGGTCCGCCTTTGAGACAGGTGGCAACTCGTCGCTATATTGCATGTTAGAGAAAACTGACAACCGGGGTCTTGCGGTGTAACAACAGCCACTCATTTTGCTTTAGTGAGAACTTTAGGAAAATATACCGAAAACCTAGGCCTAGAGAAATAAAAAGGAGAAGAGGGGGACGGGGGCCAACAACTTTCTAACCACAAACGCATGACTTAAAAAGGTTAAAGGCACATGTGAATTAGTACCTTTAGTCAATCAAAAAAGGTAACACGAAAATACAAAAAGGAACAAACCAACCTAGGGTTTGGAAACGAGGGAGGAAACCCAAGCCAAAAATGTGGAGCCCAAAAAAATATTTAAAAAAGTGATAACACGGGCATTGACTTCCTTGAATTGTTAGGATGGGCATTCCTTATCGCAATGTTTCAATGGTAAGAGAGGGGAGATAACATTCAGATTTGAATTCTAACCTAAGCCATTTTATTGTCTTGAAATAGGGGAAAAGTTTCTGATATTTTACCTTTTTGAATTCATCCAAGTGACGTGAATTCATAAGCCTTTCCTTTGAGCATGATTATCATTTTATTAGGTTATAATCTTTGGCTGGTTGGTATGTTTGTTATGAAATGATTAAATATTTTACTGAGATTAATTATGTGGTTTAAATAATTAAATCTTATTAAATATAAAAAATTAAATGTGAGGGTAATTAATTAATGAGAATTAATTTAAAAAACTTAATTAAAAGTGTAATTGTGAAATTTAAGGATTTAATTAATTATTAAATTCAAAATTTTCAATGGAAGATAAAATCTATTAATTGATAATGAATTATCAATTAGATAAATAATAATATGATTAAAATAATATTCTTTTAGTTATAATTGATATCCAATTAGCTGCACATTCAATTAAAATAAATTAAAAGAGTAAAGTAAATTTTAATAGTTAAGTGAATTGATATAAAAAAAGAAATACAAAAAGTGTATTGAATTATTAATTAGAAATTTGAAAATCATGCAAAAGAGAGATTGATGTTAACAAGGTTTTTGGAGTTGAGTTGAGTTTCGACTTTGCATGGTTGAGTTTGAGTTCTAGGCTCTTTTTCTCTATTAGGAGGATTTGGATATTATTCAAGGGGGGGATTTGTAGGTCTTGGATTGAAGGATTGAATTGAAGGATTTTTGTGAAAGCTTTTGAATTTTTGGGATTTTAATTTTCATCTTGGTTTATGTCAATTGGAGGTTTGAGGTAGGGTTTGAAACCCACGTAGATCCCTTTCAAAGAAAGTTTGTTTTCTTTGTGCTTGTTAGATCCTATTGAAATATGTTTTGGAATACTTCTCTTGTTTAGATTTTTAGTTTGATAGAAGACATTTGGGTTCTAGGAACATTAAGGAAAGATCTTATTTTTGGATCACTTAGGGTTTGTTCTAAATTTTGTTGCTAAAACCATAGAGAATCAAATAAAATTCAAACATCTTCATAATTTTTATAAATAACCATATTCATTTTGTAGATCTAAGAAAAATATGTTTCCTATTAGAAATCAATTGATAAACCCTATGTTATCATATATATGTAAGGTTTTCAATTTTTTTTTTAAAAAGGGGTTACTGTTATGTCTCAAAGAATTTTTCTCTGATAAAAAATTTAAATTATATATATATATATATATTAGGGGAGGGGGGTTTCTTCCCACCCCTTCCCCCCGCATGCTGGCAAGCCGCACGACAACCTAAGCTTCCATAACAACCCAACGACATGATAGTTGAAGCTGTCAGTGCCATGGGCTAATGATAGCCTAAGCCATCGTAGTAGCCATCAACACAACAACTGAAGTTGTCAATGTTATGGTCGCTGATAGTGTAACTTGTCTGGACAACCGTTTGGTGGGACCGACTCCCCCCCCCCCAGCAACACACACACACACTCATATGGTTGCCCTTTTTTGTAAGTGTTTGAATGAATTTTTATTTTTATTTTGGTGAAACTTTATATTTATATTAATAATAAACTAGTTCAAAAAAGGCTCCTGGAGAAAAGAACCAAAAAAGAACTTTGTTTGTTACCCATCATAATACAAAGTATAGTAGAGTTTAATCTATATCCAAATACCTAAGCTACCCAAGACCCAAATCCATACAGTGGCCCATTTACAATTTTAAAACTTATCCCCAAGATACAACAAACATGAGTACATGCATGAATTTAGAGAACAACCTCAATACAAAAAGAGGTTCAGTACATCTAGGATAAAATTTGGAAATGAATACCACCCTTCTGATCCAATAATAGTGGATATAGAAAAAGAATTCTAAACCTAGCCCACTGAAAACCAAGAGAGACCTTCATTGGAGCTATTTAGAATCTGGTCAAAGAAGATCTAATAGACATAGAGTATACTTGGCCAAAGAAACTATCCTTCCTCTTTAATAGCCACACAACATAGAAACATAGATAGCTACAATGAAGATGTAAAATGAGAGAACCTACAAAAAGATGTTAGCCCAAAAATATATGAAGAATTCAGATGTCATGATATAGACCCCCACTCCCCAATTGTGAAGTAGGAGAGAGGAACAAAGAATTCTAGAGCCTATCTACCTCAATGTGCATGACTACTTTAGAACCTAAAGAAACTTTAGAGCAAACAAGTGGAGAGGAGGATTCAACAATACAAGGGTCCGAAGAATGCATAAAAGCATCCTACGAACCAAAAAGATTACAAGACACATCATTACCACCCACAGATGAAGCACTTGTACCAAGAGCCGAGTTGGTCAAAATAACAACATGAGAATGGGACATTAACCCAAGCAAAGCATGTGTTTTTTAAAAGACCTTGCCCCGGAACCCCGCATCAAAGGGAATTTTGTTAAGAACATGATCAAGTGGAATAATAGAGGAGGATGCAAGAAAATTCTTAATTTCTGCTAACATCATTGATGAGACAATTTATTGTCTCTATTTTGTTATAATCTTTATGCTTTGTTGAAACATTTTCAATACATTCATGAACCTATACCTATGTGAATTTGTGATAAGTACAGTTAGAACCACAAAGATTATGGGTAGTTAGAATGACATGTTTTGCTGAACATTATATATAAATTGAAGTACTTCATATAGATACTTTAATCTGTGTTCTAATATTTGGGTAAGAATTTACTAGTTGACTTGTATACATACCACATGCTACTAACCTGCCAGGAAAACAAGGAGCAACTGGAGAGTGATCGACCACATTAAAGAATAGGTGTTGAAGTTCTAGCTATGATGGAGAAAGCAATCACAGCACCAAGGATCATGCTACTACTGGAAATGAGTCATCATTCTAGAGGATATAGGAAGAAAATCCACTATATTTCCTTAGTGCTCATTAGTCTATTAAAATCAGTTATCCGAACTTGAATGTACTCTATCGTGGTTGTTATAATTCCTTCTTCTATGGTGAGACTTAGTTAGAATTTACTTTCATGTTGTATCATCTTAAAATGGAAGCACTTCAATGATAAGAGTGTTTAGCCCTTTGAGTAAGTGGTTTGGGGTCATGTTGAACGCCTTGAATGGGTACTCGATTGGATCTAGCTTTTTCCCCTGTTCTGCCCCATTTTCCACTTCTTCCTAGCATTTTCCTAGCATTTTGGACTGTGAACCTAAGATTCTTGACCTTAGGGTCAAGGTCGACCTAGGTTAGGGTCCAGGTTGACCTTGACCCTACCCTAGGTCAAGGATGACCTTAACCCTGACCTAGGTCAAAGTCAACCTTGTCCTTGACCCTAGGGTCTAGGATCCTCAGGGTTAGCTTCTAGTTTTAGGATTTCATCAAAATCTTGTCTTTTCCCTCTTCGGGGCCACTATTTCTTGGATTAAGTGTCAAATTCTCAAATTAATATTTGAGGTGGACCTTTCTTGAAATTTGTATAGGATTCCTAATTTATTATTGGAGATTAACCTTTCTCAAGTTTTATGCCTAATGCTCAAATTAACTTTGGGGTTGGCCTTACCTCGAATTTTGTGACAAGGCTCTTAAATAATTATTTTTATTTCTATATTAAGGGTGGTCCCCTCCTAGATTTTTGTGTCAAGACTTTAATTTAATTTCCTCTCCATGTGCACCTCTCTAGAGTTTTGTGCCATGGGTCCTTAATTATTATTTTCTAGGAGGCCCCTCTTGTGCCCTAGATCACTATAAAAGGGAGCCTTCCTCTCTCATTTTCTCCATCTCATCTCACAATCTCTTAAGCTCTCAAGCAAGAAGATTAAGCATTCAAGCATTCAAGCATTCAATACTTCAAGCATTCAAGATCCAATTCATCAAGGAGATCCATTAGTATCCATTAAAGGATTCAAGCTCTATGGAGCTTTCTTGTTGAAGATTCCTCCATTTCCATTCAAGCCTCTTCCAAATTCAAGATCCATTCAAGATTGGTGTTGAAGATCTAAAGACAATTTATTGGAGACATCCTACATTTGATTCTACATTCATCCATTCTTGTGGATTCAAGGATTCGAATCCTCCACAAGGGTTTCAATATAAGCAAGGTGAATTGTTCCATTTACTTTGTTTATTACTGCAATTTCAATTCAATTTCAAGGTTAATTCCTAAATTGGGGTTTGACTGAGGCAAACCCCTTCCCCCCAATAAATAAAATCATTTTTTCTTATAGGTACAGGTGTGGGACGATGAATTAAAGTACAGATCTAGATACCCTTTTCGGCGAACTTCTGAGATCCATGAAGTTGACCTTCAAAATCTTGAGGTTGTCCTTGACCTTTTATGAGGGTCAAAGTCAACCTGATCTCATCTTAGAAAAATATTTTTGGGTTTTGTCGATCTCGCAGTTTCGGTTATTATATGTTAGAATCAATAGTTTTTGAGATCGTTTGACAAGGTTTTCAGCTGATTCTTTTTTAGAGGTAAGTACCTTTATTTCTTAATTTCAATATTAGTCATTTACATTTACTTTCCATATCAACAATCTCATGTAAGTGTAAAATATTGGTTTTGGGGTCTCTTTTATGTGCAAACCATTGTTCTAGGACCCCATCCATATTTTATCCTTTACATTTTGGTGAACCCGTTTTACGACAACTCTTTCTTTTTGGTGTTAGATTTACATTTTGTGCTTACAAAAGTAGGTTTTTTATGCTCTTGCATTTATATTTCAAAAATACAAAAAAATTGCAAAATTTGTTTAAAAATACAAAAACATTTCATTTGAATGCATTTAGATATATCTAGATCTATTTTATATTTTATTTATTCATTAGATCATGTTGTACAAGTTATCTCAAGCATGGTTCAAGTACTTTATTAAACCTTTGGATAGTGATGTTGATTTTTCTTTTCCTCCTGAAACCATTGTGATTGATCCCTTGGATAAGGACATTCATTTATCCCCTCCCCATGAAGAAACTTTGATTCAAGAGGGTGATTTATTAATGGATGACATATTCATAAATGATGATAACTCTTTTTCTAAAACACATGTAGACATTTTAGTGAAATAAGATGACATTATAGACACTTTACCTCCATTTGAGACTCCTTCTAGTGATGAGGCATTAGTGGAGAATGATATGCATTCCCTTAATGCTCTCCTTTTTAGTGATGATCCTATAGAGAATCAAGATCTTAACTCATCTCCTCCTAGGATGTCCTCTTTTCTTCCTTCTTGTGAAGCTATTTGTAGTGTTGAGACAACTAAAATGGTTTATCCTAAACCCTTGTTAACTGTCAAAGGTTGTCCTCACCTTATTATGAAAGGAAAACCTATGGAGTCTTTTAATGATCAAGATTCGATAGCTCACACATATCATACAAGGAATAACCTTCAACCTAATCTGGTGGTTTCTACTTCTTTGCCACCTTCTCAACCTATTCTTCCTCTTCCACCTCATCTTCCTAGCAAGGAGTATGATTTGATAAACCAATTGCAAAATACCCCTGCCAAGATTTCTTTATGGGAGCTTCTTCAAACTTCAGCTACCTACTATGAAGCCTTGCAAAAATCTCTAGCAACTCTTCCTACTCCACCTCCTAATCAAGAGAACATTAATAACTTCTTACAATGCATGCATGCTACCCTGGGTCCTCCTGACATTGTATTTACTCAAAAGGATTTAACCTCTAAAGAAGTTCAAAATCAATATGATGCTCTTATGGTTGTTGTTTCTATCAATAAAAGTATCATTCATTGGACCTTGATTGATAATGGATTTGGGCTTAATGTTTGTAGCATGGACATGCTCAAAGTGATTAACATTGACCTTTCAATTATTCAACCTGACAATGTTCCTATACATGGCTTTGATAACATTGCTAAGAACACTTTAGGCATCATTACCTTACCTATCAAAGTAGGACCGGTCATCCTAAATACACCTATTCATGTTATGCCTAGACCTCTGAATTATAATCTTCTTTTGGGTAGACCTTGGTTGCATGAGATGCATGTTGTTCCTTCCACCCTTCATCGTAAAGTCAAGTTTATATATAACAATGGGATGTATACACTTCATGCAGATGATGCACCTAATCCTTGTTTGAATATTCAAACCCACACTACTCCTATTTCTAATAGTAATCCTCCTTCATCTAATGCTCTTCCTGATGATGATTGGGGAACCTTGGATTTTAATCCTACCTTTATTGGAGAATATAAGGTTAATGATCTTGATTTTATGAAGAAACAAAGAGAATTTGAACAATGATTTTTTACTTCTACTACCCTTAGTAATAACTTTGTCTCTGCTTCTACCCACAATGAATCTTTCAAACCTACTAATGATGACATAGTGACTACTGAAGCTCCATTGATTCCTTTTGATATGGCTTCTTGTTATGGTCCTAGTTATCACCTCCTAGTTAAACAAGGATTTAATGGTCAAGGATGTGGTAATCATAAACAGGGAATTCAAATGCCCTTACACACTGGGGGGCATGAGCATTCTTATGGATTGGGATTTAATCCTCGACAACAAATAAATGTTAACAACATCTCAAATAACACTGCAAGACATGATGAACCTGTGAAGGAATTTGACCAAGAAGTTCTTTTGCCTAAACTCCTTCTTGCTAAGATGATTACTAGACCTAAATGTAAAAAGAAATGTAGTCCACACTTGAAGACTCTTCCTTTTTGTTTATATCATAGA
Source organism: Chamaecyparis obtusa (assembly GCA_027943335.1). NCBI lineage: Eukaryota > Viridiplantae > Streptophyta > Pinopsida > Cupressales > Cupressaceae > Chamaecyparis > Chamaecyparis obtusa. The sequence goes on from BSBK01000598.1 coordinate 762,820, forward strand.
TATCATGATCACTCTACTAATGAATGTCAAGCTTTACATTATAAGATTAGGCAAATCATTGATAATAAGGTTATTTATATATCATGTGACAATGAGTTGTATTTCAATCCTATTTTCTATAAATAACATTTATGTTCCTATTATGGAGCTCCACATTATATAAACAATGTTAGCCTAATACTTGGGGGCTCATTGTCTTGAATAGTGTTGTGAGTGATATAATAGGTCCCTTTCCATCCTTGTTCCTACACTTGGGGCCCAAGGATGTCATCTCCTTCTTTTCTTTCTTTTCGGGATTCACCTCTTTCCTTGGTTAAGTAGTATCTATCTATTATGTGATATCCAATCATACATGAAAATTTTGGTTTGCATTGAGGATCTTTTTCCTTGATCACAACATATTTTGTTGTTTGACATTGGGTTTCCATGGTTGATATATCTCTCACCTTGGAAGTTGAACAATGTGCTATCCCTCATAGGGGTTACTTTTTCACTTCTTGCATGATGTCTCTTTGCATTCGTCCCTTCCATGGCCTCATAGGAGCTGTGACCTTCTTGGCTTGGACTAGGTGTTGTCTATGGATGTTGTCTTGATGCTAAAGAAGGCTTTATCCTTGTTCTTCTCTTTCCTTAACATGTCAAAATAGTATGTTTTTTCCATCTTAAGGAGGAAGGCATATATACGGCCTCCCTCGCTCTATATTATGTATTTTTGTTCTAACCTTTTGTTTTACAGAATGCTAAATCTTAGAAGGTAACACACATAAGTTGCTAAATCTTAAAGGGATGCACATTTCCAATTTCAAATATGTTAAATCTTCTGAAGGTAATGCACATAAGTTGCTAAATCCTGAGGAGACACGCATTTTTCAAAATTTTCAATATGCTAAATCTTGGAAGGTAATGCACATAAGTTGCTAAATCTTGATAAGACACACATCTATATGCTAAATCTTTTGAAGGTAACACACATAAGTTGCTAAATCCTGAGGAGACATGCATTTCATATTCATAGTGATATAAGAAGGTGGATCTATGGGTATTCCAAAAGCCATTAGAAGACACACTACATACATGCACAAAGCTGCTAAAAGGTGCACAACTTTATGGGGTGACTATCAAGTGTTTTCTTGGTAGGCCATCCTATCCTTTTGTGGTTCACAGTGAGATACACACATCTTATTGGGTGAGCTAACCACTCCTCTCTCTCCTTTTCTCTCTTTTCTTCAGTAATATCTCTCTTATTACAATCTTGGAGTTAACGAATACTTGAGTCCCTTGGGGCTTAAGGTTCCTTTGTCCCTTTGATTTCAATAAGATTATCTTTTTCTTTGTGATCTCCTTTACCAAGAGTTTGCATCGAGTCCATACTCTTGCTAAAGTGGGGTCTTAATGTATTGTCTTAAAATGGAAACACTTCCATGATAAGAGCATTTAGCCCTCTGAGTAAGTGGTTTGGTGTCATGTTGAACACCTTGAATGGGTTCTCAACTTGGATCTAGCTTTTTCCCCTATTCTACCCCATTTTCCACTTCTTCCTGGCATTTTCCTAGCATTTTGGACTATGAACCTAAGATTCTTGACCTCAGGGTCAAGGCCAACCTCTTAGGTCAAGGTGGACCTCAACCGTAACCTAGGTCAGGGATGACCTTGACCTTGACCTAGGTCAAGGTCGACCTCATCCTTGACTCTAGGGTCTGGGATCCTAGGGGTTAGCTTTTGGTTTCGGGATTTCATCAAAATCTTGTCTTTTCCCTCTTTGGGGCCACTATTTCTCAGATTAAGTGTCAAATTATCAAATTAATATTTGAGGTGGACCTCTCTCAAAAATTTTATAGGATTCTTAATTTATTATTGGTGATTACCTTTCTCGAGTTTTGTGCCTAATGCTCAAATTAACTTTGGGGTTGGCCTTACCTTGAATTTTGTGACAAGGTTCTTAAATAATTATTTTTATTTCTATATTAAGGGTGGTCCCCTCCTAGAGTTTTGTTTCAAGACTTTAATTTAATTTCCTCTCCATGTGCACCTCTCTAGAGTTTTGTGCCATGGGCCCTTAATTATTGTTTTCTACGAGGCCTCTCTTGTGCCCTAGATCACTATAAAAGGGAGCCTTCCTCTCTCATTTTCTCCATCTCATCTCACAATCTCTCAAGCTCTCAAGCATTGAAGCATTGAAGCATTCAAGATCCAATTCATCAAGGAGATCCATTAGTAGCCATTGAAGGATTCAAGCTCTATGGAGCTCTCTTGTTGAAGATTCCTCCATTTCCATTCAAGACTCTTCCAAATTCAAGATCCATTCAAGATTGGTGTTGAAGATCTAAAGATAATTGATTGGAGACATCCTTCATTTGATTCTACATTCATCCATTCTTGTGGATTCAAGGATTTGAATCCTCCACAAGGGTTTCAACATAAGCAAGGTGAATTGTTCCATTTACTTTGTTTATTAGTGCAATTTAAATTCAATTTCAAGGTTAATTCCTAAATTGGGGTTTGACTGAGGCAAACCCCTTCCCCCCCAATAAATAAAACCATTTTTTCTTGTAGGTAAAGGTGCGGGATAGTAAATTAAAGTACAGATCTGGATACCCTTTTCGGCAAACTTCCAAGATCCATGAAGTCGACCTTCAAAATCTTAAGGTCATCCTTGACCTTTTATGAGGGTCAAAGTCTCTGTGTGTGAATTTTGTACCTAGCTGTAGACACAACACTTCAGTAAAACATTAGAGGTTAGCCAAAAACCAAAATCTTGCAATGAAATGGAAACTAAACTAACCAGGTGATTTATTGCCTTCTATTAGGTGTGAGTATGATACTCTCAGATCAGACTGAGACCAGTGACAATGCAACACCTAAACGAAGGATTTGAATGCAAAGAATGAAAACTATGAATGTAGATTAAGCTATATTTTTGGATTTTCTATGCAATAACATGAAAAACTATATGAAATTAATCTAGAATGAATGATAATGATATTGAATACAGATTTAATCTAAGAATGTTATAAATAAATATGAAAACTATGATATGAAACTATGCGAAAGCTATGATCAACTATGAAAGATCTCACAAATCGTCTGTCGCAAGTGCTTAATCCTTCAATCGCCAATTCACTAGAGTAATTGTGCAAATTCGAGAGTCCTTTTTTATGAAGAGCTGAGCCTTGGTTTTATAGAAATCCAGGGCTTGAGGATGCATTGAAAAAAGCTATAAATCACTCTTGATAAACTCAGGTTGATTTTTGTGTTATCAGGAAATCAGAGATAATTAACTCACAAAATCATGCAAGAACAACTTTTTAACTCAAATCAAAAGTTTAGATCAGCTTTGAACTCAAAATAGAATGTTGAGTTTCCAAAAGTTAACAACTTGCATTGATTTCCTGATTTTGAGTTTAATTGCTCTTTGAATGTGCACAATTAATTATGAATTAATTAAATAAATAAAGTGATTTATTCTCAACTTAACTGATTTTTGAATTAAAAGAATTGATTTATGGGTTAATCAATTATTAAATCAAACTTTATTCAAAAACTATATTATTAAAAATTGACAATTGACATGAATTAATTAAATAAGAATTTAATCAATTAGTCATGAGATTTTTTATTTATTATCAAAATTAAATAATACAATTTAGGAATAATTAGAATTAAATTCAATTAAATAATTAAGTGGCAGTATTAAATCTAATTAATTAAATATTTAGAATATTCAATTAATCAAACTTTAGGATAAATAGGATTTATCACCAAATAATAATTAAATTAAAGATAATTAGGATAAATAGGAATATTACTAGGAATATTCCCTGATGCAGAATTTAGGATAATCAATTAGGATTCGATGATGTGCAGATGTGCCTTAGGTTAGGACTTTTGATGTCGATTTTGTTTGAATTGAAGATGTAGGAGGTTAATGAACCTATAGCCCATTTTCTGGGTATTACAAAGTTGACCTGATCTCATCTCAGAAAAATATTTATGGGTTTTGTAGATCTCGCAGTTTTGGTTTAAATATGTGGGAATCAACAGTTTTTGAGATCGTTTGACAAGGTTTTCAGCCGATTCTTTTTTGGACGTAAGTACCTTTATATCTTAATTTTAATATTAGTTATCTACATTTACTTTCCATATCAATACAATCTCATGCAAGTGTAAAATATTGGTTTTGGGGTCTCTTTTATGTGCAAACCATTGTTCTAGGACCCCATCCATATTTTATCCTTTACAAATGCTTTCAATAAGTGTCAACCCTCTTTATAAAGGGATTTGATTGGTTTAGTTGTCTAATGAGAAAATATACACATTTTGTTGTGTTCAGTATAATAGAACTACTCTTTCTGTGTTTCATGTATTGTTCCATTACTATATAATCAGTTTATGAGAATATAATGAAAGAGTGATTTTGAAGTTATCTTTTGTGTTAGTAGTTAGCAGAAGCCAACCAAGGGGGCCCACTTGGGAGGTGGAGTAGATTAGGATAGAGTAGCATTGATTTCTGCATTTTTCCATGTTTTCAAGTAGAAGTTACTATTTTACTCCTGCAGCATTACTACTGTGAATGTTCCTGCAGCATTTGCAGAGATAGACATAGTGAACATTTTGAGTTGTTAAACAAGCCTAGGTTAAGTTTACAAGCTTTCAGTAGTAATTTCATTAAGTAGTTAAGTGTGCTTACTTTCCTGCAACAATAGCATAGGTTTCTTTTATGCATTTTATCTTCCTGCAACATAGGTAGTATGATTCTTTGAGGGACTTAGTGCACAAAATGTGATGTCCCATTTCAAGTCTACGTCCCTAGGTTGACAATCTAAATGCATTTCATGATGGGAAAAGCAATCCTTAGTATGAATACATTATTCTTAAGTGAGACAATGGCATGATTATCATTACCTATTGTGAGACTGTTCATTTTTGGCGTCGTTGCCAGGAATGGTGTCAAACTAAGAACCTTAATGAGTCATTTGTTTTTAAGATAGTTTTCCATTCTTAGTCAATAGTCAGTAGCCATGAGCTTACTTCACAAGTTCATTAGCTCACTTGCATGCATCGAAGAAGGTGAGATGTTTATGAAATTTTTTTCCCAAAAGAACCTGTTAAACTAAAAGAAGAATTTGAAGAAACCGAGTTACCATTTCTTGACGCAAGTCCTAAGTTTGTTGCATCATCTTCAATAGAAGGAGATCCTCTTGATCCATTTGACCTACATCCTTTTGCAGAGATATTAGCCATTTTCCTTGATAATTCTAATCTAGGACCATGTGTTGACCAAAACCTTTTGGTTAATAATACTAGCCAGTCACAGTTTCATTATCCAACACCTCCAATAATGGCAGCTCCTACCTTTCCATTTCCTATTCCAAGTTTTATCAACAATCCTAATCTCAAGAACATACATGCTTTGACCCTTCCAAAGTTCTATGGCCTTATTACAGAGGACCCTGACAACTTTTTGTTCAAGTTTGACATTTTGTGTCAAAGTTTTGACTATAACACTGATAGTCATAAGCTAAAGTTATTCCTAGAAACATTGAAAGAGTAATCTCTCAAATGGTTCATGGGCTTAGGAGAAAATGCAGTAACTAATTGGAATGATTTGAGAGATTTATTTCTATAGAAATATAAGGAATACTGCAAAGGAGGCGATTTAAAAGGAGATGCCATCTTTTGAATCTCACAGAAGGAAGATGAGACCTTGGAGGACTACATATCATGCTTATTATACAATCTACAAAAGAATCCTCAACATGCGCTCCAGGAGGATTCACAAAAGTTAATCTTTTTAAGAGGAGTGAATGATAACTGCCTGGAAGCATTGGACCTTATGGTTGGAGGGTATATATCTCAGTCTTCTTGGGATGATCTCAAGAAGATTTGTTTGAATTTTTCCAGAGCAGCAGTAAAAAAGGGAAGAGGATTTCGTCCAACGCTTGCAAAAGGAAGTGGCTCCGACATTTCCAAAATAGAAATCTCAAACCTACTATCAGACTTCAAGCAAGACATCATTAATGATGTTGCTACACACCTAGACATGATGACTACCAAGAAGAAGCATGTAGATGCAGAGGCATGACTCGTTGAATACTATCTCCATTGCCGCAAGTAAAAGAAGGATTGTCACTACAAGCTGGTCGGGAACCTAGAGAATCAACACCTTCCAACTAAGTACTTAAAGATAGAAGGAGAGGATGAGCAAGTGTTCTTTGTTGCTCAACATCCACCATGGGCCATGAGACAAGGTACGTCTCAAGACCCATTACAAATTTCAAATCCTTATAATAGTTAGTGGCAAAACCAGAATGTCCAAAACCCTCCTTAGTATACTCAATCTACCTAGAATAATGCCTGGCCCAATAACCAACATAAATAGTGGTTTAATCCACAACAACCCTAATGGCCATAACCTCCAAACCAATGGAAATCACCACAAGGAAATTGGTAGTCCACTAATCAATGGATAGGACCTCAATAATGTTTTAATTTGAATCATGGATATCTACCTTTTCCACCTCCAGTGAATCCACTTGCAATTGTTAGGTTGTGGTGACTGATCAGGAAAGTACTATACACTTTTCATTTGTCAAGCATTTTTTAGTTGACACTTCAAACATTTCCCTAGGTTGACTCATCAAGCCTTTTCTTAGGTTGACTCGTCAAGTATTTTAGGGTTAACTTGTTAACCAACATAAGCCTTGTTATATTGGCTTAGGGTTAGGGATTTCATTATGATGTATGATTTTAGTACTTGTGGCAGAATTGAGTTGTAAGGGATTACAGATTGTAATCAAGTTGTAATCACTAGATAATAATAATATTGGACTCACTATTGGTGGATGTAGCCCAGGGATTGGGTGAACCATGTTAAATCTTTGTGTCTTGTGTTCTTTTATTTGTGGTTTATTATTTTCTGATATTGGTTATATTTGCACATAATTGTTATTTATGCCTTGTTAATCCTAAAAAGTGGTATCAGAGTGAGGTTAGTACATTTTTTCTTTCATCTATTCTCTGAAGTAGGTCTCACAAGTCAGTGGGAGAGTCTCACGGTTAAGTGGGAGAAATGGCAGATGAGGGTAGGTTGAAGGTTGATAAGTTTAATGGGCAGAACTTCTAGTTATGGAAGATGAAAATGGAGGACTATCTCTATCAGAAGGATCTATGGCGGCCATTAGAGGGAATAGCCAAGAAAGAGGCAACAATGTCTCAGGAAGATTGGGATATTTTGGACAGGAAGGCACTGGGGAGTATATGTTTATGCCTGGCACAATCGGTGGTATTCAATATTACTGGAGCAATGAAAGCTAAAGATCTGATGGATACCCTAGCAAAGTTGTATGAAAAGCCTTCAGCTTCAAACAAGGTATTTCTTATGAAGCATTTATTTAATATGAAAATAGTAGAAGGTGGATCAGTCGTTGATCATTTGAATGAGTTTAATACAATTACAAGTTAGTTAGCCTCTATTAAAATTACTTTTGATGAAGAGGTTAGGGCTCTCTTGATTTTGTGTTCTTTGCCAGAAAGTTGGAATGGCTTGGTAATGGCTGTTAGTAATTCTATTTCTGGTTCTAATACCCTAAAGTTTGATGAGGTTATTGGTGTTATATTGAGTGAGGAAATTTGTAGGAAAAGCTCAAGGGCATCCACATTGGGTAGTGTATTGAACGCAAAAAGTAGAGGCAAAACAAGAGATAGAGGAAACAACTCTGGAAATTATGGGAAATCAAGAGGAAAATCAAAGGGAAAGAGGTATGAATCCAAGGGGCCAAATGATTGCTAGTACTGTGGAAAACTAGGTCATAAAAAAAAAGATTTCTGGTCTCAGAAGAAAGATCAAGGAGACAAACATGATGGAAACAAAGACGTAAATGTGGTAAGTAATAAATCTAAAGAGGATGCTATGATTCTTTCTTTAGAAAGTATTGATGATTCATGGGTTTTAGATTATGGAGCTTTATTTCATGCTACACTCCATAGAGGTTACTTTCTTGATTATGTCCAAGGTGAATTTGGGCTATTTTATTTGGGAGATAATGAACCTTGTCAGATAGTTGAAAAGGGAAAAATTAAGATTAAGTTGCAGAATGAGAATCATTGGCTACTACAAGAGGTAAGACATGTTCCAAGGCTGAGAAGGAATTTAATTTCAGCAGGGCAACTGGGTGATGAGGGTTGCATAGTTACTTTTAATGATAGAAATTGGAAGGTTTCAAAAGGTTCCTTAGTAGTAGCAAAAGGTGTGAAAGTAGGCACCTTATATCTTTATACAGGTCATATTGTTCCTTCTACTTTAATTATTTTAGAAGATAATGAATGTTTAGGAATAGTGGCTGTAGTTGAGCAGGAAGAATATCAAACCATTGCTGTAGATTCTGACACAACACTATGGCACAATAGACTTGGGTACATGAGTGAAAAAGGTATGAAATTACTTCATTCAAAGAAAGTTTTACTTGGTCTGAAATGTGTCAATATGGATTTCTGTGAAAGTTGTGTTTATGGAAAACAAAAGAGAGTTAGTTTTGTGAAGAGTGGGAAGGAAAAGAAAAATGAGAGATTAGAGATTGTGCATATAGATGTATGGGGACTAGCTCAGGTATCTTCCCTTGGTGGCTCTCTATATTATGTTACATTTATAGATGATGCAACAAGAAAAGTATGGATTTATTTCCTTAGACATAAATTTGATGTATTAAAAACTTTTAAGAAATGGAAATGCTTGGTTGAGAATGAGACTGGTAAAAGGTTAAAATGTCTCAGATCTAATAATGGTGGTGATTATTGCAGCATAGAATTTGAAGATTATTGTTCCTCTAATGGTATTCGTAGGTAGAAAACTATACCAAGGACTCCACAAGAAAATGGAGTGGTTGAACGCATGAACAAGAAAATAATGGAGCATGCAAGGAGTATGAGGTTGCATGCTAGGCTGCCCAAAAATATGTGGGTAGAGGCTATGAACACTACTATTTATTTAATCAATAGAGGCCCCTCTACTCCTTTGGACTGTGGTATTCTAGAGGAAGCATGGAGTGGTAAGAAGGTGAGTTATTCTTTTTCTCAAAACCTTTGGTTGTGAAGCTTTTGTACTTATAGATTCTGAAAATAGAACCAAGCTGGAAGCTAAGTCAAAGAAATGTGTATTTGTTGGATATGACATTGATGAATTTGGTTATAGGCTTTGGGATTTTGAAAATCATAAAATTGTAAGAAGCAGGGATGTCATATTCAATGAGAAAGTATTGTACAAAGATTTGTTGCAACATCAGAAGAAACAAAATGATTATGTAGTACTGGATGATACTCCAAAAGATGATGTTCCAGTAGTTCCTTATGCTTCGCAACAATAGCAACAACAAATACCACACACCCCAGTGAATGTTAGATGGTCAACAAGGCTAAGTAGACCTCCAAAGAGATTCTCTCCCTCTTTGTATTCTATTTTATTAACAGATGCTGGTGAACCTGAATGTTATAATGAAGTTGTGTAGGTGGATACAAAGCTTTAGTGGGAGTCTGCAATGACAGATGAACTGGACTCTTTGCTGCAAAATCAAACATGAGATTTATGTAAGTTACCTACAGGTAAAAGGGCTTTACAGAATAAATGGGTTTATAGGATAAAAGAAGAAGATGGAGGTAAGAAATATTTAAAGCTAGGTTAGTTGTAAAAGGATTTACACAGAAAAAGGGTATTGATTTTGATGAGATATTTTCTCCAGTTGTTAAAGTGACTTCTATCCATACTATTTTAAGTATTGTGGCTACTGAAGATTTGCATTTAGATCAGCTTGATGTTAAAACAACATTTCTTCATGGTGATTTGGATGAAGAAATATATATGGTCCAGCCACAAGGATTTGACGTCAAGGGTAAGGAGAATTTGGTGTGCAGATTGCAGAAAAGTTTATATGGCTTGAAGCAAGCACCTCGGCAATGGTATATTAAATTTGACACTTTTATGAATGAGCATGGATATAGTCAGTGTCATTCTAACCATTGTGTTTATTTTAAGAGGTTGGATGATGATAGCTACATTATTTTATGTTTATATGTTGTGATATGCTTGTAGCTGGGTCTAACATGGATCACATTAAGGGGTTGAAACAATAGTTAGCACATTCATTTTCTATGAAGGATTTGGGGGCAACAAAACAAATCCTTGGTATGAAAATTTGCAGAGATAGGAAAAATAGGAAATTGTCTCTATCTCAGGCTGATTATATTGAGAAGGTGTTGTAATGTTTCTCTATGGAGAATTCCAAAGCTGTCAGCATGAGTTTTCCTAGTCATTTGAAATTGACTAAGGATATGTGTCCCAAGACACCAGAAGAAGAGACTAAAATGTCTAAGGTACCTTATGCTTTAGCTGTAGGGAGCTTAATGTATGCTATGGTATGTACTAGGCTAGATATTACACACGTAGTAGGAGTCGTTAGCCCATATATGAGTAACCCTAGTATTGAGCATTGGAATGCAGTCAAATGGATTCTTAGATATTTGAGATGTACATCCAGTAAGTGTTTACATTTTGAGGGTTCTACTACTACTGTATAAGGATATGTTGACTTAGATTTGGTAGGAGATATAGATAGTAGGAGGAGTACTATAGGTTATGTATTTACTATTGGTGGGACAACAGTGAGTTGGATTTCTCAACTACAAAAGGTGGTTTCTTTATCCACTACAGAGGCAGAGTATGTTGCTGCTATAGAGGCATCCAAGGAGATGATATGGCTTCAATTCTTCATAGAATAAATGGGACATCCTCAGATGGGTAATTTTCTACATACAGATAGCCAAAGTGCCATTCATCTTGCGAAGAATTTTGCTTTGCACTCAAAGACAAAACACATATAGTTGCGGTACCATTTCATTCAGTCAGTTTTGGATGACGGGCAGTTAAAGCTAGAAAAGAGACATATAGATGATAATCCAATAGATATGTTTACAAAGGTAGTAACAAGGGAGAAGTTGAACTCCTGTTCAACTTCAGTTGGTCTACTAGACTGAACAGAATAAAGGGACAGTTGAGTCCAGGGTGGTTGGATCTAGTGGGAGCCTCACTAGGTAGCAGTTTAGCTACATGATCAGTCTCCAAGTGGGAGATTTGTTGTTTGGTGTGGAGTCTGATCAGTCCCCAAGTGGGAGATTGTTAGGTTGTGGTGACTGATCAGGAAAGTACTGTACACTTTTCATTCATCGTCAAACATTTCCCTAGGTTGACTCGTCAAGCCTTTTCTTAGGTTGACTCATCAAGTATTTTAGGGTTAACTTGTTAACTGACATAAGCCTTGTTATATTGGCTTAGGGTTAGGGATTTCATTATGATTTATGATTTTAGTACTTGTGGTGGAATTGAGCTGTAAGGGATTACAGATTGTAATCAGGTTGTAATCATTGGATAATAATAATATTGGACTTGTTGTTGGTGGATGTAGCCTAGGGATTGGGTGAACCATGTTAAATCTTTGTGTCTTGTGTTCTTTTATGTGTGGTTTATTGTTTTTTGATATTGGTTATATTTGCACATAATTGTTATTTTTGCCTTGTTAATCCTAATAGCAATTATGCCACCTCTTACAAATATAGGTCCTCAAAAGTAAACACAGTTACTTGCTCGGCCACAACCAAATATAAATAGTCAGCAATAGTAGCAACAAATGTATGCTACTGATGCTTAGCAATACACTACTTATGCACTTAACATAGCTGATAGACACCTAAGATCAGGTACTACCTTTCTTGCACCTGAACCCCCTCTTATTATAGAAGTGTCAGACCTTCCTGCAGCATCAGTACCACTTCCAGAGAATGCTTTGCCAAATATGATTTCCTCAACTAATGTCTCCAATCCAGCTAATGTTTAGACATCGGTAGAACCTCCTTTTCCTTAGAGGCTTTTCCTAGACAAACCTATACCACAAGAAGACCAACCGTTTGATATCCTTGACCAACTAAAAAGTATGCATGTCCAGATTCTTCCGTTTCAAGCCATTAAAGATGTTCCTATTTATGGAAAAGCAAACAAGGAAGCTTGTCTCAAAAGCTTGGGTGAAAGAAAATGAATCCCAAAATAGTTCATGTTATAGGAAAGCTAGCTGATATCATGTTGGGAAAGCTTGTAATTCCAAAATATTTTGATCCTGGGAGCTCGGTTGTTAATATTATCATTAATGGTCAGTCTGTCAGAAATGCTTTAATAAACTTAGGTGTTGTCATTAATGTAATGACCAAGGATACTATGAATAAACTAAGCATAGAAGGATTGTGAACTACTCCAATAATCTTAAAATTGGCAGATAGTTCTATTGTCACCCCTGATGGGATGATAGAAGACATAAAAGTTGCCCTAGACTCTTGGGAATATCTTGCTGATTTCATGATTTTATCACCAAAGGTCAATCTTGCTAGTTACCCTGTTATTATAGGACGTCCATGGTTAGCAACAACTGATGCAAACATTAGTTGTAGATCAGGGAACATGACAATTTTAGATGGGAAAGCAACTAAGAAACTAGCATTATATCCTCCAGCTCAACCCCAGCCAGATTTAAGCACCCCTATATGGCTAGATTTAGGAGATGGGGAAGAAGAGTTGAACTCTATAGCTCAGTTCATGATGTTACATAGGTAGTCTTTTCTAAAGTTGCAAGAGGAGGATGTAGTGATTAGGAGCATCCTAAATAATGACTGTGTGGTGATCAAAGACATTTCTGAGAGCTCTGTGTTGGAGTTAACTACATATGAGGACCATGCTAAGGACTATATTTTTCCATTAGAACCCAATATTATCCATCAGTTACTACCCAGTGAAGTATTTACAAGTCCTATCTCTGAAGTATCCATGCTGAACCTTACTACTACTATTGAGCTTTCCAAAGGTCATAACCTCCATGTAAATAATAAGCTTCGTTGACAACAGTTGGAGCAATTAACCAAACTCCTACAAATACATGAAAAAGCCTTTGCATGGGACTATGGGGATATGAAGGGACTGAGCCCCACACTTTGTACTCATAGGATTTATGTCAATGAAGGAAGTCTACCACTCTACCAGCCTCAGAGGAGGATTAACCCAACATTAAGAGAGATAGTCAAAATAGAGTTACAAAAGCTACTAGATGTTGGCTTTATATATCCTATCTCTGATAGTTAATGGGTATCACCCTTGGTCATAGTACCTAAAAAGGGGGGTAAATGGAGAATCTGTGTAGATTATAGGGAATTAAATAGAGCCACAAAGAAAGATCAAGATCATTTCCCTTTACCTTTCATTGATCAAGTACTTGATACTTTAGCCAGTAAAAAGTATTTTTCCTTTCTTGATGGATATAGTGGATACAATCTAATTAGTATTACTCTGGAGGACCAGGAAAAGACTACATTCACATGTCCCTAGGGGACTTATGCATATTTTTTCCTACCATTTGGGTTGTGTAATGCTCCAACAACATTCTAGAGGGTTGTAATTAGTATTTTTGTTGACATTTCACATGATTGCATGGAGATATACATGGATGATTTTATAGCATTAGGGGTCACTTTTGAAGAAGCTCTGTAGAATCTAAAAAAGGTACTGATTAGGTGCAAGGAACATAATCTCTCTCTCAACAGTAAGAAATGTTTTATGCTAATGCAGGAAGGTGTTGTACTTGGATATTTCATCTTAGCAGCAGGAATCCAAGTAGACCCAGCCAAAATTGAGGTAATTCTCACATTACCCACACCTACTAAACAAAAAGATGTAAGATCTTTCTTAAGACACACTGGCTATTACAGGCATTTTATTCAAAATTTTAGTCAAATAGCTAGTCCTCTATACACCTTGCTTACCAAAGAGGTCAATTTTATATGGACTTCATCTTGTAATGACTCCTTCCTGTAGCTCAAGTCACTTCTAACAATTGCACCAATCCTTAAAGTACATGATTGGTCTCTCCCATTTCACATACATACAGATACTTCAAACTATGCAATAGGTGTTGTCTTAGGACAAAAGCCTAGTAACCTTGAAAATGCCATTTACTATATCAGTAAGAGCTTACATGGACCAGAACTAAATTACACAGTAACTAAAAAAGAACTACTCACTGTAGTTTATGCTTTAAACAAATTCTGCCATTATGTAACAGGTTACCCCATCTTTGTTCACACTAATCATGCAATAATTAAATATCTAATGAACAAATCTGCCATCACAGGCAGGTTAGCAAGATGGCTTCTTCTTTTTTTGGAATTTAACATAACCATTATTGACAAGCCAGGAAAGGAAAATGTAGTGGCTGACTATTTATCCAAAATTCAGAATGTTGACTCAGACACTACTATGGTTGATGATACATTCCCTGATGAACACCTGTTTCATATTTCTATCCAAAATCCATGGTACACTTATATAGCTAATTACCTTGCAACTAGTAAAATGCCCCCACACTTCTCTCCAAAGGGCATATGAATGCTTGTTGAGAAAAGTTTCCAATTCTCCTGGAATGACAACACCTTATTTTACACTAGACTAGACCAAATCATGAGAAGGTGTGTGTGAGAGGATGAGACATATGATATACTCCACACTTGTCATGATGAGCCATGTGGAGGCCACTTTACATCCAAGAGGACATCTTTGAAGATCCTAACAACAGGTTACTATTGGCCAACACTTCACAAGGATGCAACCAACTATACAAGAAAATGTGACAAATGCTAGAGGATGGTGTTAGGATTAACAAGGCAGAAATAACAATTATGTGCAAATATAACTAATATCAGAAAATAATAAACCACACAGAATAGAACACAAGACACACAGATTTAACGTGGTTCACCCAATCCCTGGGCTATGTCCACCAACAGCGAGTCCAATATTATTATTATCCAGTGATTACAACCTGATTACAATCCGTAATCCCTTACAGCCCAATTCTACCGCAAGTACTAAAATCATACATCATAAAAAATCCCTAACCCTAAGCCATCTTATACAATATTTTCCCGCTTTAGGGTTAGAATGAGTTATAAGTAGTCGGCCCAAATGGCCGAAAAAGTAGTCGGCCTCAAAAAAATTTTCCTCGGGGGCTGCGCCCCCGAACCCCTGCTCTTGGGGGCTGCCACCCCCAAACCCCTGCTCAGGGCCCGGCCCAGCCCCGAACCCCGGCGAGGTCGGGAGGAAAAGTGTACAGTACTTTCCTGGATAGTACTTTCCTGATTAGTCACCACAAGCTAACAGATGGTTCGTCCAACCAAATCAGATGAAATGCCCCTCAACCCACAGGTGGTGGTAACACCATTTGACAAATGGGGTATGGATTTCATTGGTCCAATAGATCCTCCTTCAAATGGGAAATCCTACATACTGGTATGCACAGATTATCTGGCCGAATGGGTGCCTAGAGAACTTGTAACTGACCAGGGATCCTAGTTTACATCCAATCTGATAACCAAACTCATGAAGGAATATAATATCAAGCAAAAAAAGTCTAGCCCCTACCATTTGCAAGAAAATGGTCAAGCAGAGGTCACAAACAGAGAAATTGAGGCCATCTTAACAAAAACAATTCACCTGCACTGATGAGATTGGAGCAGCCAACTCATAGAGGTAATCTGGGCCTACCGTACAACCTAGAAGACAATCACAGGATTCACCCTATTTGAATTAGTATATGGGAAGGAAACAATGTTACCAATTGAATTCAAGCACAAGAAATTGCGTACAACACTGGAATTAAACATTAATCTTCCCGCACCATAGACATAATGCCTTCTACACCTCAATTCCTTAGATGAAATGTGTAAATCTGCATTGGAGCATATGGAGTTGGTACAAAAACAAAGAAAGAGGTGGCATGATTCTCATATTAAGAGCAATCAGTTTCATGTGGGTGATTGGGCATTATTGTATGATTCCAGATTCAAAGAAATTTCAGGAAAGTTGCAAATCAGATGACTAGGACCTTATGCAATTGAATACGTCTTCAACAAAAAAGTAGTCTAGTTGACCACAATAGATCAAGTGCAATTCAAACTACTCATCAATAGACATCAATTGTGCCTGTATCACTAGCCCCAAACAAAGGAGGACTTCCTACAGCATTTCCGCAATAACACTCCAACAACGCAACAGGTAACACTTCCTGCAGTAGAAGGTGAAAACCTTCTTCCTGCAGCTTCAAAATAACATGCCTTCAAAGAATGACCATAATAACACTTCATTCCACATGAATTCCATTTCTCCATTCACTTTTCTTTATTATTCTTTCCAACCCATTCCATTTCTCTCTTCCATCCACTCACCATCCATATCATCCACTATTTTCTATTTTCAATGTTTTCAATAAGCCCCATGTTAGCTGATGCATGTAGCCGCCAGCATCATTTCACTCTCACCACCTTTTTCTTCGTGCATATGGTAATCAATTGCCAGGTAAAACTTTTTAAATCTCTACTCACTTTTAGCACATAGATTTTGGTAATTATATTTAGTACTCCAATAAATATATAATTAAGGTGTTATGCCAGTTGTATACTAATAAAAGTATCTTCATAGAATTAAGGTTAATCATGAATAATTGAAATAGTAACTAAATTAAACCACAAAGAAATAGAGCAAACTATAGCAAATTAATGATCAATTGAGCGTCCTATGGCTCTCTAAGATGTTAATGAATAATCTCTCAGCAAGCTCTCATTAATGATAGTCCTAGAATGAGAATGATAAATATAAACAATGATAAAGCTAACAATTATCAAAATAAATGCTAATTATGCTCTCAAATGCCTTTCTAAACTCAAATTGCAAGAGGTTCAATGCAATTCTCAGATGTGTGGTTGATAATAATGAAGGATTTTGGCCTTCCTTTTATAGATTTTCCAATGGTAGGGGGTGTAGTTGTGTTTAATCATGGTTGAGTTGGGGTTAAGTCTTTGGTTCCACCCTTTGAAGACAAAGCAAAGTTTGTGTCCTCAAAGCTTGGGACAAGTAGACAAGATGGATGGTTAAGATTCTTTTTCACTTTGAATGAATGAGATTCAATTTGGCTTGATCCATGTGAATGCCTTTCCTTTAATCTCATTGGTTAATTGATTTTCTTCCCTTTTGGGGTTGTTGAGAGTAATTGATTTTTATTAATTGATTTAATTGATTTATTTTAGCCATGTACCCCTTGAATGGGTTGAATTTAATTTAATCCAAAACTATACAATTAATTGAATTAATTGTATTTTGATTTGATTGCACATGATTAAAATGCTCTCAATTTTGATTGATCTCAAATTAAGCCTTGATTTTAATTTTGATTTGGCTAATTGTGCATTATGATTCAATTGATTCAATTATGTCCTTGATTTGCTCTGATTTCACTTGATTTTCTTTGAATTATCGTTAAATTGTCTTTATCCCTTTTTAGGTGATTACAAATGCCCCTCTTTGAGTTGACGTGCGAAGCATGTCGATTCAAAGAATACTCTAATCTTGCTGATAAGGTCTTGATTCATTGATGATCGATCTTTAATGTTCATTCTTAATGTCTTTCGATGGTCGATCCTTTGATTCTTGATATGAAATTGTTGCAAGTAATGATTGATATGAAACTCTCCTGATTGATGTGGTTTTGATGATCATTCTCGATATGATGATTGATTTTCTGATCAATATGAAACTCTCTTGATGATCTAATATGATGCCCCTTTCATTTGATTATGAAAATTTTCTGATAAAAGATTTCAATTTGATTTGATGATCAGTCTGTGATTTCCGTTGATGTTACTGATGATGTTGATTTGATTATCTGATGGTATGCCCCCTCAGAAATGAAACATATTGTTGTTTTCGATAGATAGATTTAAATGATTGATTGAGATGTTTTCATTTCTGAAAAACACTTTATGATATGCCACACTTCTCAATTTTCCTTGGTTAATGCAATAGATTAATATAGGTCAAAGTCAATTCTTACCTCAAAATTAGGTCAATTTAGCTTAAATGGGTTGAAAAACCTAGATTTACTATTCATTTTTACTTTTCTCTTTCGTGATTTTGCTCTGGTTCTCTTCTACTTTTTGAGATGGTTGAGCCTATTCGAGAGCATTGATTCAAGAGGTGTCAGAGATACGCGAGGCCACCTAACTAAGGACCTTCGATAAGTGCTTTTCAAACCTTGGTATTGCATTTATTGCTCATTAGTTAGCATTTATTTTATTTTCCAATTTTATCACTGCTTTGAAATAGTTAAGTCACACTTATGAAAATTTCAATGTCACCTAACACTGTTAAGTGTCGCATCAACAGTTTTTAGTGTCATGTATGAGTAGTTTGATGTCACTGAACCAATTTTTGTTGTCACCTGAGAATAGAATATTCACACGTAGCCTTAGGTTTTAAAAACCAAATTCCATGTATTTTGACGCTTGTGAAACCCTAGCATTTTGATGTCGCGTAGGAAGAATCAATTGTTGCTTAGGTCAATTCAGTGTCGCCTGTGAGAAACTTGTCACCTGAGACAAAAGTAATGTCGCCTGACAAGAATTATGTGTCACTTAAGGGAAATGTCACCTGCGATGAATAAAATCACACCTGCAACATTTTTCTCAAAATTTTCACTTGTACTTGACTCTTTTCTTTCCTTTTTTCTTTATGAACATAGTACGTCAAGATGACTAATTCAAATGGTATGATTAGGTTAGTTATGTTTGAACTAAACAATTGATTAGGATATCAGTATAGTAATACCAACGAAGTTGATTTGTTAATATGTTATGATAGGGTGATGGTCTGATATTTTACTCTCAAGATCTAGAGAGATAAAACAATGATTTTCCTTTCTCAAGATATAGAGTTAGGAGTTTTGATGCGCTCATGATGAGCAAATGGATTTTAGAATAACTTGATCAACTTTAGATGTTCCTTGATTTAATATGCCGATATGATTCTTTTGTTATTTTCCAAATAGGCTAACTTCCCTATATTATATATTTGATCAGTTCCGTCATGGGTGATTGACCTTGGGTAGGCACTTACTAATGTTGAGTTTCATGTTATAGAGCTTTGTGGTTTGAGCTTCCTTCTTGATCTTCCCTGGTTCTAGCTAAACCATGGGTTATTGATAGCTATGGCAGAGTGTTGGCACTCCGACCATAATACTTTCCATCTTCCACATGGTGAGATGACGATCACGCCTGAGGACGTGTATCATTTGCTACGGACTGCCTGTCAAGGAGAGATTGTTTATTATGATTCTGTGTATGATTCTACTGTCTGCCGATGAGTGTTCATGGATAATCTAATTGATGATGATATGATCACATGGCCATAGTTTTCTTCTTTCCCTACATTGCCTGCAGTTCTAGGTGCATTGATTGGTGGTCTACTTCTTCTTGACCGATGAGGTCATGGTTTTTCTGTTGGTTGGGGTAGGATTCTAGAGGATTTACTAGCACAACCTTGACATTTTGATTGGGGTTCTTGTGTGCTAGCACAGTTATATTGAGATCTCCATGAAGTGGTGTACAAAGAGAGTTCTTCTTTATCTATCAGTGCTATTATTCTTCAATTATGGATTTGGGAGCATCTTCCTATTACCAGGCCTATTTCTGATAGGAGATGACCGCGTGGATATCCCTATGCTTTTCTATATACGAGTATGGTGATTCAGCATCATTTAGGTCATCTGGATTATTGGAGACATCAGATAGATGATCTTGATCAGGTTACATGGTGTCCCTACCTTGATTGTGATATCTGGCGAGAGGATGATGATGAGTTGCCATATATGTTTACTCCTTGTTGGATGATTGATTGATCTAATACTATTATTGAGCAGTTTTGTTTTGGTCGAGTTTCTAGATAGTATGGTAGGATACATGATATGCCTTTGGGCAATGCATTATATGCATGAGTACAGGCTGAGAGACCTTTATGGGGCCCTTGTATTGATTATCAATTTGTCGTGAATCAGATTGCTGGTATACCTTTTTGTAGATGGGAGATGTTGACAGGTATGGCTGATGCAGGGATGTCCCCTGAGTATCAAGACTAGTGGTCTTGGAATAGGTTTATTCATTTCATAGATCCGGTGGAGCCTATTCCAGCTTAACATGGTGGTGGTGATGATGGGCGTGGTGGTGGTAGACATTAGAGGTGTTGAGGACATAGAGATCCTCTAGTTGTTGTAGGTAGAGGATGGGTGAGGGATGGACATGGTCAAGATAGAGCCAGAGATAGACAAGTTGATGCAGTCCAAGTAGTTCATCCTAGAGTAGTAGTTAGACAGGATAGAGTTCATCAACAATAGAGAGCTTAGAGATAGGATCATGTTGAGGCTGCTAGATAGGTTCCTAGGGGTTTAGATCCTTTGGTAAAATTATAGAGAATTGCCTTGGCACAACAGGATGATGATGCTCAGCAAGTTCAGGCCCAACAGGTTCTGACACAGCAGATACCTCCACCAGTTCAGCAGCCATAGGATCATGGACAAGATTCACAGGATGCTCCCACTATTGGTTCTTTAGCTCGAGATATGTAGTCTATGAGGACAGATATGTCTACTATTGTGGGGTGTTTAGATCAGGTTGTTGCCTTGATGCAACAGTTTATTTAGCAATGGTTGTTCAGAGACTGAGCAGAGCAAGCACTTCTCAGGCTCCTCCTCCACAGGATGATAGAGATCTAGGTGGTTCTAGTGCTACGGGTCGTGATTGATTGATGACAGATTCATTTATCATTGATGTCCTCTATTGCACATTTCATGTTTTTTGATTGGTCGAAACCTTTGATGTACCACTTTCATGATATTGTATCTAGATATACTTTGATGTACTGGATCCTTTGAGAAACATTCTTTTGATGATATATGATGATCTATTCCTTTGTCTTTATTGATGAGTTGATTTATGAGATTATCTTTATATGCAACTATATGATGTTTATGATGCATTTACTTTTGATTATATGCAATGGATGCAATGTATCTTATTTTTATGACATAGATAGATGGATGCATTGATGTATGAATATTATGAGATGTTTTATGTTTTCAATGTATGGATGCAAATCATTTGATGGTCATATGGATATGGATGATCCTATGTTTTTTGTATTTTCAAATGTATGCAATTCTATCCATAACTACATGTATGCAAATGATGTATGAGTAATGATTCTTTTTTTGTTTTCTATCTATTTATGTATAATGACTAATGATTAATGTTATGCATGAATGCAAAAGATAATCTCATTTTTGTTGTTTTGAATCTAGAATCATGATGTTTGAATTGAACCCCCCCTTTCATTTTTCCCCTTGCAATTTAAGCTAAGAAAGGCAAAACAAATATATACAATGCACTTAATCTAACATGTATGTAGCTAACTATCATTATTCAAGATTTAGAGCTTATAGTCATCATTGAGTGTTTTTGGAATCCCATTTTTTAGTACAATCATCACTAGTTCAACTATGATGATATGAATACCTTTACCTTTTTCTTTGCTTTCCCATCAGTCTCTTCAGTATGACTATCACTGATTGAAGCCAATCATGAGAGTGCGAATACCGATTTTGTCAGATTCTATGTTGCAAGTGGATGTTGGTATTATGATATTGAAGATCAAAATAGCCAAGGTATCCATTTGCGTAAACAAGTAGAAATCTCCATTTTATCCTATGTACAAGTCCTCAATGATTCTTTAATGATCACGTCCTTAGAAAAATAATACATGATTTAAAACTTTGATTTTAAGATAGTCATTCAGAAATCAAGAAAATATCATCCTTTCATCATAGCTTGTCTTGTCTAAAACTTTCATCGATTCGCTAGAAAAGAATGATTTCATAAATTGAGCCAACACTTAGAAATTTTTTTTCCATGTTTTTCAAATCCATAGTTCAAGTGTAGTTCCATCCATTTCATACTTTTAATCCTGATAAAGGGTAAGGTCATTTAAGTTCTTGGATCAAATTTTCATTTTAGGCTCACATTGGATTGGGACATAGATTTGATTAAGTGTTCCTCTTTTGAGTGTGATGAATTGATTCTCTAATTGAATAAAGCTTGTTGATGAATCCTTGCTCCTTGAGAGTAGATTGCCCCTAGTTTGATATTGATTTCATTTATGGGATTTAAGACAATTTTTTTATTAGGTGACCAAAATCTTAAGGTACTTGCAAATGCAACTGTGGGGTTTTATTATGCAATATATACAAATGCTGGCGAATGTAATATTGACAAGGTGACCTTCTAAGTATGCAACTTACTTGGACTTTCAATGGTGCCTTTTTACTAGGTTTTCACCGATTAAATGGATCAAACTCTTTTTTTCTATTTTTAAAGCTTTTTCTCTTTTTTTGCTACCAAGCTGCCTATTTGCTAGGTTTTCACCAAGGCACTTTTCCTTTTTCTGATTTTTTTTTGTATTTTTCTCTTTTTCAATTTTTTATTTTTTTTCATATTATCAAGGCACTTATTTGCTAGGTTTTCACCAAGACAACATCTTTTTGAGGATCATATTTGAATGTTTTTCCTTTCTTCATGCTCAATTTTCCACTATTTTTGATCTTTTGTGCTTTTTCAAATGTTTTTGATATTTTAAGCTTTTCCAATGTTTTTGGTATTTTCAAGATCTCTTTTGAACTATGTACAATAAATATGATGCTCTCCATCTGATACTCTTTATACTCTTTCATCTACCTCATGTATAGAACCTCTTGAGATGTATGCTATTTATAGGTTCTTGTAGCTCTTCACCATCACAATCTAATAACTTGTATGTGCCGGTCCCAAAATCTTCAACAATGAGAAATGGTCCTAACCAGTTTGCTTCCCACTTTCCTTTTTTCTCTCTTTTTTCTTGGTTCTTGGGATTTTCACGCAACACTAGGTCACTATTTGAAATGTCCTTGGCTTGATGTGTTTATTGTAAGATCTTGACATTCTATTCTGGTATACCTTTAAGTGATCAAAGGCTTCTTTCTATTTTTCATCCAAGAGTTCTAGTTCTTGTAGCCTAGCAACCCTATAATCTTCTTCATTTATCAGTCCATGCATAGATATCCTTAAGGATGGAAGTTCTACCTCCAAAGGCAAAACTGCTTCTGTTCCAAAGACTAAGGAGAAGGGTGTAGTCCCTTTTGGCATCCTTATGCTTGTTCTATAAGCCCACAAGGTTGGGTTTATCTTGATATGCCAATCTCTACCAGAATTATCCACTGTTCTCTTCAAGATTTTCAATATGTTTTTGTTTGTTGCTTCGGCTTGTCCATTACCTTGAGGGTAATAGATTGAAGATGAATGATGTATCATGTGAAATTTGGTGCACAATTTTGTTATGTCTTTGTTCTTGAAATGCCTTGCGTTATCTGTTATGATGGCATGAGGTACACCATATCTACAAATTATATGATTTAGGATAAACAAAGATATCTATTTGCATGTTGAAGTTGATAGGGGTACAACTTCCCCTCACTTAGTAAAGTATTCTGTGGCCATTATGATGAATTTATGCCCATTCGAAGATGGTGGATGAATCATTCCTATTAGATCTAGACCCCAGTGATAGAATGGCCAAGGTGTTGTCATTGGATGAAGTTCTTGCACTAGTGCATGTATCAAATTTCCTTGTAATTGACACTTCTTACAAGTTTTTGCAAAGTTACAAGAATCTTTTTCCATGGTAGGCCAAAAATATCCTATCCTAAGAAGTTTCTTAGCTAAAGATAATCCATTTGAGTGTGATCCAAAAATTCCTTCATGAATTTATCCTAAGGCTAAGTTTGATTCTTCCTCTTCTAAACACCTAAGGAGCATTCCGTCAAGACTTTTCCGATACAATGTTTTAGAAATTATATAGTATATTTGGTGGCTTGTCCTATGAATCTTTTCTTTTGGTTTCTGGTTTGATTGATAGGAAGGATTTGGTCTCTCAAATAGGTGTAAATTGGTCCATACCAAGGTGAGTTGGTTGTAGTAAGTAGGAAAATGGTATAAGGATGGGTTGGGTCATATGCGGGTTGAGTTGCTTCTTCTACCAAGAACTCGTATCTATCACTCTGATCAGGCATTTGCAAAACTGATGCTAAGGTTGCCATGACGTCTGCTGCTTTGTTCTTTTCTCTCAATACTTGCTCAAATGTGATGATTATGAAATACTTCTTGAGATTATCCACCATGGTTTTGTAAGGTACTAATTTGTCATCTTTTGTCTGATATTCTTCATTGACTTTATTTATGACTAATTGTGAATCTCTATATACCTTTAATTCTGTCACTTTCCACTCTAATGCCAACTTGATTCCAATAACCAAGGATTCATATTCTGCTATATTGTTTGTACATAGAAATAGAAATTTGTACGACTTAGGGATAGTAGAGCCTTGAGGTGTGATTAGAAGTATGCCTGCTCCTGACCCATGGTGAGTGTAGGAACCATCAAAATAAAGGTGCCATGTTTTTGCCTCAACATTCACAATCTCTACATCTGGGAATTCAACTTGTATAGGATGATCATCATGAAGTGGTGCTTCTGCTAATTGGTCTGCAATGACTTTCCCTTTAATTTCTTTTCTATCAACATATTCTATATCAAATTCACTTAGGATCATCACCCACTTTGCTAATCTTCCATTTAATGTTGTTTTTCTTAGTAGATACTTCGAAGGGTCAATTTTGGCAATGAGCCTTATCTTGTGGGCTAGCATATAATGGCATAATTTTTGGGAAGAAAAAACTACAGCCAAGCATGCCCTTTCCATGAAAGTATAGTTCAGCTCATATTTGACTAAGGTTCTACTAATGTAGTAGATTGCTTTCTCTTTTCCATTTTCATCCTCTTGTGCTAGAAGTGCCCCCAATGAATTCTTTATTGTTGAAATGTACAAGATTAAGGGCTTGCCTCTAATAGGTGGCATCAATATTGGTGGTTTCATGAGGTATGTCTTTAGTATATTGAAAGCTTCTTCACATTTTTCATCCCACTTGAAGATTGTGTCTTTATGCAAAAGTTGGGTGAAATTATGGCATTTTTCTGCCAATTGAGAGATGAATCTCCTAATGGATTGTATCCTTCCTTGTAAAGATCTCATCTGACTAATGGTTTTAGGTGCTTCCATTTCCATTATGTCCTTCACTTTAACGGGATCAACCTCTATCCCTTTGGCAGATACAATGTAACCTAGAAGTTTGCCAGATTGGACTCCAAAAGCACATTTATTTGGATTAAGTCTTACTTTGAACTCCTCTAACCTTTCAAAAAAATTCGCCAAGATAGGTAGATGTTCTTTTCTTGAATGCAACTTAGCTAGTATGTCATCCACATAATCCTCCATGAACTTATGCATCATATCATGGAATATTGTAGTCATTTCTCTTTGATAGGTTGCTTCGGCATTTTTCAAGCCAAAAGGCATGACATTCCAACAAAATGTACCCCATGCACATGTAAAGGCAGTTTTATCTTGGTCTTCAGGTGCTATCTTGATCTGATTATAGCCACTAAATCCATCCATGAGTGAAAACATGGAGTGTCCCACTATTAGGTCTACAATGGCATCAATGCTCGGAAGTGGGAAATCGTCTTTAGGACATGCCAAGTTTAAGTCCCTAAAATCCATGCAGATTCTGATGGACTTATCTGCTTTTGATACTGGCACTATATTGGAGATCCATTGTGCATAATCAATGGCTCTTATAAACCCCACCTTTAATAGCTTCTCTAACTCCACTTTGACAAGTAGGGCTATATGAGGGTGCATTTTGTATACTAATAAAAGTATCTTCATAGAATTAGGGTTAATCATCAACAATAAGTGAAATAATAACTAAATACAACCATAATTGAGCAACTATTTAACAAAATCAATGACTAATTGAGCATCCTATGGCTCTCTAACTAAGATGTTAATGAATAAGCTCTCAGCAAGCTCTCACTAATGACAATCCTAGTATGAGAATGATAGAGATAAAACAATATGCCAAAGCTAACAATTATCAAGATGAATGCTAAAATTGCTCTTAAAAGCCTTTCTAAACTCAAATTACAAGAGGTTTGATGCAATTCTTAGATAGGTGGTTGATAATAATGAACGATTTTGGCCTTCCTTTTATATTAAGATGATGCATTATCAAATTTGGGTCTAACCCCGACATATCATGATAAGACCACGCAAAGTTAATTTGCTTTTCCTTAAAGAACTTGATGAACTCTGTTCTTTCTTTGCTTGATAGGGATGATGCTAAGTGGATAATCTTTGGCTCTGTTTCTGATCCAATGTTTATCTTTTCTGTTGGCTCGATTAGAATTGGAGACCTTTCTTCATAGTGATCTGGTAGAACATCCAAAATCCCTTCTATAGGTGCCTCAGTTGGGTTTTCACCTTTAGAAACATCCTTTATTTCTTTTTTTCTTTCTTTTGAATCTAATGTTACCACAAAATGGTTTTCAACACTCGATTCTTTTCCTTTTCTATTTTTTTTTTTCATTTTTTCTTGGATTAAGAGTTTGGATGCTCCCTTTGATCATTTCTTCTTGATAGTCCTTGGCAAAAGAAGGTTCAACCACTTTGAGGTATTGGGACAATGTGTTGTCGTTCAAGAAAGTTGGCAAGGTATCGGGTTCAATGGTATTCCATTCAATTAGGTTCGGCTGAATGAGAGTTAAAGGGTCAACACTTGGGTTTGTCTCAATTGGGTTTAAAGTGTATATCTCATTGTTGGAGGGTTCATCCATTGTATCTTGAAGATCTCAAACATGGGCTTCCTCTAAATGCTCTAAAGAAGAAGGATCAAAATCCTCCTCACTAGACTCCACTATGGTTTCTATTGGATAAAACTTGTGTGGATTAAACCTAGCATTTGATTCTTCCATAGTAGGTCTCCATGAAGGAACATATGGCTCACCTACCCATTGATTTATTTCAATTTCTATGCTTGGCACATCATTTGGACCCTCTTGATTAGAACTAGATGCTTGATTTGAAGTCAATTCCGCCATTAGTCCTTTATTTTTGGTAGAAGCATAGGTATGAATGACATCAATACCCTTGTCTTGGCATGACTCATCTGATAGGGTCTCCCATTCCCATTCATTAGAATCCTCATCACTATGAGATTCTAATTGTAGTATTTGATCATATAATTTGGGATAATGTTTTTGTGTATATCCTTCTTCAAGATATCCTAAACCTATTTTCTCCTTGGAATCTCGCCATGTGGATTCTAGGGGTTCAATTAGCCCTTCATTTCTTGTGCCTAAAGGGCCTTGACCTTTGTACCCCATCTTTTGCATGATTGCAAACCCTTTACCATATTGATGAGTAGGGATGGTTATATTTTGAATGTGCTTGACGTGAGCACTTGATTCTTCATCCTTGTATAACCAATTCAGAATTTCATTATCCTCTTCACTCATGGTGGATGATGTACTCGCCCTTACAAAGTTTTCATTATATTTATGAGGTAGATTTGGAGGTTTTTCAAAGGATTTTGGTGATAAGGGTAGGTCCATCATGGATAAGGAGTATCCGCCTACTCCTTGTTGTTTAATTTTGCATTGCTTATCAAAGTTTTTCATCATTTTATCCATCTTTTGATAATGGGCTTCTTTAGTATATCTTTGGATAGCTTTGATAGAGTCTTCTTTTGCTTCTTCCATAATATCATCCTCATTAACCTTCTCTTTTCCTTTAGTCGATGTAGTTTGGTTGATGAGTTTTGGAGTTTCTTTAACAACAATTTCTTCTTCCATCTTTTCTTTTCCTTTCAGCAAAGGGATGTCTTTAGAACTTTGGCCTTGTTCCATTTGATTGGATATAGACCCTTCAGCATTGTGTGGAACCAATGAGTCATTTATAGGCTTAACATTATTACAATATTGGAAGGGATTGAGGTCTCCACTTACCATTGTTTCTTGCCCTTGATATAGGAATTTTAGGCATTGATGATAAGTTGAAGGAACAACCTACATTTCATGGATCCATGGCCTTCCTAACAAAATATTATAAGTCAATTTTAGGTCCAATACTTGGCATATGGTCTCTTTTTGCATAGGACCAACTCTTATGGGCAAGACTATGACTCCTCTTGACACTCTTTCTTCATCATCGTAGGCTTTTATGGTTATCTTTTTCTTTGGGTCAATAGCCTCCTCAAAAAATCCTAAGGCTTTTACCAAGCTAAGGGTACAAATATTTAGGCCAGCACCTCCATCTATAAGGACTCTTTTCACCCTATGCTTGTGGATCAACACTTCTATGTAAGGGCAGATTTTGGGGATGATTAAGAGACATATCATCTTGTTTAGAGAATGATAGGAAATGAGGTGCAATTAAATGCCCCACCATGTTTTGGAACTTGTCTACCTCCAAATTTAGAGGCACATTTGTTTCCAACAAGGCTTTTTCCAAGATATCCTTATGGATTGGTGATAGTTTGAGCAGCTCAAGAATAGAGATTTGAGTGGGAGTTCTTTGCAATTGGTCAACCAAGTTGTATTGTTTTGATGATGATGTGGAAGCTTGGTTTGACAACACAATTTTTGGAGCATTATTAGGTATAACAATTTTTGAGGCTTTCCCCCTAGTGATCACATTTGCTTATGCTTCTCTTGATTTTCCTTTTATTATAACAACATTTATGCTTTGATCTTCTTCACTTATGGTATTTATTGTGTTATCATAAGTGTGGGAAAAGTTCACTTTATCATTACCCTTTTTATGATTTTGATTTGTATTGGATGACTCCCCCTTTTCATGATTCAAAAAAGGGTTCTTGTAGGCCATGTGATCCCCATTGTTTTGAGGTCCTTCAATTTGGATGGTGTTATTATTAATTAAATCTTGCACTAAGTGCTTCAATTTCATGCACTCGTTGGTTGGATGACCTCTTTTTCGATGGTATTCACAATGATGAGATGCATTCCACCAATGAGGTTTGAATTCGGGTTCATAATTTGATATGTCAGGTAACGTGATAACTTGATAGGCCAACAAGGTTCTTAGTACATTCTCCAAAGGTTCACCCAAGTAGGTGAATTTCATTTTATTATAGCTGGAGTTTGATTTTGACTTATCCCAAGTCTTATTGTTGGAAGTGTTGGAATTGTTGTTATAATTGTTGGAATTATATGGAGCTTTACTTGCTTGATTAACATTGTTTGAAGAATTCGCTCCATAGGGTAGAATAAAAGGGGTAGACTTCAAGTTGTGTGACTCCACAATACCATCATTCACAAGATTTTTATTGTTATTTTTATTCCATGATTTCGATTTATCATTGTGATTGTTGGACCCTTGATTATTAAAATATTTAGGAACATAATTATTGTTATTGCTATTGTTGTTGTTGTTGTTGGATTTATTGTCTTTAAATAATTTAATCTCACCTCTTTTGACCAAAACATCTTCAATCTTAACTCCATTTTCAATAAGTTTTTCAAATGTTGGAGGACATTAAAGTTATAATCGATAGTTCATTTCCGCAGTCAAGTTATTGGTGAAGATCTCCATCTTCTCTTTCTCTGGGATACTTCATGGATACCTTGCAAAAATAGTCCTCCGCCTTTGTAGGAATCCTAAGAAGGACTCCCCATCTTTCTATTTGGTATTGCATAACTTGAGCATAGTAATTTCATGCTCAATGTTGTAAGAGTAATGGGTTATGAACTTGGAGGCTAACTCCTCAAAAGACTTTATTCCGAGGGTTAGTTTTGAAAACCACTCCATTGCGGGACCTCCTAAGCTTCTAGGAAAGAGTCTCATTAGATAAGTATCATTGTGCATGAACTCTATGCTTAGGGTGCAAAACTCCCTTAAATGGTCCTATGGGTCTATTTTACCCATGTATTTATCATATTTAGGAAAGATGGTATTGAAAGGAAAAGATACCATTGCTAAACTTCTGTCAAAAGGAAAAGGACACAAAGCTTCTATGGAAAAGGCCTTAGGTTTGACTGCCTTCTTCATGGTATTGATTTGTTCTTGAAAGGCCTTAATCTGCCTAGTCATAACGTTCATAGGATCATCTTGGTGTTGGTCTTTCTTAAGTTGGTCAATATCAAAATCATAGGGTAGCTTTACCCCTTTTTGTGCTAGGTTTAGGAAGAAGTTCTCCCTATCTTTGTCTATTAATTTCTCCATAACCTCTAGGAAATCATTGTCTTGGGCATCTTTCTCAACCCTTTCCTCAAGTGTCTCCTTAGGATTATAGTTGGCATTGTTGATATTGTGATAGGCTGAATTCATATCACCCATCTCTTCAAGTCTTGGTTCAAATAGGTTCATGAAAATTTCTTCTTGATTAGGATCTTTGAACACACTTTGGTACTCCACTTCTTGCCTTGGGTTTGCAAAGATAGTGCTATCTACTGGTAATGATACCCTATATGTTTGTGACCACATGGAAACCAACATCCAACAAGGGTTCATTTTGAAATTTATCCTTGATATGAGAGTTGTTGATTTTATTATTTAGGAGATTTAAAAATATAAGATGATTTTCAATGGATATCTCTCACTTGTTTATGTATTTCAAACACAACAACCACACATTAACTTGTCTCTTTTACCCACTTAAACACAAAATGTTTGATTTGTAGAACATTGTCATGGGTTTTTCACAAGAATGCACTTCAAGCACCTACCTAGCACAAGATTTGGTTCATAAACATGGCTCTAGAAGGTGGTCTTTGCTACTTTATCAAGGTTTTAGTATATAGTCCATTCAAATAGACTTCAATCTCTCATCCTCCAAGTATGTTAGGAGGCTTCCCACATGCACCAAAGTAAGATTTTGTGCAATCCGTGAGGACTACTAGAGGAAGGTTGAAAAATTAAAATCCGTTTGTCATGCACCCCATTAAGGATACATGCATTTCATTTTAGAGTGGGTTGGATTCCCGCGAAAAAAGTGAGCGTATCCCACTTTGGGTTGTCCCTCTCACTGGCCTCGTTAAGGAAAACTTGGGAGGTGAGCCCACTATTGCTCTAGCATGTATATGAAAAACAAAAAATGAACTTAGGCCGACAAGTTTGGGAGTTTGTTTCACTCAAAGAGTGAAGAGCATATCCCTATTGTCTTTCTTTGTTCCACACACTTAGACACACATTTGTTCTTTCCCAATCTCTTGACAAGGAGATTCTTAAAATTGAAGTGTGTAATTTATTTCCTATTTTATCTCAAGCTTATATCAAAAGAATGCCGCAATTTAATCAAGTTCAAGCTTGAATAGGAAAATACCTTTTTCTTTTGTAGCTAGCCTAAGCTAGGGGCATTTTTAAGGGATTTCATTATTTTCATCTCACCTTGGCAATAGCTCCTTCCAAGTGTGTTTGTCCTCCAGCAAGTTAGTCAACACTAACAATCACAATGAGGGGAAACCAAAATCAAATTTGACAAAGCAAAGATTTATGTAATGAATTATAAGTACCTTATTTGCAAATTTTCAAACAAAAATTTGAACTAAGGACTAAAGATCTAGTTAAGAGAGACAAATTTATTTTTGTAAGCTTCAATCATAGCAAGGTATTTCTGATATACTTGATTTTCCTCCTCTTGTGTTGACTCAAGAATGGCCTTGATATGTGCTATGTTTTCCTTCTTTATCTTCTTAGCTAGTGCCTTCCCTTCTTGATTAAACTTGCTTGTTGGCTTCTGAACTTTTCGATGCCTACTCATTTATAGTCAAAACGTACAAACAAAGAGTTAGATAAATGAATTTATCAATCTGAAAGAAAATTATGACATAAAACTGAAAGTGACATTGTCCAGCAAATAAGCGATATTAAATTGTTTACAAGCGTAACTTTATTGTTAGCAGGCAACACTTAAAAGTGTAACAGGCGACATAGAAAGTTAAAAAAAATGTAAACAATTTACTGCTAAGCGCAAAAAATATTTAAAGTTGCGTAAATGGATTAAGTCAAAGTGAAACTTTAAGAATATTAAGCATAAGATAAATGATACTAGGCGTGAATTTTTCCATAAAGTGCTTCGCAAAGCTCAATCACAGGCGATAATAGATTATCGAAAGGTGTCACTTCTCAGCTAGTAGGTGTGACTTGTCGAAGCAAAGGCAGTATAGCTTTATCACACAGGCGTGATCATTATGATTGTAAGCAGCAAGAAAGAATTTAAGATGGAATAGAATTTATCGACCAAGCACAAATGTTCAGCAAATAAGCGTCGACACAGAGATTGTAAGCATCATCCAAGTGATTTTAGGCATGACTGAATTGACTGTAGGCATGATTTGACTCGTTTCCTACAAAAATTCCATGGCAAATAGCAAATACAAGCATACATAAGATGATCCAAATGATAAAATTGATAAAATGAGGTTTACTGCCCCACAGTGGGTGCCATTTTGTATACTAATAAAAGTGTCTTCATAGAATTAAGGTTAATCATCAATAATTGAAATAGTAACTAAATTAAACCACAAAGCAATAGAGCAAACTATAGACAATTAATGATCAATTGAGCATCCTATGGCTCTCTAACTAAGATGTTAATGAATAAGCTCTCAACAAGCTCTCATTAATGACAGTCCCAGAATAAGAATGATAAAGATAAACAATGATAAAGCTAACAATTATCAAAATAAATGCTAATTATGCTCTCAAATGCCTTTCTAAATTCAAATTGCAAGAGGTTCAATGCAATTCTCAGATGTGTGGTTGATAATAATGAAGGATTTTGGCCTTCCTTTTATAGATTTTCCAATGGTAAGGGGTGTAGTTGTGTTTAATCATGGTTGAGTTGGGGCTAAGTCTTTGGTTCCACCCTTTGAAGACAAAGCAAAGTTTGTGTCCTCAAAGCTTGGGACAAGTAGACAAGATGGATGGTTAAGATTCCTTTTCACTTTGAATGAATGAGATTCAATTTGGCTTGATCCATGTGAATGCCTTTCCTTTAATCTCATTGGTTAATTGATTTTCTTCCCTTGTGGGGTTGTTGAGAGTAATTGATTTTTATTAATTGATTTAATTGATTTATTTTAGCTGTGTACCCCTTGAATGGGTTGAATTTAATTTAATCCAAGACTATACAATTAATTGAATTAATTGTATTTTGATTTTATTGCACTTGATTAAAATGCTCTCAATTTTGATTGATCTCAAATTAAGCCTTGATTTTAATTTTGATTGGCTAATTGTGCATTGTGATTCAATTGATTCAATTATGTCCTTGATTTTCTCTTATTTCACTTGATTTTCTTTGAATTATTGTTAAATTGTCTTTGTCCCTTTTTAGGTGATTACACCAGTTCCCCATCTTGTGTCGAATGTGTCAAGTGAGGACACTTGTAATTGTTTAGTAGGGGGCAGGGGAAGTGTATTAAGTTCTAATGTCATTACTAAGCTATCCTTGTCACTTTCTTGTCATTTAAAAGCTATACTTAGGCCTTGTTTTATTAATTTCATTTATTCCCACATATTTGTCATACTACAAATCCTGATTTTCTAAAGTTGATGTGACCTAAAAAGATTATAATTAAACTATGTGGCAACTCGCAGTTAAAGTTATAATGTCCTATGTTAAAACACCATTATTATTATTTTATGCTAAAAATAACAGAGGAATTAAGAGAGAAAAGTTGATGTTTTCAAGAAGAGCATTTGAATTTCAAGAAGGAAATAAGGTATTTGTAGAGCACGGGAGAATGAAAGATTAACAAAGGAATTGGTGAGCAGAAATTTGGAGGCTAGATATTGAAAACAAATGGGTGGACAGCTTGAGAGACGTGAGCCACTACACCATGGCCTTTTACTTGCAGACATTGAAGTAGTCAGGAGGTTTAATGCATGTGGTTGGTTGGGTTATTTTCTTCAATTATCAAATTTTAATGAGGAAGTAGCAATTGAACTTGTGAATACTTTTGAGGAAGGGTAGACAACTGTATGGGGTTTAATCATTGTCACGAAAAAAGAGAGAATAGCAGAGGTCACTAGGTTACCAACAATAGGGGAACATTACCCCAATGTGCATGATGTCAGGTCATCATGAGCCCAGTTTTCCCTTCCAAGTGATCCTCCTCTAGAGATTAGCAAGCAATGGTGCAAAAGAATGTCTCTTCCTCCACCATTCAATGAGCTAGCGATGCATATTATCAGGTACCTAACATGTGAGGGAAGATTTTCAATTTTTCCTGCCCATCATTTTAAGCTACTTAGTTGCATAAGGCATAATCTTCCAGTAAATGTTCCTAATTTCTTTTACAATATGCTAAGTATTAGCGCTGAGGAGACTCAAAAAGGGACTATAAATTCTATCACCCATCATGTCCTAATTAAACTACTAGTCAAAAAATCCCTTAGGGATGTCTCTCCCCTAGCATGGTTAGAATTTGTCTAGCATAAAACATTGCAACCACAGGTTGACCCTATTGAGCAACCCCTAGGAAATGATGCAGAACCTTCTGAGCCCGCTGTAGAAACAACTACACAAGAAAAAGAACCAAAATTACTTGAAGAAAATATACCTTCACCCATTCTGGAAAGTAATGTTCCTACTTCTTCCACAAGGGAAGGAAAATAGAAAATTAGAGAAGAAACCCCTGACCTTGAAAGTGAAGTTCAAAACCTTGTGGTTCCAAGGAGTAAAAGAAAAAGGTCAAATCCTACAACATCTATTCTTGCATCATCGGTTCTTGCAGCTGAAAGGCCAAAAAAAACCCTAAAAAAGAAGACTACAGAGGTTGTGAAAACAACAGTGCGTAGAAGTCCTCAGATGCGAGGACAAGTGTCTCCAATTTCCCTAGAAAACCCAAGTGTTCCATTAACAAAACCTACCACAAAGCCTTCTGTTGAGTATATTTCTGACAATTCCCCTAAGCAAACTGAAGTGCCTCCATCTCCCAAAAATTTGCAAGAACCCAAAATCTGCAAGAACCTTGTGGTAACATATCACGTGATGATCTGGGTGTACCTGAACAAAGCCCTAATGTAGCACAAGAAAGCATTGTTGAAGGTGTCCAAATGACTCCTCCACCAGACCCTGTTTATTCCCAAATGTCTATTGTTCCTTATAAAGCAACATGGTTTATTGAATATTTTCAACAAGCTTCTAAGGAAAATAGAAAAGAGAAAACCCATCTGCAAGAATTTGGCCCTCCAACAATACAATCTATTCTCTTCAGTTTATATAACCAGTTTGTTTTCTAGAAAACTTGGTGGAAACAAGAAAGAAACATAATGCAAAAAGAGATAGATGACAAGCAAGAGGAGATTGAAGTTCTTAAAGAACAGGTAAAGAAGCAAAAGAAACAAATGGATCATGCTCTCAAACTAGCTGATCAGGTTATAGCTTGTAGACCACCTCCCACAGTGTATGCCATTTGCTTGAAAGACCAATTCCTCTAATTATTTTAGATCATGATGACTATGAAGGGTACAGATTATGAGTTCAAATCAGCTCAAGAATTCTATGGTTTATACCAGACCTTTCCTTCCTGGCAACAAAACTTACTTTGTGAGCTCTATCTGTATAACTTTGTCATCCCTCATGAAACTGAATGGTACCCTTTTCTTTACATAGGTGATATCCATTTGAGATCCCTAATTTCATGGATGCACAATGAGGGAAATTATGATAGGCAATTGAATAACTACAGTGACCTAGAAAAGTCTGAGCCATTACCCTTAAGGGCTGAGTCGAGAAAACCTGATGTTCTCCTATGAGATTGGTTGAACCTAACCTATGGAAGGCCAAAACCTGAAATTAGAGAAAAGGTCTTTGCACTCAGAGATAAGGTTTACAGGGAATATCACAGGTTGCCCTATTTTTCATTTCAGAGAGCTCTTGCAGGGGTAAGGAGTAGATGGAATAGGTTACCAGAGGCCTTCAAGAAAACAAAGCCACATAGCCCAATCAACTTTGAAGTAGATACAAACAAAGAAACTAGGTATATGTTGTTGGGGCATCAGACTAGAAGAGAACTGTGGATTCTCCTATCTTTCCAACCACCCATGCTCTTATGGCCACTGTATGATATCAATGCCACCAAATTAGACCATCTACAAGAGGAACATCGTACAGATCATTGGATGAGGACACAAGGATTCTACTATACCTTTAGAGTGGGAAGAAGGGGAAGACAAGTGTTGGTGATTTTAGATCTATAGCCAGAAAATATAATGCTTGAGGACAAGCATTATGTTTGTTAGGGGGCAGATGATGAGACAATTTATTGTCTCTATTTTTTTATAATCTTTATGCTTTGTTGAAACATTTTCAATACATTCATGAACCTATGCCTATGTGAACTTGTGATAAGTACAGTTAGAACCCCAAAGATTATGGGTAGTTAGAATGACATGTTTTGTTGAACATTATATATAAATTGTTGTACTTCATATAGCTACTTTAATCTATGTTCTAATATTTAGGTAAGAATTGACTAATTTACTTGTATACATACCGCATGCTACTAACCTGCCAGGAAAACAAGGAGTAGTTGGAGAGTGATCGACCACATTAAAGAATAGGCATTGAAGTTCTAGCTATGATGGAGAAAGCAATCACAACATTGAGGATCATGCTGCTACTGGAAAGGAGCCATCATTCCAGAGAATATAGGAAGCAGTTCTGCTATATTTCCTCAGTGCTCATTAGTTTGTTAAAATCAGTTATTCAAACTTGAATGTACTCTGTCATGGTTGTTATATTTCCTTCTTCTATGGTGAGACTTAGTCAAAATTTATTTTCATGCTTTCAATAAGCGTCAACCCTCTTTATAAAGGGATTTGATTGGTTTAGTTGTGTGATAAGAAAATATACACGTTTTGTTGTGTTCAGTATAACAAAACTACTCTTTCTGTGTTTCATGTATTGTTCCATTACTATGTAAATAATTTATGAGAATATAATGAAAGAGTGATTTTGAAGTATCTTTTATGTTAGTAGTTAGCAGAAGCCAACCAAGGGGGCCCACTTGGGAGGTGGAGTAGATTAGGATAGAGTAGCATTTCTTTTTTTATTTTTCCATTTTTAAAAGTAGAAGTTATTGTTTTACTCCTGCAACATTACTGTTGTGAATGTTCTTGCAGCACTTGCAGAGATAGACATAGTGAACACTTTGATTTGTTAAACAAGCCTAGGTTAGGTTTACAAGCTTTCAGTAGTAATTTCATTAAGTATTTAAGTGTTCTTACTTTCCTGTAGCAATAGCATAGGTTTCTTTTATGCATTTTATCTTCCTGTAGCATAGGTAGTATGACTCTTTGAGGGACTTAGTGCACAAACTATGCTATCCCATTTCAAGTCTACATCCCTGGGTTAACAATCTAAATGCATTTCATGATGGGAAAAGTAATCCTTAGTATGAATACATTATTCCTAAGAGAGACAATGGCATGATTATCATTACCTATTGTGAGACTATTCAATCATAATGAACTTATCAGAATTACAAAGCAAATGCCCTAGGAATATTCCATTAATATGAGCGTCACCCTACCACAAATTATATCCTTGCACCGCATAAAGAAAACTATTATTTTATAGAAACCATGGTACAATAACCCAATTTGCAATGTGGAACAACATAGACCAAGACTGGGATAGATGAAGTAGGATAGAGCAGAAAATCAAAATGATTTGGGATGGGAAGATGATCCTCTTAAACTATGGTGATAAAATAGATTCACCAATGAGCCTCTGAATACATCTATAGCATTTGGGACAATGTATAATAAACATAGATTCCAAAAGTTCATCAGAGATTTTACCTTCGAATGGAATTTCAAGTTCACCAGGAGACAAATAAAATCACAAGTTAAAAGGCCTAAACTCATCGAAAAATCTACTTACAACCATGATTGTAAGGCATAATATAGAAGGAAGTGATATATGACAATGGAGATTTTCAATAAATAGTGAAAAACTTAAAAGTAAGGGACTGAAATAAATAGACCTGGAGAAGAGTGAGAAATCATTCGAACAAAGCCAATCATAAATACCAAGCTCCCACTTACATAAGTGATTAAAGGTGGTTGTCACTTATAGAAAACCATACATGAAAATGATAATGCCAAATAAAATTGGATATTACCCAATGTCATATGCACGTGCTACAAAAGAGGACATAAGAGCTATGACATAAATCAAAATCCAACCTACAAATTAGTAATTAAAACATCCAAATATATGTACTGATTGAGAAATAACACACAAAGCTAAAAGGTCCCTCATTTATTGTAAAATATTTTGAAGACATGTGAATCAAAAATCCCGCAATCAGTATATAGACATTTCAAGACATGTGAAGTACACCAGCTGGCCAAATCTAATCATGAAGATCTATGAGGTACCAAAAATTTAAAACCCCCATATTATGACAAAATTACAAAGATGAAAGGATATAGAATTTAAAGTAAGAACTAGAAATATGATCGTCGAGGGAGAAGTTAGAGCCATAAGATAATTAATCGATCATTTCCAAGTTAATTAGGTTAAAAATAGCAGGGTGGGAAGCCAGGGAGACTATGATAGAAGGAAATGATAAAATTTGATCCTTAGCACCTAAGTTTGCAAGAAAAATCACTAGGATATTGCCTTATCTATATATGTGGGTTAGATAACAATCACTAAAGGAATCTAATAGGGACCAAATATGCATCAAAACATAATGAATATGCCTTGAGAAAGAACACTTATTGATACAAGCATTACTAATCACAGAAGAATCTCCCTCCACATGGAGAGATTTAATATTCAATTTTTTCGCAGCAGTAAGACCATATAATAATGAATTTAAGCTTCCACCAAATTGGTTATCCCTGGAGGAATAGGGTGAGCCTCAAAAAAGAGAGCAGATCCATGAAAATCTTGAAGAACATAACCAATTCTAGACTTCCTCGGATTACCCTTTGAAGAGCTATCAAAATTAAGCTTAACAAAACCAACTTGGGGAGGGGTCCATTTAATCGAGGGTCTGGATTGTAACCTATCTTTGGGACAAAGAGGAAAAGGAAGGGAAGGGAAAACCAAACCCTTCCAATTCTTTGAAATAAAGCTATCCCAAGATGAGAAGCCCCGATTACCCCTAAAATTGAGGGTATAAGCATTAGTGACCTTAGTGATGGACTTCTGAAGCCTAGATAAGATGAATTCTAAGGAGGAGGAACAATTGTAGAAATCTACTTATTCCTTTCCCACCAAATACACCACAGAACCAAAGAAGGAGTACATATCCAAATGCATGCAAACATGGACTTGGAAAAAAATGTTGGCCATGATTGAAATAGATCCTATATGGAGGAGGGGAGATGCATAGAAAGACTTAACTTCTACATAAAAAACTACCAAAAATTTTGGGCAAAGGGGAAATTTAGGAAAAGATGATCAACCGACTCTAGGACTTGACTATAAAGCACACATTGGAATGCATCCACAATATTAAGCCTAGACAACCTTTCATTGTTAAGGACATGATTTCTCAAAACTAGCCAGGCAAAACAACTTGCTTTGGGTAAAATAGAATTGTGCCAACAAAAGAGATAGGCTCTTTGCTTTATCCTATTAGCATGACAAGATTGAGCCATCTTATAACCAAACTTAACTGAGTACTTACCATCTAGAGATGGAGCCCAAAAAAGGCGATCAGAAGCCCTAGAAAGGACAACAATTTGATTAGAGAGAAAATGATTAGAAAAAGTAGCATCTTGGGGATCATTAGGAAGTGCATTAAAGTCTTTCCATACTACCAATCCCGAATGAATATGAACTACAGATACATAGTTAACTAGCTTGAAACCCCAATGTAGAGAAGCCACCTCCCAAATTCCATGGAAGGGATCAACATTGTGTAAGGGAGGCAAGCCATTCCATGAATCAAGCCAAAAGTTGACCGACTCTCCACTATGGACTTCCCAAGACACAAAGGAAGTGATAATGTGCCTAGATTTCATCATGAAGTCCCAAACGGAGGGTCCTCTAGGAGGGCCAAGAACATAAATGACTCTAGAAGGATCTAGGTTATCGAGATACTTTTCCTTCATCAGACGACACCATTTAATATTGGATTGAGTATATAGTTTCCAGATCAGTTTGCCCCCAAAAGCCAAATTTCAAATAGCCAGATTGTGGAGGCCCACACCACCAGTAGGTAGGAAGAAAGACATATCTAAAAGGGACATGAGGGGAATTTTCTTATCTCCTATCATGTTAGTCATCCACAAGAATTCCCGATTCAATTTATCAATTCGATTAAAAATTGATTTTGGTGCTTGTATTACTGAAATATAGTAGTTAGGAATAGCTGATAAGACATATATGATGAGGATTCTACTAGAAAGTGAAAGCCACCTAGCTTTCCAAGCCACTACCTTGGATTTAATATGATTTATGACTGATTTCTAGTAGTTGGGTTTATTAGACCCCATAAAGAAAGGAATCCCTAAGAAAGTAGAAGGAAGCTCATCTAAGGGAAATCCTAAGATATTAACAATTCTATCAGAAATCCTAGGATTTGTATTGAACACATAGATTTTTTATTTCTGAATGTTAATTTTCTAACCTGAAACATAGGTGTAAAGATCCAAAACCTTTTTAACTTGTTTAGCCTCATGAATAGAGGCTTTACCAAATAAGAGGGTGTCATCAACAAATAAAGAATGCATGACTAAAATGGAAGTACCATCAATGTGCACACCAAGCCAGAGCCTAGAGGTATGCCAGGCATTAATGAATTAGCTCAAAGCTTCAGCCATTATGATGAAGAGAAAGGGGGACAAAGGACCACCTTTCTTGACTCCTTGAGTTGAAGGAAAAAAACCAACCGAAGTGCCATTGATTATTATAGAGAAATGAGCTCCAGATATACATGCCTTAACCCACTTACACCATTTCTTAGAAAAACCAAATTTGAGTAGTTGGGTTTATTAGATGCCATAAAGAAAGGAATCCATAAGTAAGTAGAAGGAAGCTCATCTAAGGGAAATCCTAAGATATTAAAAATTCTATTAGAAATCCTAGGATCTATATTGAACACATAGATTTTTTTATTTCTGAATGTTAATTTTCTGACCTGAAACATAGGTGTAAAGATCCAAAACCTTTTTAACTTGTTTAGCCTCATGAATAGAGGCTTTACCAAATAAGAGGGTGTCATCAACAAATAAAGAATGTGTGACTGAAATGGAAGTACCATCAATGTACACACCAAGCTAGAGCCCATAGGTATGTTAGGCATTAATGAATCGGCTCAAA
This sequence comes from Chamaecyparis obtusa, assembly GCA_027943335.1. Classification (NCBI taxonomy): domain Eukaryota; kingdom Viridiplantae; phylum Streptophyta; class Pinopsida; order Cupressales; family Cupressaceae; genus Chamaecyparis; species Chamaecyparis obtusa. Next base: position 804,019 of record BSBK01000598.1, read on the forward strand.
GCTTCAACCATTATGATGAAGAGAAAGGGGGACAAAGGACCACCTTGCCTGACTCCTTGAGTTGAAGGAAAAAAACCAACCAAAGTGCCATTGATTATTATACAGAAATGAGCCCTAGATATACAAGCATTAACCCACTTACACCATTTCTTAGAAAAACCAAATTTGAGTAAAACCTAAATAAGAAATGACCAATTGAGTCTATCATAGGCCTTCATCATGTCTAATTTAATCACAAATAAAGGAATGGAATGTTGTTTAATATAATGTAAGGTTTCATGAGCAAGAAGAGCCCCATATGTAGTTTCCCTACCAAGAACAAAACCACCTTGCTCAAAAGAAACAATTCTTGGGATGATGTGTTGCAACCGTAAATAAATTGCTTTAGTGATAATTTTATAAATGGTATTGCAGAGGGAAATTGGTCAAAAGTCAACAAAGGTCTAAGGGTCACTATTTTTGGGAATAAGAAAAAGATTTGCTGCATTGAACGACTTCAACATAGCTAAGTTCTTTCTGGATTTCTCCAACACAACCAAGAGGTCAAAACAGATTACATCCCAACTTTTTTGGGAAAAAAAGAGAGCAGTAAAGCCGTTTGGACCATAAGCTTTGTCAGGTGATAAAGAAAAGACAACAGATCTGACTTTTGAGAGGGTGAAAGGGGCCAATAACACAATGTTATCCTTAGAAGTGACAAGAGGGGGGATTACATTGAGGAGATCATTCACCCTATCATCATCTGCTATCATGAAATTTTATTTTTATAAATTGTTTTTTTTTAAATTAAATTTTATTTTTTAAAGTTTTAAAATAATAATAATATATTATTTTTACTTTAAGAAATTTTATTGATAATAAATGTTAATATTAATTAAATTAAGATTAATATTTATTAGTATTATTAACTTTTAGTGTAAGTTGTTTAAAATTCATTGTCAATATTTTTATAATTATATGAGTTTAGTAAAATCAATTTATTTAAATCTTTGTATAAATTGATTTTTCATGTATGAGGAAGAATTTAATTTAGGAATGTGATTATAGTTGTGTTAGTAATTATTTTAATAAATTAATTTATGTAACGAAGTTTTTTTTTTACAAATTAGTTTATTATTATTAACTTCTTATGATTGTTTTTCCTTTTGTGATTGTGGGTTAAGAGGGAAGCTTTTACATTATCCTTTTTGGATTGTTACCAGAGGTAGGGTTAGGGAATTGTATTATGTTTGTTTTCCTTGCATAGTTGTTTGGTATTCGATTTTGTTATAACTCAACTCTACGAAAGCTCTTGATTTTGTTATGATGTATATGTCATGGAAGCTGGTCATGTGTGTTCCTATGACATTTTGGAACCAAATATTTACTGTGATGATTCATGAGATGTTTTGAGGTTTATGAACTTAGGGTAGGTTATCTGGGTGTTAAAGGGGAAGTGGGTTTCTTTGGAGGTGTCAAAGCCCAGAAGTGGTTGCCTAGGTATCCTCAGTAGGTTACTTAAATAAGTGATAATACAATACATTAAATGGGGTTTTAAAATGAATTAATAAGATAATGGATTCCTCGCCCATGCCTTGAGTGCTAGTATAGGCTAAGGATGGGAGTGAGAGAAGATGGTTTCCCATCTAGTAGTGATGGTGAGTTTTGGCATGATCAGTTATCCTTGTCTACATCAGAGGATTTTAGGTTTTGCATATGTTCGCACTTGGAAGTCAGATTCTAGTGAGATTGTCCCAAGGGGTTGACACATGTGATGACACTTCCCTAATTTAATCTTAGGTTTCGTAAGTGTGTTGGTTGCCTCTAGATTAGTATTTGTACCTTTGAGTTTTGATTTGTACCTTTGAGATATAAAACTTTTAGGATCCTTTGCTTAGTAGTACCTGATGAGTGATTTTGGTATTGTTTTCTGAGTGGGGTCTAATATTATCTCCTCAATACAGTGGGAGTGGAACCACAGGTTTTCACAAGGTTGATGGGTAGTGATTCTCTTACCATTAGAGACTCCAATGTTCCTGTACCAGTGTTGGATGATCCTTGTTGCAGTTACTTCTTATCCATTCATCCTTGGAGATTTGTTCCTATTATTTCTTTTATTTATGGTTTGTACTTAGTTGTATTTACATACCCCACAACTTATGTAGTGGATGTGGGTTATCATGTATACCTTATGGTTCAGATGTATTTGTTTATTCTTTTGAGATGATGTACTATGTAGAAGATTTATATGATTATTCTATTCAATATTGGTTGTAAACTCTTAAGAAAAAAAATATTCTGTAAACTTAGTAATAGTTTTAGGTTAATATCTCCTGGGTTCCCTAGCGAGGCATTACACGAGGTCTCGAAAATGTGTGCATATTGTGATTTCTTCTAATGGCTTGGAAACTGGGACCATGTTGGAAATCCATTCTAAGTAGTCAATGACACATATGATCTTGGCTTGTAGGATTTTTTCCAATTTCGCTTTGACTATTAAGGCCACTTTAGGGTGCATCTTTCAAAGCTTTTGGTTGATTGGCTTGGAATTTAGGTCTAATGCAAGATGATGGACAACTAGGTTGGGGTCCAATCCAAGCATGTGAGCATAAGAACAAGAAAATTTTATTGTAGCTTCCTAGAGAAGTGTAGTGAAAGTTGCTTCTTCGACCTCTAATAATGATCTTGCAATGTATGGGATTCTCGAACATTCTTCAGTTCCCAGATTGATATTCTTGGTTTCTTCAATAAGAATGGATGACTGCTCTAGCTTGTAATCATGAATAAGAGGAAGAGGCGAGGCTTCATCTTCTGGCGCCTTGGAGAGGTTTTTACTAGAAAATACACCCTTTATTTTTAATTTTTCAGAATCAGAAAGTGCCCTATAGGGATTTTCACCAAAAGACTCATTTTTTTATTGTTTATTTTTAATTATGCAGCCAAAGATTTCCTCTCTCCCAAAGTATGCCTTGGGGTCTAGCTTATATACACGTGCTGAAACATGCCCCTAGTTTTGTTATTGTTATGTTTCTCCCATGAATTTTAGGAATGTGTCCTAGCTTTGGAACTCATCGATATGGGTAATGCTTGGTTGTTCCTAGTCTATGAGTTTGGGATGAATGAGTGGGGGGTTGATGAGGTTTATGGAAATTTGGCGAAGGATGAAATTTCCTAAGAACGTTTCATTGTTGAATATATCATCATAGAATTTCTTAACTTCCTCTTTAGAGATGTCTTCGACCTCAATGATTTTACCTAGGGTATTATGATAGGTGTAGCTAGTTTCATTCGTGCCCCCATTCATGTCTAGGCAAAATCCAAGCCCTTGATTCCTTGGTCGAAGTGAGGATTCAAGTGGAGCCTTCATGCCACTTTCTTCACGACCTAAACCACCTCCTTGGTAGCTCCATTGTTCAGTAGCCAATTAGTGAGATTTGGGGTATTTCTCTTTAAAGTAACCAAGGAGTTTTTCATTGAGCGGTGGAGTATCTCAGTATAACCATTTGTTGATGTCAGGCTCCATTTATTGGTTGTTTAGAATTCCATTAGAGAGGAATATAGAAGAACCTGTTTATTTAGGTTGTGGATATTTATGTTCTTATGGACCTTGGTGGGATGTACGTCCTTGAGTTTGTGGGTCCAATGGAAGGGCCCCAACTGCAAAAGCATATGATAAGGTATATTACCCACAACCCTTATTGTTGATCTTAATGGTGGAGAGGGTGGATGCAAGAATGGTTTCTGGATCCTAGTGGGTTCTAGAGGAACTGGAAATAGAAGTACCAATGTTAATTCCTAGGCAATGAGAGGAATGTGGGAATGGAGCTTCTAACACATGATAGTATGCAAAAGGTTGGGGATCGACCTAAATGGTGATTTCAGTATTGTTATGTGGGAATTTGATGCACTAATGAAATGTGGAGGGAACAACCTATATGGAATGGATCCAAGGGGTATCAAGAAGAATGTTGTATGGAAGGTCAAGATAAAAAACATGGCATATGGTATCTTGTACTACTGGTCCCAACTTGGTGGGTAGAGAGATGGTATCTTTAGAGGTACATTCTAGGTTTTCATAAGACTTGATGGTGATGACATCATTTGATATGTCTACTTTAGTGTACCCCACTTGATTTATAAATTTTAAGGTAAATAATTTCAAGTTTGAACCATTATCTATCATGACCCTTTTGACAACAAAATCATTAACCATGACAATGATACAAAGCGAGAGGTTGTCATCTAGTTCAATGGAAGGCATGCCAGAAGGTTTGAAGGATAGACTACAAGATGCTGATAAGTGGCCAACAAGGGCTTGGAATTGTGTGGGGTCAATGTTTTTAGGGACTCGTGATTCTTGTAAGGCCTTGTTAAGGATCTCTTGATGGATAGGTGAGGTACAAAGGAGATCTAGGATGGAGATTTGGGTAGGGGTATTCTAAAGGTGTTTTAGGAGGTTGTATTGCACACTCTATGAGGAAGCAGTGTTGGCATCGACAACAAATATCCTACCCCAACACGTAGTTACTGCACATTGACTGTCGATTCCTTTAACATGGATAACGTTAACCGTAGGTTCGACCTGGATGATGCAATTGAAAAATTTATCATAGTTGATATAGGTTGTGGTGTAATATTTTCCATTAGTATGGTCACCTTGGTTACCCTTGCCTTGGTTTTGGGATGGTGGATTTGCATTAGTCATGTCTTTTTTGGTGTTGTGTTGAGGGAACACATTTTAGTATATTTATAGGTTTGCATCGGGTGAGACCTAGGAAGGTGCATTGACTATGATCTCCTTCTTGTCTATGAGATATTGAATGTAATGCTTGAGTTTCATGCACTTCATGATGGCATGTCCCTTGACATGGTGATAGTCACAATAATTGGTGTCCTTGTACCATGTAGGATTTGGACTTGACTCATCAAATGGTTGGGTCTAAGGATACATAATCAAATTGGCATTGACCATCCTATGGAATATTACATCCAATGGTTCACTGAGAGGGGTGAATCTGTGCTTTTGATTATTTTGGACATGTGGCTTCATTTGTCCTAGTGTGATTGATATAACAATGGTTTGGTTTACAAGGGGTTGGAAATTTTGCATGGGTGGTTGATAAACTATCCTGGGTGGTTGATATATTGGTGTGGGTTGCTGGTATGCTAGTGTAGGTCAAGTAGGAGCAGTCACAAAAACCTAGATGTGTTTGGTATCAATGACCCCATCAGTGACAACATTCTTATTCTTATTCCAGTGATGAGGATGATCATTATTTGGTCTATCATGATGGGTTTCTTTGTAATACTAGATAGAGGCATCATCCAAGAGACCTTTTTCAATGTCCATTCCTTTCCCTTTGATGTCTTGGTAGGTTTGGATGTAATGCATGCACATAAAGTGGGATAACTTAGGATGCATGTTGTCGATAAATATCTTCATCAAATGTTTCTCTGGGGGTTGATATGATAACCTCGTGGTGAGGTTATGCCATCTTTGAAGATAGTCAGCCATGCTTTCACCCCCCTTTTCTTTGAATTGTAGAGATCCAAGAGAGATAATTCATTCTCAATGTTATGTGCATATTGTGTCACAAACTCGAATAACTATGAAAAGGTTGACTCTAACCCATAGGGTATCTTGTAGAACCACTCAAGAGTGGTCCCTCCCAAGCTTTTGGAAAAAAGGCACATGAGAAATTTATCATTGTAAGAAACCTCTTGACAAGCCATGTAAAAATCCTTGACGTGGCTTGATGGATCTCCCCTCCCCTTGTATTTGTCAAATTTGGGTGTTTCAAAGCATTTGGAGAAGGATATTGTTGTGATAGAGAATTCAAATGGATAAGGACAAACTTCTTCAAATTTGAAGGTCTTGCTTTCCGTACCAACCTTTAGCTCCTTAAGGGCATTCTTCATTTCTTCCCATTTTGGGTTGGCAGGTGGTGGAGTTGGTGCCCCCAACATGTTGGATCTAGGTGCTTGGTAGGGGTCTGGAGAATATGGGGGATTCTAAATGGGATACTGAGGAGTTTGGTACTAGGATTTCCCTGTCACATACATAGGTTGTTTAGGTGATAGTTGGGAATGATATTGAGGTGGCGGCAGTGGTAGGTTTTTATGAGTAGGATAGGTGTGTTGGGGTTGCAATAGTTGTTGGTATTGAGGGGATAACTTCTATGTGGGTTGGTATACGAGTTAGCTATAAGTTTGACCTATGTAAGTTGGATGGGTGCTAGTGCCACTATAGGATGGGTATGCATTTTGTGTGTTTATATTGCTTGGAGGTGGAGTGAGGTAGTTGGTGAAAGTGGATGTGCTAGATTAACAAAGTTGAGGTATGGTTTAAGCAACAATATATGAAGGCATGGTCAGATAATTGGTGAAGGTGGGAGCTGTAGCAACTGACTATTGAGGTTTCATGGTTTGTGTTATGAATTGTATGGATGGTTTTAGGATAATGGGGTTGGAGATATGTGACTGCATCTAGATTCCTAGAGCATGTATTTGTGCTTGAGTGAGACCACAAGAAGAGATTGACCTTGTAGTAGGTTGTGATGTAGAAATAGATGGGAATGCATTGGTGATTGTGGGGACTTGTGGTATGAGTGGTTGGTTTAGGGGTCTTGTAGGAGGCATCCCTATTGTGTAAAATGGTTGTTGAGGTTGTGTTGTGGACTTTAAAGGTGGGAATGAGACATGTGCAAAGGTTTGTTAGGTGATGGGAGGGGTTGGTGCTTGGGTGGATATTTATTGAGCAGTAGATGGTGGTGCTTGCATTGCTCCTTATTGTGCAAGGGGAGGGGGGGTAGTGGTGTTTGAGTAGAGATTTGATATGTGAAAGGTGGAGGTGGCGCTTGCATGTAGACTTTGGTTTGAATTAAGGCTTGAGATGTTGGGGGTAGAGGTGGCGCGTGCGAGGGAGCTAGTTGTGAGGGCTGAGGTGTTGGCCCCATGATAGAGAAAGGATTTGGTTGTTGCATAGTATGAATTATGGGTTTGGAGGTTGTTGGTTGGATTAGATGGGGATAGAATAACCCACTTGGGTATATTTTAGGCATGGGTTGATAATTTCTTCCATGGTTGTATTAGATATTCCCCTTGGGAGGACTAATGGGTGTGCATGACTGAATTTTGAGATTCCTAGTGGTATGAGAGTACCTTCCTATGCGAAGTTAGCAAGGATAGTATAAAAATTTTGGCCTATGATTGCACTAACCATCTTTGCATGTCCTAGGTGGTTCATGAAAGCTTCCATAGAACTTGTGGTGAGAACTTCATTTGGGTCATCCCATACATTCTTGATTTGTACTTGTTGTTGAGGATCATAAGAGACCATAGCGTTGTTGGGGTCAATTGTTGGGTTAGATGAACTAGCAGGGAGGTTAGGATCCATATAATTTCTCTTCTTATATAGTGTTTGAGGTGGTATGAAATATATAACCTACGATGACAAGATTGAGACTAGGTAAAAGATGATGAGGATAATGCAGTGAGGGAGGATGGTGTGTGAGATGGTCCTAAAATGTCTAAGGATAAATGGTGACAATGCAAGACTTAGTATTTGATGAGTGGATGGGTCTAAGGAACTTAAGGATGATGTTGATGCCCTAAAGGCCTAGAAGATAACTTAGTGTCAAAAGATGGGAGTTGCTTCTCCTAATGCATGACTTGTCAACCTAAGACATACTTGTGGTCTTTTGGAAGATATGATTTTTGTCAATGTAAACCAACCTTTGGATCAAGGTGATGAGGTCATAAGGACAAGATAAGCCACTCTAGACAATGCTTAGTCAAAGAGTGAGGATATAATGATGGGTTGATTTAGGATGTAGGCTTTAAACAAATCGACAGGATGTGACACTAAGTGGGGGATGTTTGACTTTCTGGATTTTTTTTTTTGGATTTTGATTAGGGATGAGGTTTGATTGGATGATGTTTCCTAAAAGGGGATAACTTGGGATGACTAAGGTTGATCCTAAGGATGAAAATGCAATCTAATGATGACAAAGAAGAGTAAGAAAGGATAGTTTTGTGATGTGCCTGCTAGTCATATGTCTCAAAGTTGACAAATGTGTGGTTTAATTAACACCTTCCCATGTAGTGTGAGAGTTTGTTGTTGAAGATGATATTGTCTACTTTTTCTTGTTCTTGCATTTCTCATTGAATTGTATTCATGAGGTGTTGGTTTCTCTTGTATTTTTTATCAACTTTCTTCTTTTCTTTTTATACTCGAGGTGTTGGAAGTTTCACTTTCTTATGTTTTACCAAATCAATCATGTATTCAATCTCTTTGATCTCAAGGATTCTGAAGGTAAATGTTCTCAAAGTTTTTTTTTTTTGGATTCTGTCAAACTAGGTAGTGACTACGATAAGTATACCTTGGCATGAATTTAAGAATGACTTCCTGGATTTGATCTCTTTCTAGGACAAGCGATCATCAAATCCCGTAAGGGACAAAGTAACCTTGTGAGAACAACATGGTTTTGGATTTGATCTCTTTGCAAAAAGACTTATAACTTGGAGTGTGTATGTTCTGACAAATGTTTCTCACTAGGTTTGTAACATAAAAAACATGCACAAGCAATTCAACCCTATGGAATCAGCTTAGGTTTGAAAACCTTTGCTCACAAACTTAGACACACACCAGAGAGCTAATCAAAATATGACCACTACAAACCACACAATGGGTCAAAAAATGTTGTATTATCTAAATCCAAACACTCAAGGATGGTACAATATGGTGAGTGTCTTAGGGAGGTTACTATCCTCCTTGCACAAAAATTATCAAACTTTCGGGGCTAGATCAGGTAGGTTTCTAGTTTAACAAATTTTAATGAGGGCATCCATTCACAACTATCCCTTGTAGTCTTGCAATCAGGTTTGAGGCCTATAGCCCTACAAGTACCTAGATAATATAGTCCCATATGCAAGATTGAGGCCTTGTATCCCTACAATCATCAAGAATAAGAATAAATTCTTAGAATAGCTACGTCCTCTAAGACTTAAATATCAAAGGGGCATTTGTTTATAGTGGGTCGGAAGGAATGGGTTTGCCTTGTTCTCACTTGGGTCATTCCCATGATATTTTTCCCTTAGCGGTAGGCCCTCTAAAGGTAAAAATACAAAGCAAGTAGAGTTCAAGTAAATGTCTGGATTTATGATTCTCCCTAAAGGGGAAAAGAGCATACTCTCCTATTTTGCTTGTTCTCCTAAACACACCAAACACACGTTAATTCTCTAGGCTCCTTTCTAAGTGAGCTATCAAATGGGTCTAGGTTTTTTATTGTCTTAAAAATACAAGAGCATAATCTCCTACCACTTAACAACCACTATACGTGAGCCTTTGTTAAATGTTCCTAAGAAATTAAATCCAATAAAGACACAATATTTATATGTATCTCCTAGGCAACCTGCAAAATAAATGTGTGAGTAGTTTCTTGCTTTTTTTTTGCCTTCAACTAACATCTTGCAAAACCAAAAGATTAGTAATTTATCATTTTATTTGGCCAAATGTCCTGCAAGAGTTAGTAGTTTTCAAAAACCAGAATGTTGTAGAAAACTAGATAAATTAGTAACCTGAAATCCACATAATATTTTCTTTTTTATCTAAACAAAGTGCATACGACAAATGCATGTCGGAAATGACAAAAACAAAGATGAAAAATCTAGGTCACATATGACAAAATAAGAAAAGTTACCTAACATGTGTTAGTTCGTATTGGCACAGTTTTTGAGGATCAGAGATGATAGTTTAGCCTGCGCAAATGAAAAAGTGTGAAGTAAGAGCAAATATGAGTAGTTAGGAAATTTTTAAAATTTTGACAGCATATCCTCCAATAAAATCATTAGTCTAATAAAAACCCAAGAGCGGAAAACACCAAATATCATAAAAAACATTTTAAAACATAATTTTTTTTAGTGTTTTATGTCAGAAAGAGAAGACAAAGTAAGAAGCACATATGAAAAAACTCACAGATGGTGATTCACGTAGATGACAAAGCCAGGTCATAGGCAACATTGCGTGAAATGTAGACGATACTTTGTGCTTGAATCTGCAAGTTACATAAATTTTAAGTTTTAAAGGGATGTGGGTCCCACTAGATGTGCCAAAATGTATATGCTAGAAACCTACCTATGTGGAACAAGATCAAACATGCAAATGTTAGGAAAACAAATCACTTCATTCTAATCTAACATGTTCATAAAATTGCAACTACACATAACTTCCAACATAATCTTTGACGAGCCAAACAAATGCACCCAATACTTGTTAATTTTCTCTTTGAGATTAATGAGGGTGTGCCCTCGCAACACAATAATATAATCCCACTTTGATTTCTTTCTTGCTATGGAGTGAATCCTACAATGCAAACTATTGATGTAATGAAGAAATCAAGAACAAGTATGAGGAACTTGTCTCAAGCCTTCACCAAATGATGAAGATGAAAATGCAAAACTAAGATAGAATGATATGCAAGATCAAATGAAACTAAGATTCTATTCCATTTACCTAGCATGTAATTTCTAGATTGAACAAATGAACTAAGGTTGCAATAAAATGCTAAAATGCTTAAGAAAATCCTATAATGAAACTAGCATGATAACAATGCACAAAATGAAAGATGATTTGCAAGGAGTGAGGCCTCCTATTTATACATTTTTGGATGGAAAGGAAAGACTTGGATGAGGTGGCACCTATGTAGCATCCATATAGGAGCCATAGAAGGGACACATAGGCTAGAGGGGATGGTTATGCAAAAGTCAACAAAGGGATTTTAAGGCTTTGTGAGGCTCAAGGTTTCTCACACATGTGTGAGCAACTTTGGGGAAATGTGTGGGGGATAAGAAGGTGGTTGCATTTAAGGAAGTTGGGTGGCTTCCTTGGGATATTGGGTTGCTCACACATGTGTGAGCAACTCATTAGCACTAATGAGTTAGGAATCCTTTTTTTAAAGTGGGATTAGTGGATAATTAGGTGGGAGGGTAGGTTTAGAAAATGGGATGGTAGGGGTAAGGTAGGTTTCTAGGTTGGGTTTAGATTAAATTTAAATTAATTATAGTTTAGAAGAATTAGGATGAGGGGATTTAATACATATAAATTTATTAAAGGGAATTTTGTGAGGCAAATGTATTAAATTGATTTAATACATTGGGATAGTATTTAAAATACATTTAAATACAAAAAGAGAAATAAAACTATTTAATTAATTAAATTAAATAGTTAGATGAATATAATTAATTAATTATAGAAATTATTAATTTAATTAATAAAGTTAATTTTTAAACATCTGCAGAAAGATATGCCAAGATGCAAAAACAATGCCTCTAATACTATTAGGATAAAAGAAGAGGTAAGCTTACACTCATTGGCCATTCAAACAAGTGCCAAATAAAATGGTAGTCATGTTTGACATTTCAATTGATTATGCACTCTATCATCTGGCTTCTACCAAATATTGTAAAATGATCTTCCAAGCAATGCTTGCTTTACTTCTTCTCAAGTTATATTCAATTGATTTCCTCATGTTAACATGGACCTTTAATTCTCTATTGTGATTTCTACTACTATTCTAACACTGTTATTTAAACAAGTTACAAAGAAAACTATAAAGATCTACCAAACTGTTCTTAGTATCCATCTTTTATTTGCTTCAAATTCCACCATATCAATTGTCCACACAATACAAAGTTTCTCTAGATTATAGTCCTCAAATCTTTGCCACCAAAACAAGTATTTATGACCATTCTAAATTTCATTCCTACACTTATAGATCCTAACTTTCATGTTAATGCAATTCTACTATTTCATAATTTTAAATAATACCATGAAATTGACAATAGGAATAACCAACTACTTCACATTTGATCCCTTTCATTATATTTCCACATTTCAAGTTGTTGCTACAATTCAAGAACCCTCTTCCACAAACAATGATTAAAGATAAGTAGTTCACATCTGCAAGCAAGAAGTGGTTATGACTCTTTGTTATTTGATCAATAGTCTAACCATATTGGTTATTGAGAGCTTGATTATTTATCTGAATAATTCTAAATCACCTTTGGTGAGTGTCACCAAATAGTTTTTTGCAACTTCCTTCAGTATGCAGTTACAATCATGCAAAGTAATATGCCAAATACTTTTTGCATCTCACCATATAAACATTTCTTTATTTTCTATGTTTAGTCACACCTCAATCATTTCAAACAAATGTATGTAATTTCCATGTACAACTCAACATGTCTTTTTCCCTATTTTTTGAATTCTTGGAGCAACTAAAATATATGTATACTATACATTAATGTAATAGTTTATGAATTTATCCATGTAAACGCTTTCTCCTCTCTACTAATTGATTTATGTAAACTATGTATGGCCTCTTTTGAAAATCATATTTTGTCACAACTTTAGCATTTCAAAAATGTCTATGAATTTCCCATCATGACAACCACCTGAACCTTTTTTGTGTGTGTTTTTAAACTTGTTATACCACTTCAACTTATAGATTTGTGCGTAGTTTGATTCCTTTAAATATATTAAGCTAGAAATTATATTTGCCTCCAAATTTTTCTCTTTACAAATTCTCGTACCACTTATAGAATTCTGTATATATTATTTTCCATAACTATGTTGCACTCAGATTTATATTTCTTCCCAATAAACGCTTACCATCCCAAATAAGAACTTTAGTTATTATTTCAATTCAATTTATTTTATTGACAAACATGTAATTTTTAATGTACACAATACATCAATTCGATGCTTCCTCAAATAATGCAATCTTTATATTTATAGTGTTTTGCCTTCATAGTTGGACCACACTAACAACAACTTAAAACAAAAACCAATACAATTCCAACAAGAGAGGAAAACTAAAAACTCTATCTGCATAGGCAAATTGAAAACATGCTTCTCAGACATAACTTTTTTCCAAACAGTTTTTTACTATTTCAAGTAGATGTACTAGGTCCCGCTTGACTCACTCGAGTGGATGTACAATGGAAAAGAACTATTTAGTGGAAGCTAATCTCCCAAAAGGGTTGCCCTTACAAAATAATTGCACTTAAACATAGAAAAAATAGAACTACATATCAAAAATTGAGTGCGGATCCCAGGTGTCTTGATCCCGTGGATACATGGTTTGTAGGCAGTATGGAAGGTGAAGGAAGTCCCTAGTACACATGCATCTTGGATATATCTTGGTTGTCTATTATCATATAATTAAACTTATCTTGTCGCCCCAATCACCAAACCTTCACATTGGACTCGCTACAATTTTCCTCCATACCTTTGCTTTCTATTGTTTCTCATATTCTCGCAGGTACTAATACATCCCTCATGGAAGATCAAACTACGAAGAAGACATCACACATATTTCAAATTCAATGAGATACAACAATACTTCAAAAAATTCTCCAAAATTTAGAAACCCTTCTTAGGTACATGCTTAAATTGTTTCTAATAATTGCAAATAAGATAGTATCTTTTTTTTTTCTAATTGCTTCATGTTTAAAACTATTAATTTCAAAAGTAATTTGAAATAATACACACAACTACCGATCCAATCATACTTGATGCAGAGAAATTCAGTGTTCACCCTTCAATTGACATTGGCTACTCTCTGCAGATCCTTTCGAGAGGTAATGACATTAACTTTAAACAACTACATTTTACTCTTTCTTATTTATCCTCACCTTTCAATATCCGCCATTTTTGTTTCTACATATCTTATACATCACTATGAAATATATGAATGTTTCTTATGCAAAATGATTATCAATTGATTTCTAAATACTAACCATATTGTTTCTTTACAGGTTTCATTTTTGGGATAGATTCAAAACTACAGACTCATCTCAAAGAAGGAACAATGTTGTCATCCACAAACATCTAACATAGAACTACCTTGTTTTTTGTCAAATTACTATCTCCGCTATGTATAATGTAACCACTATTTTATCATACTTCACTACAATATAACTTATCATGACCCTATCAAACTTACACTTTCTGCACAATATCTTATTGAATGCACATATTAAAAAAACAACCAATAAAAAACTTATGCATTTTACTTCATTTTATTGCTTCATTTGTCAAATTGCTCCTCTAACTGTACTATTCTATGTGCATCGTACCACAAGCACATACCACTCACTATTTTCCTTCTCTTCCTCTTGTTGCCACCCTATCAACAACTCGTTGCATGCACAAAAAATGTGCAACTACTAGTATTTATCTTTATTTCATACTCTATTTCGTTTAAACACCAAGAATACATCTTGTAACCATCTGATAGGGAGCTCCTCCAAGAACTATCCTAGTTCTTCACTAAGTCTATTCTATCCTAGTTCTTCACTAAGTCTATTTTTAGACTTCTTAGGCTTCCTCACTCTTAGAACCCTACTACCACATGAGGTTCACTTTTCTATCCTCCTACACCTGGAATCTCCCTACCAATTCAAGTGCTCTCTTCTTCCATGAACTCACAACTGTAAGTTCATCTATCAACTACTTGTCCCTCTTCCAATTATCTTGCAGGAGTCAAGGGCTCTTCTCCATTCTGTTCACTCAATGAACAACTCTCTTTGACTGGTCTGGTAGTCATCTCTCTTGACTCAGTCATCAAGATCTCCTGCAAGTGTGTTTCTATGACTCTTCCCTAACCGGACTATAGCCAAGCTCGCCTAGGGTAAGAGAATTACATTTTCCTGCATTCCTACCATAATACTAACAAAAAGATAAATAATATGCAGAGGCTCCATTTGTTCTATGTACAATACTGAATAGCAGAGATCAAATGGAAGCCATTATTCACAAATTGGTTGTTCCTCAGAATCCAACCAAGTACAAGATTGAGTTTACATAAACAAAAACAAAACTACAAACAAAAAGTAAACATGCAAGTAACTAGCAACAAGAATTTTGATTAAATTTAATTGGTAATGACACACAGTAAAAAAAAGCAACAACACTACGTCTATTCCACTATCTAACTCAACCAACCCTACAACTGGAAATTCAAAGGTCTTATATTGGCCTCAAATTCGTTACAAAATAAACAAAACCAACAAAACTTCCATTCTACGTACAGGTTTCAAAACTGCCTCATCGGTGTAGCCTTTCTCGACGATGTGATCGGGGATTGGTCTAATCAATTCCTGGTTGCTTCGCTATTCGATCATCCATCGGCCTAGATTGTACTGATGCTTCATCGCGAATCGGTCTGACAGAATTATGGATTCCTCGCTAATTGGTCATCCATTGGCAAGACTCACTCCGACAGAACTATCGGTCATCATCTACCCCTTTGTCACTCCTCCGTTAGTGTAAGTCATACTGATAAGCAACATCAACATGATTTAACCTGATACCACCATCGACTATCGGTCGGACTCCAATCTCCCAATGCTGGAAAAATCAATTGCTCTGATGGTTTGGTCGGCGAGACTCCACTCGATGTCCTTGTCATCATATCTTACCCTGACATTCCCATCAGTGATTGGTCTAACACGATATACACCTCACCACTCGCTGATAACCATGTCAGTTTGACTCCACCCGATTTGACCATCGGCCATCGCGCTAACTCCAAATGCACTTTGCTACTCATGTTGGCTGACCCTATACTATGATCAGTATATGCGGAGGCGATCAAGATATCAGTCTATGCTATACCGATAGTCCAAATTTTAAACACTCTATGTACATCTTCTGCAAATCAAAATTCAACAAATCAAAATTTTAGGGCATATTGGCTAACCCCTAGGTCCTCCTACGCCACCATCAACCTTTTTTAAATTACGTACTATTATCTTTTAAATGTAATTAAATAATTAAGAAAAACCATATATTCTATTTGTCATTTTTGTTCCTCCGATTGGAAGAAATAAGGAGGAGATGAAAGGAGAGAAATGATCATATCTTTATTCTTTGTGCTCCCTAGAAAATGACAAGAAAGGTGTTAAACGAGGGATTGTCCGCCACTCGGGAAGGGTAAGGGCTAAGCCTTTCTATCCCCCCCCGCCTCCATGCGAAATGCCAACCGCTACTTCTAAACAAATTTCCACCTCCCCTTCTACTCCCTCTTGTGTTTCTTGGCTATCACGTGGTTCGTCCCTTCTCTCGCTCGCTCTTTGACCAGCAAGTTTCAATGGCTTCCACAACAGCAACCTCGGCGATGGCACGAATTGCGTCCACGCCAAATCTCAGTAATTTGCAGTCATCATCATCACCGTCTTCCATACGATTAGCTATTCCAATTAGGAGATGTAATCACGCTGCCGCCTCTGTCTCTCTGCAACCACCCCTACGCTCGTTAGTGTGCTCATCCAGCGCCAGTGTTAGAGGTGTCTTTAAATCGAGCTTCTTAACCTCCGATCACGAATTGGCCTGCACAAGTGTGAGCAAGGGCAAGAGCAATGCAAGGCGGGCCAGTAAAGTGGTATGCATGGCGAAGAAGAGCGTTGGGGACTTGAAGGAAGCTGATCTAAAAGGGAAACGGGTGTTTGTGCGGGCAGATCTCAATGTGCCCCTCGATGATTCGCAGAATATCACCGATGACACGCGTATTAGGGCAGCTATACCCACCATTAAGTATTTGATCTCCAACGGCGCCAAGGTCATTCTTTCCAGTCACCTGGTGAGTATACCCATTAGATTGTTCTGCCTGTTTCTATTTCATTTCACACATTTATTAGGTGAATGAATGGTTACAGCCATTCCCAGGGTGTCAAATTTATTGCGGTGTCATGCTTGAATCCGTGACTAGCGACATGTGAATCTATATTTGCCTTTTGTTTTTTCTTTAACGCAATTTCATGGCATATTGCTGCCGCTTTTTTTTGGCTTAGAAGTTAGAATCAATCAAGAAGCCTGTTTGAGTGTAAGTTAATGCCAAATTGAATCAGTTAAGCTTAAATTGTACTTACGTTGTTTGTTATTTGGGACATCCAGAACCCATATAAAAACCAATGTGGCGGCCGTTTATTTTCACCTACTTGGATCTTACTGTTGCGTAATGACACACTGAAATCAGGTTCAATCAGATCACCTACATAGCCTCGAACTCAATTATAATATATGCTTTTGGTAGTAGTTGGGATAGATCTTCCGCGTTTACCCATTAATATTAACCTCTCTAGTTTTTACTTTATAGCGGAAATATATTATAGTTTGCTCAACGTTCAAGGGAATCCGATAGTGTGTTGAAATTGACACCGTAGAGACTAGAGTATGACAATTGGAGAAGAGTAAAAGATGTCTTGAATTTTTTGAAAGCGCTAACCAAAGATTTTCTCTGAAATTAAGGCCTCGCTCTTCCTGTCTAACTATTTGAAAATGGTTAATAATAAATATTTTTCTGGCCAGAGGAACCCGAGTCTTTAATTGATTGGAGAATGAGATTTCAATGGCTCTTGATAATCTTCCATATCTGTAGTTGGGCTCACATGAGTAGAGCGCAAGGGCCCATTTGGAAATGTAGTTCGCTTACAATCTTTATAATCTTCAATAATTGGTGCTGGTAGAATGTCAGTCTAGGAAACAAAGGGGTGATCCTTTTTTTGGCCGGTCACACCTTACAGATAACTGTTGAAGTCTAGATCACAGTTGTGTGATTGTTCAAGTCATTCATGAAAGAAGTCAACTACCCAAGTTTCTTCAAGTTGCTTTTATTTTCCTTTATGTTTTAGTAAGACTGTAAGAGTTAAATGTGGATTTGATTTCCTGAGAGACACAGAAAATTCTCAATTTGAATAGCTAAGTCTCTTGCCAGATTTTGGCTGTTCTGTTTTTGGTCGAGCTTTATTCATGTTGGTGTTGAGAGATATCTTGCTTAGTTGAAATCTGGCTGCACTATGGTATGAACTGAAGTCTCCAACATGTTTTGGATTTCTATTCACTGGATCTATGGTTCAATACCTAGTCTCAGGTTCTGTTCACTAACAGTACTCGTCATACATGTAGATTCCAATCAATTTTATTGTAGGAATTCTACCCAATAGTCCAAAAACGATTTCTTACCATTGCCCATTTGCAATGACGAGACAAATACCTCCATGGCCTGTCCCCTTTTGATGGCTTCTCAAGAAGAGCTTTGTTTCTTTTGTTCTTACTTCTTGGCTTGCAGATGCTTGGACTACTACTTCCTTCCTGTTTATAGATGCCTCTTCCTTCTTGGACTGCCTCTTCTGATTTATCTCGTCAAGTTGAAAATGCAGTTCCCAACATTTTATGTCATTCTTGATTTGAAGAGTGGTCTTCATATCTTGCTTTCTTTTTGGCTTTCTATACCTTGCTTTTGTCTGTGGCTTGGAGAATGGTGTGAACAATTTGCACTCTTTTTGAAGTAATTGGGCTGCTTGGTGATATATTGATTCTTCCAACACATGGCTACGTAATGGTGACTCATTCCACAAAATAATCGTCAAGTTGAAAATGCAGTTCCCAGCATTTTGTGTATTTCTTGATTTGAAGAGTGGTCTTCACATCTTGCTTTCTTTTTGGCTTTCTATACCTTGCTTTTCTCTGTGGCTTGGAGAATGGTGTGAACAACTTGTGCTCTTTTTGAAGTAATTGGGTTGCTTCACGATGTATTGATTCTTCCAACACATGGCTACATAATGGTGACTCATTCCACAAAATAAACATGGGTATACTAATATTCATTTTCTGTACCAGTTCTCATAACGTTGCAACAAGTCTAGTAATCATTTAACATGCTGTTGGAGAACTGCTTTTTCATTTTCATTTTTTGTTTCTCTTCATCTTGACTCAAAGAGAAGTTTTCACATCTTACTTTCTTTTTGCTTTCTATATCTTGCTTTTCTCTGTGGGTCAACTTGCTCTCTTTTGAAGTACGAGTAAAAAGTTAGGACTGCAATGTGGACTAATCCCATTGGATGAAAGAAAGCATATTACATTAAATATTTTAATCCACCTTGTGAGCATGGGGAAAAAACCTTATTAGGGGCCTTTATAAAAGGGAAAGCAAGGCTGTTAGTTGCACAATTGAGGACAGGATTGTATTGTCTCAGTTGTGAGACTGGTAGGTGAAAGAGGCCCAAGGAAGCCTGGGAAGAGAGAATTTGCAAATTTTGTAGCAAAGGGTATAGTGGAGACGGAATGACACTTTATCATGGATGCGCTGCTCATGAATATATTCATACCCATTATGAAGACAACTTGAAGGTTGACAACATGCACCATTTGTTTGATGAAGATAAGATCAACATGACTGCCAGCGTTTTAGTAAAGATTCATAGCAGAAGATCCGACATTGAAAGGAGTATGTAGATCTTTTAAAGATGCCATTCTTGGGTTCCTTGGACTGTTCAGTTTCGTGGGTGTCATTAAATTCATTCATTGGGCTGCTTGGTGATAGATTGCTTCTTCCAACACATGGTCACATAATGGTAACTCATTCCACAAAATGAACATTGGTACGCCAATTTTAATTTGCTACTTGGCTCCTATTTCTATGTGGGCAACAAAGAATGAAATTTTGCCTCTTGTATGTCTTCCTTGGCTCCTTATGCTTGCTTGCACAAGGTTGAGGGAATGATGATGCTCTACATTCTCCACCAGGCTTTTTTTCCTCTCTTTTGAGATTCAACTCATTTTTGACTCTTTTTGCCTTTATTGGAAGGTTGCTTTCATCTGTATTCTTTCTTGTAGTGACAGGGTGGTGATGTGTTATCTCTTTGTTGATGTAGTCACCATCTTTTCTGTGGAGGTTCTACTTTATCTCTTTAAAGTAGTACAATGCTACCTTCTTCTTCAATGCTTCATTAGCAAACCTTCATTGGAGACTCCTTTAGAAAGTGACTAGGGCTTCTTCTCTTTGCAAAATTGCCTTGCTTCAGCTGTCTTAGAACAGTCTGAAACTTATTGTTGTCCGAGAGAGCACCCAAATTCTGCATATTGAGGCCTTCCCTCAATTTCTAGGGGGTTCCTCATTCCTCATTCATTTTTTGCCAAGAAATTTTCTATTATAACTCATGATTGATAACTTATTAGAGTCATTTCCTTCACTGTTTTCCTAAAAACACTAAAGAAATTATTCATTCTTTCTTGGAAGAAAAAGCATAAGGTGGATTGGTAAGCATGCATACCTCAGTCATTGTTTGTTCATCACTGGTAGAGGTTAGTCTCTTGGTTGTATGCCCCTCTCTTGTTACTTTCTAATCCTTTTGGAGCTTTGCCGAGATCTTTTTATAAAGAACTTTTGTTGCCACTCTTTCATGTACTATGCATATTTTGCCAATTTATCTTGCAACCCTTGATTCTTCTCTGCCATTGCTGAACTCTCTTTCTCAAATCTTTGTTTTTTTGTTGATAAAAGTGAAATTTTTACTGCAACATATCAGCCAGGCATAAGGTCAGGTTTATAAGATGATTGTATGAACTCTTTGTTTTCAATTTGAATTAATAAAATGTATTTCTTCAAGCATTTGAAGCTCTGCTCTGCAACAAAACAGCTCACACCTTGTCATTTCTCAAAGCTCCAAGGGGATATAGGCATAGTGGAAATATGCTTGCAACTTACATAAGTCGCAAGGAAATGCTAACTCTCAAGGTAGCATATGTTGATTGGTGGAGATACTACCACATTCTAGGTACTCCTGCCTTGAGCAACTGTTGACCTGCAACCTTCAATTGACTACCTCTGTTTAACATCATTCTGTGGATGGAATGCAAAACTATAGTTGAGCCTTGATGAATCACCTGTTTGCCTACAAGGAATAAAATCCATCACTTTCCAAAATTTGTCAACAACAATAGAATTTTGAGTCATTTCCTCTTTGTGTCCACAGTAAATCAAGGACAATGTCTGGATATTTGCTTCCAAGGTCTATCCCATATTGGCAATGGCTTGTACAACCTTGTGTTTTTTGCCACACCCTTTGCTAGTTGACACATCTTGCACCTCTCAACAAATTTTTTCACATCATTACAAATTACTGAAAATAGGTTGATAATATCTCTTCTTAAGGCTTGTGTCTTGTTTATGCTGAAGTGACCTCCCAAACACTAATTAGGTTTGCCCTCATTTAATCTTGGAGGATACACAATTGCTTTTGCAAAAGACGTACCCTTCTTGCATGAAGTAGCCCTCATATGGGCTTCTTGCACTGATCCACAACTCCATGCACGCTTTCCATGCATTTACAAAATCAGGATCCACAACTTACAATACCTTCATTCCTTTGTCCCCATTAACTCAACAATTGACGGTGGATGGCAATGTTTCCCTCTCGCTCAAGGTGTTTGCAACCTTGTTGGACTTTCCAGTTCTATGTTCAACTTCTTGTTCAAATAGTTATCGAACTTCCACTTGGCTAAGTATTGCTCCAACTGCAGTGCTAGCAGCATCACAATCAACTTAAAACCTTCTCAAAATTAGGGAATGCCAACATATGCTCCTCAATAACGTTCTTTTAAGAGCCCAAGACTTCTGGAGGAAAGCGTAGTCTAATCCAACACATTTTTCCTCATACAATGAATCAGTGGCACTCAAATACCATTGAAGTTTCTAATGGACTTCTATATAAGCTTGCCAATCCATGGAAACAATCTATGACACTCGCCATTTGAGTATCACTCCCAACTTCTCTATATCCATCCTCAACTTATCTTGAGCTATCTCAAATCTCAAATAAGCAACTTTAGTTTGCTTGAAATTGCATTTCTTCAAGTTCACATGGGGGTTTCCATCTTTAGTTGTGCAGAAGCCTATTGTAAGTGTGCAAGATAAAATTCCTTTGACTTGTTGACACCAAGATGTCATCTATGTATATATATGGCCACCGATTTGTCAAGAAATGAATTTATGGCCTCATTTATCAGCCCATGCCAAATGAGGAGTCACGCAGCACAGAATGGTCCATTCATCTTTTTGTTGGGTTGTTATTTGATGGTATCCACTCTTCAAAATTAAAGAGCTCTCTGCTTAAGCAATCCATGAGATCATTCATTTATAGTTACAAAAACTGACATTTTATGGTTCTCTTGTTGGTTGTGTGGGGGTCTATGTACAATCCCCACTTCATGTCCTTTGTTGCAAGTATTGTATGTATTGCCCAAGGAATTTTACTTTCCTATATCAGACACTCAAAAACTCCTCAATTTGCTTGTTGAGTTCCACACACATACAGGCTGATCCAGTGCAGCGTCTTGTTTGGTAAGCACTCTTTAAAATTAAAAAGCTCTCTGCTCAAGCAATCCATGAAATTATCCATTTATAGTAACAAAAACTGACATTTTATGGTTATCTTGTTGGTTTTGTGGGGGTCTATGTACAATCCCCACTTCATGTTCTTTGTTGCAAGTATTGTATGTATTGCCCAAGGAATTTTACTTTCCTATGTTAGACAGTCAAAAACTCCTCAATTTGCTTGTTGAGTTCCACACACATACAGGCTGATCCAGTGCAGCACCTTGTTTGGTAAGCATATTGGCTGCAATCCCTTCAGCGTCCCATTGCTTATGATATATGAGTACTACTGTACTCTTTGAGTAGTGCTTCTCATTTGGCATGGGTTCAAGGACCATCACATGGCATTCCTTTGTGTCTAACTTCCTTGGGAAACTCTCTGTTGCTCAACAAATCATCTTGTCCTCCATGCCATCTTCTTCCTTAATGGGTAACAATTCAAACTTCTTTTCATCCTCTATGACAGTGAAGTTTTCTATCTTTTGTGGTGGATTGTGTTTTTACCATATTGTTACAGTTTGTCCAACAATGCATGGCATATATCCATCGCATCACATTGTACCATACTTCATCTGTGTAAGCTTTAAGTTGAAATGCAATTTTACACGGATTTGTCATATTGAGTTGTCCCTTTTGCAACTAGGAAACTTTGTACGTTGTGGGGTGTCTGACAACTTTGCACCCCAACTTTTGAATCATCTTAGAGGATGCTTGATTACTAGTGCATAAGCTTTAATTTGAAATGCATTTTTACACAGATTTGTCATAGTGAGTTATCCCTTTTGCAACTATGAAACTTTGTTTATTGTGGGGTGTCTGACAACTTTGCATCCCAACTTTTGAATCATCTTAGAGGATGCTTGATTACTAGTGCTGCTTCTATCAATTATCAATCTGCAACACGTACTTTCCAATTTACAGTTAGTGCATAAGATACTTTTTCTCAACCATGATTCCTTCTCTTCTTTGTCTGGTTTGAGTGGTGCTTTTGCATTACCAAGTGCTCCCAAGCCTCTAAAGCTGCACGCTCTGTTTCATTCTCTTCATCTTTGGCCTGCACAATGTTAACATGCTTATCTACATGCCCTTAAGCTCAGCAATCTGCTTCCCTGCATTTGTTGCAAGTCCCGTTGAAAACTCCTTTGTGGTTTCCTCTCCCTTTGCAGATTGAAATTTGTTCACTGATCACTCTTGTAGCCTTGCACAAAATCTACTAATTTTTAGTTTCTACTGCTTGTATATCTGCTTTTCTGTGCCTTGTTTGCCCCTTTTGTCCACATCCTTACCTTTGTCTTGCTGTTACTTATGGGGCTACTCTATTTATTGCTTGTCAGTAGGCCTCTTTTACAAGACTTATATTTGCAAGCATATTTTATCCCAAATTGCATGACCTGATAACATATTTGGAGATCTTTTCATCATCATCTCCATAGGACCTTCCTGAATGTTGAGTTGAAAGAACTCTTTTATGTACTTCAAGGATGTCTTCTTCTGTGCTAAATTCTATAGTTTCTGTAACTTTACTTTGAGCTTAGAAACCATTTGATTCCAATTTGAGATCTTTGTTTTAAACCTTCTGATGTGGTCTCTTTGCACAACACAACAGATGGCATGGCCTTTCAACTTTATGCTCATGTACTTGACTCCTTGGGGATCCTCATTTGGTTTTCCCTCGAAATATTTTGTACATTCTGTTTTCTAGTGTATCAACTCATCTGATTCAGGCTTCATAAGCTGGTTGATCAAACCTTGATTTGCTTTCAACTTGTTTTTAATTGTAAATTTCTCATCAAAGTTAATGTCCACGGCTCCTTGCACGTCAATGTCTTACCTCTCAACCTCATTTCTGTCCTCTATAATGCCACTCCTCTTCTCTATATGGTCTCCATGACATTGAATCTTCCTTGATGGGTCCTCATTGTATCAGCAAGTTTTTTCCAAGCGTAGTCCTTTGGCCACTCTGATGTTTCCTTTGCACTCTTTTTTTTGTGGATGGTAGCCCCTTTGGTCCATCTGCAAAATGACACACACACACACAATGCACTTTGTTATGGCGCTTATGTAACTTTCACTTACAAAACTTGTCTCTTCCTCTAATAACAAATGATGCAAACAGTGAATGAATAACCAGCTCACAGTTGCCTGAAGTTGCACAACAAAAGCATGAGATTGAGGAAGAACAATGAAGAATTTGGAAAAGCAAATAGATCTCTATTAGTATTATATGCAGAAGAGTTCTACACCCTATGGGACACTCAGATTATTTGGAACCCAACAATCTACTGGTAGAGACTGTGTTGCAATCTATCTCCTTGTTTTAAGACCAGCTGTGCCTATGACCACCATATTTAGACTAACTCCATTTCAAACTTTAGTTCCAATTTTAACTTGACTCCGATAACCTCTATAGAAGGAATATTCCACTTTTATGTTGAAGCGGCAGGTGCTTTTATCCCTTATAGATATGGGATCTGAATGGTCCTTCCTCCACAACATGTTAGCAACTGAAGCTTTAAAAATCCTGATGATTCAGTTCCATCAGCAGGTCTGCTGATTCTTTGGCTGCTTTTGGAATGCCTCTGTATGCCATTGTGCATAACTGACATTTTACACAACCTGACATAACTGACAAGGTTTTCATTGCTTTCCACCTGCTGTCCTCTGAATGGTTTCTTCAATCTTCCACTTTTCAAGGCATGGACTGAATTCTGCATGGCTTTACTAAGCTTGCCTGAGTAAAATGCACTGCTCTGTGTGGTTCCACAAGTTTTCATACTCTGGTTTTGGAAGACAACTCCGAGTCTGTATGCTCATGTGGCTCTGATATCTCAATGACTAGTTTTTGTTGTTGGCAGTGCGTCAGCGTCCCTCACGGGATTCGTGACATGGCTTAACCGCCTCAATACAATATGATCTTCCAGGCATCAAAACCACAAACCAAAACCATTGATGCACACTGCACAAAGCCAAACACAATAGTTGATCTATTGTGCAGAGTCTGCAGACAACTAAAACAAACAAAAGAAAGGCAAATTTTTTGGACTGATACAAGATTTGTCGATCCCTATTATGCTTTTGCATCAGAACTATCTTGGGACAAAAATATCATTTCAATGAAAAGGCCAAAGAAAAACCTATCTAATAGTGTTTCTTAGTCTTGATTGAGGATGACAGGCACTTGGTTGCTACAATGGTTGCATAGTGCAGTTAGAATTAACAGGCCAAATCCACAGGGCTGAGGCAGGACCTTGGGTGATTCCCCATGGCGCAAAAAAATCTTTTGAAAAGGAAAAAACCCTAATAGCCAGCTTTCCTTTGCCTTGATCAAGGATGAGAAGCACGAGGATGCCATGTAGAACTTGCATACTGCAGTTTGTGGTTCTTACTTCTAACAAACCAGGTGATGTCATTGATACTTTGGATGAAGAACAATATGATGATTTGTATTGATTTTCAAAGTGCAGTTCTAATAAACTATTTTGATTTATCTTTAACATTTGACAATTGGTGGTGACATTATCAATTATCAGTTTGTTTTTATTTAATTTCGTACCGCACACACAGACAGAGTCACACACACATGCACCCCAATCTACCCCCCACCCCACTAGTATATGTAGCATGTGTCCAAATCTAGCCATGCTGAATGGGGGGGAGAAAACTAATGAACTGCATACATGCATATACACATACAAATATATATAATTTACACAAAATTAAATAAAAACCAAAATGATAATTGATATATATGCCCAGCCATGCTGAAACTAGGTGAAAAAAAGCTATAAACTGCCAAACCCAAACCAGCCTTACGGTACAGATTGATATCATAATAATTGTAAAAGAGGTTCGTAGAAGGTACTGAAGACTGTTGATTTTCCTTTTGAGTTCTTTCTGATATACACTTAAAGGTATTATATTGACTAGGAACACAATTATGATTTTCTTTTTGCAAGTCTGAATATATATTTTTATTCTCCTTGTAAATAATGTGGGTCTGATATTTGTATATATATCTTGAAGCCAGCCGTGCTGAACCAGGTGAATTAAGTGGACTGCAAAACCTAAGCCAGCTGTACAATACAGATTAATATGATAATAATTGTAAAAATAGGTTCATAGAAGCTATTAAAGATCATCGGTTTCCTCTTGAGCTCATTTAGATTGTCACTGAAAGGAAGCATATTGACTACAAACACAATTATGACGTTATTTTTGTAAGGGCTAAAGATATATCATTATTATCCTGGTAACTAGTAAATATTGCAGGTTTGGAAGGCATGACTAATATTTTGTGATGTCAGTTAGCTGTTGTAGAAGTTGATTGACTATGTTTGTATGCTTGATCCTAACATGGTGGTAATAATTTCTAAAATTATCTTGAGAAAGATTGTAGCTCTTTGCAGGGAGCCTGATTGGTTGTGTATAACTACTGTTTTCCTTGCCAAGACTACTCTGGTTTGCTGACTGCATGAAAGTTAGCTTACCAGTTTTTTTGAAATATTTTTGCATGAGTATGGTCCACAGGGTGTGGCCCACCTCTTATAGGTAGAAAATTGTGGATTAAAAAACTTAAAAATGATGATAAGTGGTAGGGTTTAAGTATGTTTCTTGTTGGAACTCTGCTTGCAAGGATAATGCTGAAGTTCTTTTTGAAAACCATTCTCACTTATCCATTCTGTACAAAATAGATTTTAATCCACCAAAAGAAACATTCAACATCATATATTGCTTAGTAAATTCTAACTATTATTTAATCATGGATTCCATGACATGAATGTCTCAGAGGATTTTGGCCAAAGCTTCTAATTGGCACATTTATGTGATTTTGTGAAAAATCAATTAAGTTTGAAACAATATTTTTACAGAAGGGAGCTTGCTTGATATTCTGCAAATGTAGTCTTGGACGGCAAAGGCTTCAAGCAGATGGATCTGGCTTCAATTAGCAACGTTTGCAGGAGGGGATCAGAATAGGCCGAGCAGCTAAAAGATAGCCAAACTGTGAATTATGGTGTTTCTTGATTATTTTTGTGAAATGGAATAGATAATTGCTGCATTTAAGCTGAATTTTCTCAATCTTTTATTAATATACCCAACCATATGGGAGCGCTTGTTTTTTCACTTACCTTGTTATAATAATATTGTTCGTCAGGAGTCATTTACGTCAAGAGTGATTTATTTCAAGGTTATCGGCTTCTCTATGTGCCCTTTCTACATTATTTAAGAAAGATGTTTTTCACTTGATAAACAGAGGTTTTTGTTGGTACCTGAGCCATTAAGGAATGTTAAAAGGCCAAAGTACAAGGGCCAGTATGACAACTAGGTGAATGCAATAGTTTTTTAACATTATTGGAAAAATCACTTTTACAGTCTTATATGCTTGACTTGAAAATCTTTCCAATTATCTCGTTTAATAACTGCTTGCTTCTATCCAGTTTCATTGTGAATTTGATGTACTTCAATGTTAAGCTCTAATTTTCTGCTGTTTCTGTTGCCTTGTTTTCCAATTAGGCAGTTGATTTTGGTTTTTGAGTTTTCATTGAACAACTTGCCAAGAGAATTCTGGTCAATATTGCTTTCTTCATTTTCTCCATATCTTGTCTCAGGTTGGTATAGTATGTACAATTTCATATTCATGACAGTTTCACTCAAATTTGTATTTCAATTTTCAATGTCAATGTTTATAATTCAAGGTTCAATATTTATTATTGTGAATGTTACTGCTATTTGAATTTCAGCTATTTAGAATTTTAATTATTTTTTGCAGTTTAGTTGTTCAATTGAAAGGTTATAAATTTGTCATCTCCTATTCCTCTCCTCCAGCCACTTCCCTTTAGTTACTGAAATCTGGTTGCATCCCGACATCCTTCCATACCCTTTTTGCCAAAGCTTGGAGAAACAGTGCACCATTTCTAAGGTTAAAGCTAGGTATAATTTTCTGTCATTTGTATTCCTTATTTTCCTATAATCTAGGTGTTTGATATTTGGATTTTGATTTAATGAATTTCTCTGATAATTCGGATTTGTATTGTTTTCTTTTCTCTCTCTATATATTGTCAGGTTGGTTTGCTTGCTTTGCAGATATTTTTGTTTCTATTGTCAAGTTGGTTCACTTGTCATGGACATATTTTGTGACTTCCTTGTTTTTTCCATTTCTGAAGTTCAAGTTGTTAGTTTTGGGACTTGTGCGGCATTAGTTCATTCCATTCAGATATTTCTAATTTATATCATTGTTCTCTGTCATTGATGTTTGTACCTTTTTAAAGACTGACTGTCTTGAGCTCCACTTGGTGTTTGATGAATTGCAGGGCCGACCTAAAGGTGTCACACCAAAGTACAGCTTGAAACCTCTTGTGTCCAGGCTATCAGAATTACTTGGGATCAATGTATGTATAATGTTTTATTTGAAACGTTACTATCTATCTACAACAAATTAAGTCTATATTGCTATTTGGTTTTCAATGTATGTATAATATTTTATTTGAAACGTTACTATCTATCTACAACAAATTAAGTCTATATTGCTATTTGGTTTTGAGTAATCATTTATGCAGGTAGTGAAAGCAGATGATTGCATTGGAGAAGAAGTAGCAAAATTAGTGGCATCTCTACCAGAAGGAGGGGTTTTGCTTCTTGAAAATGTTCGATTCTACAAGGAAGAAGAGAAAAATGACCCTGAGTTTGCAAAGAAGCTGGCTTCTCTTGCAGACCTCTATGTTAATGATGCTTTTGGCACAGCTCACAGAGCACATGCTTCTACAGAAGGTGTTACTAAGTATCTCCATCCATCTGTTGCTGGTTTCCTTCTGCAGAAGGTAGAAGTCTCTATGTACTTAAAGAGTCCTGGGGCTTGTGTCTTTTTGCACTTGATGGGATTCAGAATGTTTTAATCTGCTATAGCAATTCAACAATTCAATATTATTCAATGAACGCTTATAAATAACATTAATTTTGGTTGCTCCTTCAAAATAACTTAACAAATGTTTTGAAAATGTCTTCAATATCATTGTTATCATCTTATATTGTCATATGTCTATTTCTTAAATGTAGGGAGAGGAAATTGAATTTATATTGTCATATGTCTATTTCTTAAATGTAGGGAGAGGAAATTGAATTTATATTGTCATATGTCTATTTCTTAAATGTAGGGAGAGGAAATTGAATATCATTTTTCCTGATGTTTTTAAATTGTGTTGTTGTGTAGGAACTTGACTATCTTGTTGGTGCAGTGTCTGAACCCAAGAGACCATTTGCTGCCATTGTGGGAGGATCCAAGGTGTCCTCCAAAATTGGAGTTATTGAGTCTTTACTTGAGAAGGTTGATATTCTTCTTCTTGGAGGAGGCATGATTTTCACTTTTTATAAGGCTCAAGGACTTAAAGTTGGATCCTCTCTTGTTGAAGAAGACAAGCTTGAACTTGCCACAAGCCTGATGCAGAAAGCTAAAGCTAAGGGTGTTTCACTCATGTTACCAACAGATGTAGTAATTGCAGACAAATTTGCTCCTGATGCAAACAGCAAGGTGTGTGCTCTATGCTGGAGTTATGAATAGACATTTACTTGGAATTATATTATCCAACATTTTGTCTGATCTTTGGAATATACATATCTTTCCACTTTCCATTTCCTCATTTCCTTGAAGATTAGGTTCTTAATATTCATTTTCTTCATATTTTGTTCTTGTATGTGTTTTATAGGTCGTACCCTCTAGCGAGATTCCAGATGGGTGGATGGGTCTTGATATTGGACCAGACTCCATCAAGACATTTAATGATGCTTTGGACACAACTAAAACTGTTATCTGGAATGGTCCCATGGGAGTGTTTGAATTTGAGAAATTTGCTACTGGAACTGAGGTTTGTGTGGCTGGACTTCTTGGATGTTGTTAACCATTGATACTTTCTTTCTAGCTGTATGAATGGATTGGGATGTACTATTTATGACGGGAGTGTCTGAATTTGAGAAATTTGCAATTGGAATTGAGTTTTGTGTGGCTGTACTTCTTGGATGTTAACCTATTCGTAATTTCTTTCTAGTTTTATGAATGAATCAGGATATACTTATTTTAAATTTATTTTTGAATGCAGGCAATTGCAAAGAAGCTTGCAGATCTAAGTGGGAAGGGTGTAACCACAATCATTGGTGGAGGTGATTCTGTTGCTGCTGTGGAGAAAGTAGGTGTGGCTGAGAAGATGAGTCACATTTCAACAGGTGGTGGTGCTAGCTTGGAACTATTAGAAGGAAAAACCTTGCCCGGTGTTCTTGCCTTGGACGAAGCTGTTCCAGTAGCAGTTTAAGTCATTATTAGCGATATCATATTGCTATTTTTCTAGAAGAAATATCAGTTTTAGCTGTGTTTTCAAAGCAGATATATCTCTCAGTAATGCAAGTATCCAAGAGTACTGTATCTTCAAGTTCAAATATTTCGAGGCAATCACAGGAGCTGTTCAATTGTTAAATACTTTGCAATTAAATAGGAATTTCAACCGTTTTCTGATGTTTATGATTGTATTTCTATCGAGTCTTGTGGGCTAACAGCAAAATGAGTGACCTATGATTTGTGGAAAGTGTTCAGAATAAAGTATTGGCACATTCTATAAGTACAGGAGTAAACGTGACACACATTTCGGAGGAGCATGTAAGAGAATATGAAACTATGACCAAAACCATAACAATCTTTAAAGAACTTCAATGACAATCCATCCAATCCCTATACAGGCTGTTTACGATAGTTCAACTTCTGGAAGGAATTCCATAGCCAAAATGGGAGTAGTTACAAGGAAAATGTACTGTAACTTGAAGATCTCAAATTAGGTTTAAGTACAAATCCAAAATGATCTATCAAAAATATTGACGGGCTTCATTTTTCTTCTCTACAGACTAAAAGTATGCAAAACCTGAGCAGAGCTGCTGTTGATGTTGATAGTGGAATGACCGTTGCAGTCTGTTTATCAATACCCTTCAATTATAGTGACTACCCTTCAATTATAGTGACATAAATTTTGTTGGGGTAGGGATTTTTAATATTTGAGGCTGTTATGCATATATTTTAAAGATTGGGAGTAGTAGGGGGATGTAGTGGATCACGAGCCCTGCTTTGCTTAGGGGTCACCTTGAGGCAGCCACTCTCTTACGTTGTGTCATTGCCTTGACAAGCCTTGCTTCACACTAATTAGTAATTGGCCACCTCATTGAGATATTATAGGTGCTTTGTGCTTGCATGAGCTAATTTGATTTTACGACAAGAGTAACTGTTTTGTATTAATGATTACATTTGTTAAAAACTAGAAGGCAAGCTATTTGCTATGGACTGTTAAGTTGTATTGAGCCATTTGGATTATTGAAGAAGTTACTCAAGGGCCATCAAGCTTTTTGCAAATGGCAAAGGTTGATTTGGGGCATTGTGACATCCCCATGCCAAGGCTCTTCCAATTGCACATTAATGGATATAATAAATATTAATAGAAACGAAATAATGAAGATAAATGAACATAATGGACAAGAGGAGTGGTGCCAGTATGGCCACTCAAGGGCCATCAAGCTTTTTGTAGATGGCGAAGGCTGATTTGGGGCATTGTGACATCCCCATGTCAGGCCTCTTCCAATTGCACATTAATGGATATAATAAATATTAATAGAAACAAAATAACGAAGAGAAATGAACATAATGGACAAGAGGAATGGCGCCGGTACGGTCACCATGTGAAGTCAAAGGACATCCATCAAAGCTTCAAGGATGGAGGGATTTTGTCAAATTTGGGGAGAAAGATTACAGGAGGGAAGATAAAGAGTGTGATGGGATTCTAAGTGCTGAGTGGCTGATGGGATTCTAAGTGCTGAGCGTGGCAATATTTGATGTGAATTATGACGTGGTGGTTTGTTAGAGGAAAAAGGGCATGGAAAAAGAGAGGAAGATGTTAAAGTGGATTCCTAGGGGAGTAGGAAGAGGATGTGATGGTGGGGCAAAATTCATCTTGGGAGTGTGTTGTCAAGGGACACAATGATCGTTGAATCTCCTTGGAAACAATTTGTTGAAAAGGCTTTAAAACTTTGAAGCAAATGCAATGAATGAAAGAAATATTTTAATGATGTTCATGAGACTGACAATCTAAGGGATCAAAGAAAAGCATTTTAAAAGTCTTTATACTACTCTTGATGTGGGATCTTCTGCTACGAATCTTGACTAACAAGTTGACATTCATGTTGAATTTATCTTCGTCAAACAAATGGTGCATGTTATTGACCTTTAAGTTGTCTTTATTTTGGGAGAGGATATCCTCATAAGCAACACATTCCATGGTAAAGTGCTTTTCAGTCTCCACTATGCTAAAATAATAGGTGTAAAACCAAATTCTATAACCTTTGTCCGCATCCTCCTTGCATATGCTAAAATTAGAGCTTTGGAATAGGGAGTAAACTTTGTCAAAGTATGATAGATGAACATTTTGTTAGATGTTAAGAGCAGGGTTCAAAGACATTTCCATTCATTTTTTTTATCAATGCACTGTACTCTTAAGACCATAATCGCCTTATAGAAGAAGAAGATGTTTTTTTAATGTTTGCAAGGCTAAACATAGCCTATGGGATAGCTTGCTTGATCAAATTGTTTTTGCAATTCAATCCTTTTCCTATGCAAGTTGATGATGAGCACCCTCAACTTTTCAACAATCCCTTGGCTGAATAAATTTGATTGAGGCGTTGTTGATGGAAGGAGTCTTAAGTGCTGAACATGGCCATATTTGACGTGAATTATGATGTGGTTTTTTGTTAGAGAAAAAGGGGGATGGAAAACAAGACAGGAGGATGTGAAAGTGGATTTCTAGGGGAGTAGGAAGAGCATGCGATGGTGGGGCAAAACTCATCCAAGGGAGAGTGTTTTCAAGGAACACAACGATGGTGGAATCTCCTAGGAAACAATTTGTTGAAAAGGCTTTAAAACTTGGAAGCAAATGCAATGAATGAAAGAAATATTTTAATGATGTTCATGAGATTGACAATCTAAGGGATCAAAGAATAACATTTTTTAAGTCTTCATACTCCTCTCAATATGGGATCTTCTGCTATGAATCTTGACTAACAAGCTGACATTCATGTTGATCTTATATTCGTCAAACAAATGGTGCATGCTATTGACCTTTAAGATGTCTTTATTGTGGGAGAGGATATCCTTGTAAGCAACACATTCCATGGTAAAGTGCCTTTCAGTCTTGACTATGCTAAAATAATAGGTGTAAAGCCAAATTCCATAACCTTTGTCTACGTCCTCCTTGCATTTGATAAAATGAGAGCCTTGGAATAGGGAGTAAACCTCGTCAAAGTATGATAGATGCAAATTTTGTTAGATGTCAAGAGCAGGGTTCGAAGACCTTTCCATTCATTTTTTTATCAATGCACTATACTCGTAAGTCAACGTCTTTTTAAATGAGACCATAATCCCCTTATAGAAGAATTTTTAATGTTTGCAAGGCTAAACATAGCCTATGGGATAGCTTGCTCGATCAAATTGTTTTTGCAATTCAATCCTTTTCCTATGCAAGTTGATGATGAGCACCCTCAACTTTTCAACAATCCCTTGGTTGAATAACAGAGTAATCTTTAAGAAACCCCCCTTCAAAAAAGGTGTAAAAAACTGATGAAATTTGTAAAACTACTGAGGAAAATATTTTTTTTATTGGCAAAGAATTTTAGTTCACAAAGAAAAAACAATAATCTCAATTGGCAAATCATTCATGCTCTTTGAAACTATGTGAAAAATCCGGGCGAATTGTGTTTTTTGATCAAAACTATAAAAATATATATTGGCGAATAAAAAATAATATTTATAGTATAACAATAATTTTGTGGGCGAATTATGAGTCAAAAACATTAAAAGACTTAGACAATAATACTATCTTCAAAACATAGGACTGAGACCAAAACTTGACCATGGAAAGACAAAAATAGTTATTTTTGGATCGGGTTCAGTCTCACAGTAGGAACATCAATAATTCAACAGAAGTTCAAGTAAAGAAGTCAGATATATATGCAAATAACACATATGACATATCCCACATTGGTGATGCGCAGTGCTACATTTGTGCTTTTATATGTCAGTGTTCACTTATTCACTTGCCAAAGGCACATTGCCTTTTGGCGGAGGGCACACACGCATGGGGCTAAGTTGATGTGGAGCTGATCATTGACTTTAGTGTGCCTGGAAGCAAACGAAGACAAGTTGGGTGCCATGTGGAATTTGCTGACAAGTTTGTTGATGACCAGTTTACGGTGACAGTTTGTGTAGCTTCGACAGGCTAAAAGGAGGGTTGATGCTGACGGTTATGAAGATATGCTATGGTCAGGTTGACAGTGTGCGTGACTTCGACAGTTATGTTGGTGGTTTGAAGTTGAAAGCCACAAAGATACGCAAAGGTCAGGTTGACGATGTGTGTGACTTTGGCGGTTATGTTGGCAGTTTGGAGTTGAAAGCCACAAAGATACGCAAAGGTCAAGTTGACGGTGTGCGTGACTTTGACGATTATGTTGGTGGTCTGAGATGAAGGTCACGAAGATATGAAACGGGTTGGCTGAAAGTTAGCGTGACTTCACAAGGTTAGGTCCACGGTTAAAGAGCAAGGTCGTGAAGTTACACACATGGTTAAGTTAGCGGTTGACGTGACTTCGACAGTTAAAATCACAGCTAGGATATGGGGGTTCCGAGATCACCCTGACAGTTTGTGTAACTTCATGACAGTGAAGTGCAATTAGGGACATTAATGAGACTTATCAAAAGTTTTAAATTATTCACTAGTACATAATTCAGACCAAGATTTTGATTAGACATTAAAAAGGATAATTTGTATGGGATATAAAATGTGATTCATCAACATTCATTATTTTTCTTTTCGGAGCCAAGTCACGTTACGTGAAACATTCCTTCAAAATTTAATGCGGCTACCAAGTTGGTGATTAATTTCTTTATATGAAGACATGAAGACATTCTTCCTTTGATTTCCATCTCACTACTGATATTTCTTGTCCGTCTATGGTTTGTTTTTCATAAACCTTACCAATATGCTTTTCTATAGCGTAAAACTTTAGTTGCAACTTCTCTTTTTTAGTTTTCCAGGTACAAATCTTACACATGCATTCTGTTGGTTGTTCATCATTGTTTTGGATTGGTTCAATGAACCAGTAGTTTGCTACCCAATCAACCTTAAATTTTTTTGTCATTTTCCACTCTCACCCCATTTTTACTTTCCTTTTTCTTTTCTTCCTACCAACATCAATATTATCTTCATTGCTAGCATTTTCAGCCAACTAGTTCTGTGTATCCCTTATAACATCTTCTGTTGTGCCACCATTGTTATCCTCATTTGATACACTTTGATTTAACTCAATGCAACCCCAGCTTGTGGTGGTGGTACTGGCAAGCTACTGTGAATGGCTTTTGCACTTGCAATTGCAGAAGTTGATGGAGCAGAAATGTTGCCAATTCCAAAGAAAGCCTTTATGGTAGTATCTCTAAGTTTTGGGCATTTTGATGGCCTCCCAATCCCTTCACTGCCCTGAGGAGTCTTATCCTTGTCTAGCCTTCTAATCCCTTCACTGCCCTGAGGAGTCTTACCCTTGTCTACCCTTCCAATCCCTTCAATGCCCTGAGGAGTCTTAGCCTTGTCAACTTCTAGGCTTGGCCTTTCATTTGCAATCCCTTCACTTCCCTGAGAAGTATCAGTCTTGCCCATGTTTGACGTGGAAATCCCTTCAGTGCTATCACCACAGTGAGAAGTATGAGTGTCAACCTCCCCTGCCATCTCAATCCCTTCACCACCCTGAGGATACTACGGATAGTCACCCTCGTCCGACAAATTGACCTCTCACTACTCACTACTCACCGAGATTCTAGAAATTAAAATTAATAGCAATACTGTGAAGTGTGAACAAATAATTGCTTACCTTGGTCCTTTACGCTTTCTCTAAAAAGCTGAATCCTCTGTTTACTGTTGCAAGATTGTAATTTGTAAATCTGGCCCTCTAAAATTTTGTAATGGGACACTAAAAGACTAACAAATTTAAAATTGTGTTCAAGTTTTCAAACTTTTGATTAACTGATTTGAATTTATATCAATCCATGATTCCAATTTCCATTTTTTGTGAATTCACAGGCTTTTCAAAATATATTAACATCTTGATTTAAGTGTGGCGAAAAATGTGTCAACCTGTTCAATGCACATTGTAGGAATTAACAAACGGTTGGCGAAATAGGTCTTGGTCAATAGAACAATCCCGACGAGTATAACTGTCATCCACCAAGAAATGTAATTTTTTTGGGGCGAATTGGGCCGACTTATTAAATTCAAAATTAATAACCGTTGGCAAATTAATAAGCCATTACAAGAACCACGTCGAACTAGTTAAAGGTGAATATACCGGTAAACCACGTCAAATGACAAAATCTTAATGACGATTCAAATGATTATTGACCTATTGCTGTGTTAAAATTGGGCGATTTGGGCCACGATGTATTGGGCATGATTCACCAATTTTCGCAATGTTAATTCCCAAAATTCACCAAAAGGAGAGTATTTGCCACTAAAAAAGACTTTGCTGAATAAATTATATCCAAAACTAGCTATCAAGATATTTACATTCTTGTCCCTATCATCATTGAATTGTTTCCACTTTCTTGGAAGTGCAAAAATATGTACTCTTTCTTTGCAAGCTTCTTTTGACATTTTCTAATGTGCGGTTTCATAGTGGAGTTGATGAGAGTTAGTTCTTAATATTACAATAAGAATTTTGGCTCTCCACAAAATATTAGCCCTATGCACGCTTTATGGTGATGATTATAAGGGGGATTGAGCCCATTGATATAATAAGTTTTCTTTCTTTCTACCCTTTAATCTCAAATATGCCTGTAGAATTCATACATAACAAAAATCCTTATCTATTTAATGTGGTTGAGTTGATATTCAATTTACTCATCCATTTGATGTTTGTTGCATTCAAGTCTTCTTTCTTTTGTGCAATGTCATTGAAAACATCCTTAGGCCATCTACCTTCTTCCATTTGCTCCATTCTTTTTAAATAACTTTGAGAGAGACTATAGCAATTGCTCTAGTAAGAGTAGCTCTAGTTTCAATTTGCATGATATCACAAGGAAAGACACTTTTAATTTTCAACTTGCTTGTGATCAAACATTTTTGAATTTGCTCAATTTGCTTCCACTATGAGTCTGAGGTATTGCTGGCCCACAACTCTTACCCAAAAAGTACAATTGGAAGCACGAGAAGCCCAAAATCAGTTTGGATATTTTTCCAATCCCATAGCTTTGCCTCTCTACATCTATTTTGAAGAGCTTAAACCATTTTCTAACCTCCTAAAGTTCTCTTTCCACAACCTTCCCAACCTTTTTTTTTGTTAAAGTCAATCCCAAGATATTTGTAATTTGTAACTTCTTCAAGAATATTGCCTTCAACGTAGAATTGTGCTTTGTCTTGTTGATTTTAACTAGCACCCCCATCGTTCTACATAAATTCTCAAGGGCATATAAGTGCTCTTTCAAACCAAGAGCTGATTTAGCAATTAAAATGAGGTCATCCGCATAAAGAAGCCTTATCATGAACTCACCCAAGTAGAAACCCTTGCCATTTTGCAAATCTAACCACTCTTTATCCTTGTCAATATATAAGCCAACAAGGGTATGGGATAGGGGGCACCCTTTCTTATCCCCAATATCACTCCTAATTTTCTTCGAAATGCCAGCTGAAGTTTTGATTTTGATTTTGATCTTCTCATAGAGTTGATGGTGTTAAAGTATTGTTCGTTCGTGTTTAATAAATGAAGAGAAATCATGATACGCATATAAATA
Source organism: Chamaecyparis obtusa (assembly GCA_027943335.1). Classification (NCBI taxonomy): domain Eukaryota; kingdom Viridiplantae; phylum Streptophyta; class Pinopsida; order Cupressales; family Cupressaceae; genus Chamaecyparis; species Chamaecyparis obtusa. The sequence goes on from BSBK01000598.1 coordinate 842,062, forward strand.
TAGATATATTTATATATACTATATAATATAATTGAAAAGTAAGTATATATTAATATGCATATGTGTGTGTATATATATATATATATATATATATATATATATATATATATATATATATATATATATATATATATATATATATATATATATATATATATATATATATATATATATATATATATATATATATATATTATACAAAGTATGAATAAACTATTGGTTAAGATAGGTTAACTAATAGTTATGTAATGAAGTGACATGACCATAAGTATATACGGTCATGTCTATTCATTACATGACTATTCAATATATACATATACCCTATTGTTATTGTAGAATCAATCAATAACGAAGGCAATTGTATTCTACAATATCAAACGAGTATATATTATCTCTATAGGACGATCCAGTTTTCACAACATGGTATCAGAGCCTAACCTATAAGAGAAAATATATTCAAGCAAAGTTTTGGAGAGAAGACAGCACATCAAATCAAGAGGATACTAGTTGCGGCAGAAGAGGAATCCATTAGTTTCAATTAAGGGGAAATTGGAAAGCAAATAACAAAGAGGATAGACCAGCCGAGAGGAAAGGAACATTCTCAATCGGGCCCATTGATAGATGAGCATAATAAATGGAAGGAGACGAATTGAATATTAATTGGCTAGCTAATATGGCTATCGTCTCCATTAATTCAGGAAGAACACAAAAACACAGCGGCATATGGAAATTGAAGGTAGAAGTGAGGGGATTCTATCAACTATGAGTTCATATCAATGTCATATTGTAGACCAATCACAATATCTCTGGGAGAGGTTGTGACAACATCATTAGAAGGCTAAAGTCATTCACCATGATAGTTGTGTCCTATAAAATATATATGTTTGCGGGGAGGACTAAATCTATCACTCGACATTCTTGGGGATTTGTGATAACCACGAGTTAAGAATACATAATGATATAAAATAAATATGTACATGTATATGATAATCAACAAATCATATCCAACGTACAGGTTAGAATGGAAGTCGACTCCATCAATTCGGGATAAAGGCATAGCGCCCATAGAGCATATACATGTTCTTTTAAGAATTATGAAGATTAGACACCGATACAAAACTCTTATGCTTCAGGGAAATGATTCTTACCAGCCTGAGACCAATCACGACATAAGGCCAGTGGCGGTGTATGTGAACTCATTCATATCGAAGGGTGAAGAGACCAAATATAAGTCTCCAATAAGCAAAGCATCGTGTTTGATGCTTTCCATATGGAGGCCGCCCAGAAAATGTTGTTCACTGATGCACTCGAAATGAATCACGCATTAAATGGTGAAATCTACATGAAGGTGACAAGTTGAAATATAACCTTCAAGCAGCAAAAGTATTGTTGTCTCACCAAAACGGAGGTTGTGGAAAAAGTTATCGTGCTTCACCAGGATGAAAATATAAAATACGTTTGATGATTGGTGTAGTCTTATGCCATATACTAACAGTGACAAGTTTTTACTTTTGAAGAGACACGTCAGTTGGAAGATCACAGCATCTACCTATTTCATTCATGCCAAGTGTCTTATATACGATGACTATTAGAGTCATTTCTTTGAAAGAATTCAACGGGGCACTATCATCGATCGGGGGGAACTTATTCAAGACAGAATGTTTTGGCTTATGATCACACTCAAAATCAAGATGAACAAATGCACGCTCAACTTCTGGTAGACTTTCAATCTTGATTTGCAAGCTCTCTCCTATCATGTGACCTACTTTCAGTGGCAAATGCTCTTCTAATTCTATGTCCACCTCTACAAATATAAGACACCAATTGTGTATGCCCGGACTGTATCCACATGCTTTATTTGATCATCATGCCTAAGAGCCAAGTATGTCAATTTCTGTAGCATTTTAGGAGGTGCAGTTCGTCCAACCAGGAACCCAAGGGTTGCCATTATTACAAAAAATATAATATCCCCAACAGGATGCATACAAAGTTTTCCAATTGGATACTTGTGGATGTTTACGTTTTTTAATGAAAAATGCATAAAAGTGAGGATTGCTTTTGCAATAAAGAGAATACTGAACATTACGTTGACCTAGTCTCCATATACAAAGATGAGGATCTTTATTTAGTTTTATCGAAACTTGGAAATCGAAGAGGATTAAGACATTATTTGATCGTAGTCTAAAGATGCAATCAAGAGATTATATAATTATTGAAATAGCACATATGCATGCATGCCATCGCAGACTGATACTCAGTAACACTAGACCGGGGGAAATAAGTGTATATAAGATCATTAGAGAAGGAAGGGATCATTCTCGAACCCTACAACAAGAAGGAGAATACGAAACAATAATTCCTACCATTTAAACAACAGCTATTAAGACTTGGACATTATAATTGGTATACAAGCATACAAGCATACAAGCATTTGTCTCAAAGTCGTAAATTATCAAATAGGGGACATTTCAGTGGGGACCTTGTATTTTATTAATTGCAGATTGAGGGTAGGAAGAGTATCGCCCTGATGTTTCTTATATTTATCTTCTATTAAAGGTTGCGAACATAATTCTTTAAAGATATTATTATTACACATATCTGCAAACCATATCAATATTGGCACATGAAGAATTGGATTCTCTTTCGAGCACATAGAAGGGAAAGTTATAACAGCTGACTGGAGTACAGATGGACAGTAGAGTATGGATATCTAGTCTATTTCCTTATCTTCAGAGGAAATTAAGTTCAGATTCAGAGGAAGTCTAACATTTCTAAAGAATCAAAGGTTGACGAATTTGAGCTTCAGAGGGAGCAGTTAGAAGACATAACTCAGTCAATTTTTAATTTAGAGGGAGTCTGACATCTTCATAAAGGTCAAGAAGTTGGTGAAATTAGGCTTCTAAGGGAACAAATGATTCAGTCAATTTGTGACAAACTCATTCATATTAATTGAGATAGAGTTGAAGGTGAAACAATTACGAGATTATAGAAGTGGGAGCACCTCGATAGAATCTCTAATTGAGACATTCCATACATCTTGAGACTACAGTCCACTGAGATGAACATCATATTAGAGGTCCTTTATTATCTTCATTCAAGTCCAAGAGGGAGTGTTAATGTTGTGGCCTTGAAAAAGATCAAAATGCATCGTATGCTAGTCAATGTGAGTCGGCAACCTTATGTCTATTCAGATTATTCATGTATGAGACATCGATTCTCTCAGGAAGAAAGGTATGGAGTCACATCCTGCAGTAACACTGAGATGAGCATATAAACAGGGTATGCCTCCGTGACAGAAGAGGAAGCGAAAGGATCTGCATCAATGGACATTCGAAGATCTTGAGGGAGTAGATCATGTTTTGTTGGTTACCTAGTGATCAAGAAACTGTAGCAGAGAATTATGATGAATTACCATGTGAGAAGGCTATGATTTCATGTCAGTGGGAGAAGCTAGAAGATCAAATTAAGATGGCAACCCAGGATCGTGGTCATATTAATTTAGAGGAAGTATTCCTGATGTTGATTTTCAGCCTTAGTGATCTATCACTTTGTATCTTAAATGAATCTTGTCTTTGATAGACAAGTTTAAGGTGGAAGCCTTCCTCACTTGATAATAGTGAACGAAAGTGTCAAGATAGACTACTTAATTGTGTGTCCCGACTGTGTGGAGATCTTGACTCTTGTTATTACTGGATGTGTAATAACGAAACCATATCATGATAGACTACTTAATTGTGTGTCCCGACTGTGCGGAGATCATGATATTCAAGTCTATTTTCATGACGAGACTACATTAAATTGTGTGTCCCGAAGTGTCGGAAGTCATGGTAGACTTTATGGGCCCATTCATTTTGTGTTATGAAAGGTGACGATCTTTCACGTGTGTTGGGTTACTATTTCAAGGTGACGATCTTGAAAATAGTTAACCAGGCTTCAAGATTGACTCCCGAAAGGGACTATCTCAGATGTGCCAGATATCTTGTTGCTTATGTTATTACTTGGTGTGTAATAACTTGTCAAGATCGACTCCCGAAAGGGTCTATCCCCGATGTGTCAGATTTCTTGACGCCTATCATGATCGACTCCCGAAAGGGTCTATCCCGAATGTGCCGGATATCATGATATGAAAAGATTCTACAAATTCTATTAAACTCTCTCTCAAGAGGGAGTGTTAAAGTATTGTTCGTTCGTGTTTAATAAACGAAGAGAAATCATGATATGCATATAAATATAGATATATTTATATATACTATATAATATAATTGAAAAGTAAGTATATATTAATATGCATATGTGTGTGTGTATATATATATATATATATATATATATATATATATATATATATATATATATATATATATATATATATATATATATATATATATATATATATATTATACAAAGTATGAATAAACTATTGGTTAAGATATGTTAACTAATAGTTATGTAATGAAGTGACATGACCATAAGTATATACGGTCATGTCTATTCATTACATGACTATTCAATATATACATATACCCTATTGTTATTGTAGAATCAATCAATAACGAAGGCAATTGTATTCTACAATATCAAACGAGTATATATTATCTGTATAGGATGATCCAGTTTTCACAACAGATGGACAACTACTCTAAGATGGATAGGAATCCCAAGTTCTTCCATTTTGTGCCAAAGCTTATCCTTGTGGATTGTGTCGAAAAAGTAAGAAAAGGCTTCTTCCTTTTTCTCCAATTTGTTTTCAATGATGTGCCTCAAAAGTAATACCATAATCAATCGTGGAATGTTTAGGCCTCAAACCATCTTGCCCTTTTTCATGTTTATGTTTTCCTTTCACATACTTTCTAATTCTATTTTGTATCATGCTACCAAATAGTTTTGCAAACAAAGGATTTATCATTATTGCTTAGTAAGGAGGGCTTATTGACATCACCGCTCTTGAAAGATGTATCACAAGACTAGTCTAATCTTTGAGATACCCTATTGAATGATGTTGTTAAATATTTTTATAATGTGTGGTGCAAGAGTTTTGATACCCCACTTTAGATTCTATGCTTGAAGCTCGACCAAGTCTTTTACTTTACTAACATCCAATTTCTTAATTCCCATCTTGATCTCTTATGCATGGTGAAAATACTTGTAGTAGTGCTGACCAAGGATAGGGACTCAACCTCAAAATCTTGCTCATAAGGATGCATTGTATGATCAAACCATTGAGTAATGTATATTATTTTCAGTTTGCTTCTTTCTTAATTAAAGTTCCTTTCCAAATAACTTGGTGTTATTTTTACAAAGGAAGATTAGCTCTTCTGGCCTTGTGTCATGAAATCAACTATTTTTTTTCTTTAAATTTTCTTGTAAAATTTAATGTTTAGTTTTTTATTGTTTGGCTCCCTCAAATTTCTCCTTGCAATTTTGAATTCCTTGTCAAACCAAGCATTGACAAGAAAGTAGTTTGTTTTGAATTTCTTATTTTTTTTGCTCTTTTACACTTTGCAAGACCACCATTTCTTAAGTTTGTTAACTCATGACTATGGAGGTCTCAAATAAAATTTTCTCCTTAAAAAAGCCTCTCTAGCACTAATTTGAAGGTACTACAATTTTCTTTTTGAGTTAAATTTTCCCCCCTTTGAAATAAATTTCTAAAGACACCAAGTTTTTATCATATGTTGCTTCTTTTATGCCGAAGAAAAATTAAGTAAATTAGTCTATGATATAAATTTAGATCCTAGAGTTGCTCACCAATCAAAATTTCCTTCCTTTTTCTCACACAAGCTATGCTAACAAATTGCATAATCTACAACACTTGCCCCCTTGTAGGTATTACAAGTGAAATTACCCAACCTTGCCCATCTAACCAAACCATTGCAAATGATTAAATCAAAAGCATCACATAGGCTAAGCAACTACTCTCCAAATTGGTTGCGACCTTTGTTATCTTTTGAAATTTGTGCCAGTTAATGCTTTCTCTCTTTTGAGCCAAATTGGATTGAATCCTTCTTTCCATCAAAGTATAATAGATTGTTCACTTGGACCTGGCACTGAAGTCACCCATTAGGAGGGACTTTAGTTGTTGAGAATACATTGTAATACAATTTTTGAAGGTTGCAAGGGGGTCTTTGTGGTCTAGCCCACTATTTTTGTAAGTTTTAGAAACTTGTGGAGTAAAATAACACCTTGCAATTCTAACAAGACTACCATTTTTTGAGATTTTGGACCATATAAACTATTTATTTGAGTCTTCTATTTCAAGCTGAATGAAACAACTCTCTTTTACTCTCACTAAAACCATTATATCCCCATGCCATTTTCCATCCCCCACTCCCTTGCTCCACACCACCAACTTAAAAAACCTTTCAAATAAAGGAGTTTTGCACCCTTAATGCTCATGTGTTTCTATTAGACAAATAGTGTCTCTACTTTGTATGACTGGCCCTAACCCGAGTCCTCACCTCCAAGGGTAACCTCTAGAGTTCCAACAGACTAAATTTAAGGAAGTTAAAGTTATATTTGGTTGCTATTTCTTTTGGCACATAAAACTCAAAGTTGATTCTTCATCCCTATGTGAACATATTGACCTAGTAGCATTTCTTCCTACTTAAGAATTCACGACCACTTTTTTGCTACCTACTCATTGCTATTGAGCTGGTCCAAGGTCTACCATGAGAAATATTTAAGCAATGGTGATATCAAGGATCTTGAGCATAATAATCGAGCCTTTAGTGCTCAAGATCCTTATGTTCAAGATACCTGATATGCTCAAACATACTCCATTGATAGTCTATTGTTCTTCTTGGAGTGTATGTGCTCAAACATTCTCTAATTGTGCTCACAACCTAAAGCATTGCATAGTTGGCTTAATATATGAATCACCATCCTCTAAAGATTTGGTACATTTGCACCAAACATTTCCCACCATCTATCTAAGATGAGAAAAATAAAAAAATCAATTTCATTATACAACTTTAAGTTTCAACATTTAATAATAATATAAAAGAATTTTTATTACATTTTAAGATTGAAATTATGCCCTTAAATATATTTTTACTTGGTTGCAATGTCACCCGACATTCTATGCACACTTGATGAGAGAAGAGATCTCCTTGTGCATGAGTAAAGGTTTTGATATCATGGACTATGTGTGTGGTAACACTAGGTGGCATTCACTTTCATTGAGTAAAGCTCATTCAAAACCTCATGATTTGTCTTCAAATCAAGGGGATATTAGAATGGCACATTGAGGAAATAAGCTATTATGTAGAGGGGCCTATGAAGTTGGAGGTGCCATTACCTATCAACGACCTCCCAAATAGGATGATATTTACCCTTAACTCCCATATAGATGGATCAAATGGCCTCCTTATCCTCATCCTCAGTGAGAGAAAAAGTCACCTAGTGTTACCACTCAAATAGTTCATTTAGAACCTTAGAGATATCAATTTTCCACAATCCATCATGTAGTAAGCTATTGTTTCTGGAATTGATGCAAAAAAAAGGAAACATAATGAATTCCATAAATAATAGCTTACTCATTCAGAACCTCCTGATCTGCCCCAAAATCAAGGGGGTATAAGAATGCCATGTTGAGGAAATAAGTGGTTGTGTCTGGTGCTTGTAAAGATGGAGGTGCCATTACCTATCAATGATTTCTCAAAAAGGTTGATATTTACCCTAAAACCCCATATAGATGGATCAAATGGCCTCCTTATCCATATCCATGCTCTCATATATGTAGCCCATTATAGGCTTCTCCCCATCGACAACTCGTAGAAGAACCACCAAATATTTGATGAAGTACAATTATTGTGAAACATTAAGTGTGGAAAAAAAAAAGCAAACAAAAACATATGAATAAAAATTAAAACAAAATGTATAATTATATTTTATTTACCTTCAAAATCTTCGTAGCAAGTACCAAAAAGACTATTTCATAAAAAATGTGAATTTCCACATCAACCCTTGTAGTGGTTGTAGCATAGGATGAGGAAGTCCACTCCTCGCTAACAAACATTTTCCTCAAAGCCCCCATTGACCGAAGAAAGAATTGTATTGTGATGAAATTTGTAGAAAATTTGGTTATGTCGGGATATTTCAATTGTTGAAAGGGGGAGCTTTTTATTGTTGCGGAGTTGTTGATGTTTTAGTTGTTGCTATTATAGAGTCGTTGATGTGTCAGTATGGTTTTCATTGATGGAAAGATTCTACTTTGGTGGTTGGTTTGTGCTCATTATTTCTGATATTTTACATATGTGATTTTGAGGATCTAATAATCTGAAGTCTAGTGCTTCGTAAGGTTGACGCTCCAAGAAATATGTTTCAGTGATGTTTGTGTTTGATAGTGGTCCAAAATTCTCTTCAATTCTAGATATGATATTGGTAGTTTGGTTTCATATCACCCATTGCTTTGTCTTTTGATATCTTGTTTTATGTTGTGTTGATGTGTTCTGAAGGCATGGTTGCTAATTGTGTTATTTCTTTTTGGGCTTCAATAATTATGAAATTTGGATAACATGTTGTTTGGTCAAGGTAGTGCATGTAGTGTAGTCCACTTTTCACTCCTCCCCATTGTAGGAATGTTTAGTTTGGACCTATTTAAAATTATGTTTTGATGGCCAACTTGGTGATTTCATATTTTAAATATTAATATAAATAAGAGGATGATTGTGATAGAATATTATGGAGGTAAGTTGATTGAAAAGAAGATTCGTCAGATATTGTGCAAGGTTACACAAAAGTGTGGAGTTGTCTTGTGATCAGAGCGTGTGTGCTATTACTGTTAGTCACTAGAGGTAGTGAGCCAAGGGTTTCTTTCGACAATTGTACTTTAGTGGTTCTTCTTCTTCTTCTTTCTTCTTAGCCCATTTGCAGTCAACATTTTGGTAGTAAGCCACCACTTGTAAAAATAACCTTAACTGGTTTCACCTCAACCGATATTTTTATTCATGAGAATTAACTTCTCTATGGTTTTTCCCATCTTTGGTTTTATGCGTAAAAAATTGGTGTTCATGTGTATTTTTCATGTGTGTTATTATTCATGTTTATATTTGATTTGGTTAAGTGGTTAAAGAATTAATCAACTGAATCCAAATTTGGGAAACTGATAAAAGTTTTAATTTACAACTGATTCACCCTCACTCTCAGTTGTCTGAGACATTCAAAAATTGGTGTTAGAGATTTGGTTCCCAGGTAGTGAGTCTAATTGCATGGGGAGATCCAATGGTACATAAAGTAACTATTCCTACCTTTGATGGATCCGACTATAGTTTATAAATAGTGAAGATGAGAGGATATCTAATTTTCTTAAGTTACAAGATATGAAAAGTTGTGGAGAATAAAGATACAATGCCGACAAATGGACCTACTACTCCAAATGAAATAAATGCTTATGAAGAAAATGGAATAGTAATGTATGTTATTTTTAGTTCATTATCTAAAAATCAATTGGCAAAGGTTGTTGCATTAGAAGCTTCTTATGCAATTTGGGAAAAATTGAAAAACATCTATGAAGGAAATAATAGGCTTAAAGAAGATAAGACGTAGACTGCTAAAGGCAGATATGAAAACTTAAGGATGGAAGGAGAAGATATAATGAGTTACTTTCAAAAAATTGACGATGTTGTAAATGACATCAGAAATCATGGTAGCACTATGGACAATAAGAATGTAATAGATACAATTTTGAGGAATTTATTAGAAAGCTATAGTGATAAGGTCTCAACAATTGAATAAACTTATGATTTGACAAAATTCACCAGAGAACAATTGTTTGGCACTTTGAGAGAATTCACTTGATGAGAAAGTTTGGAAAGGATGAATCCAAGTTCGAGACTTCCTTCAAAGAGAGAAAGTCTAATGAGGATCTAGATGATGAGAGCACATATGAAGTAGAAACAAACTTTGTAAGAAGGTCAAAGAAAGGAACTAACAAGTATAAATTTATCTTACCTCTTAAATGTTTTAGGTATGGAAAGGTTGGTCACATAGCTACTAGATGTCTAGAAAAAGGAACAAGACCAAGACTAAAATTCATTAAGAAGGTCTATTATGTTAATGAAGATTTTAGTGTCTTAGATGATGAATCAGGAGAAGGCGACTGTTTGTTTTGTGTTGAAGAAGTTGAACCTGAACCTAAAGTTAGTAACGTGACATCTTTGGAAAGTAATACTAAAATTGTTGCAATTGCATTACATGTTAGAATATATAAAAATGAATGGTTGATTGATAGTGGTTTCTCTAATCATATAAATGGTGACAAAATTAACTTTGTAAAACTTGAAAAATGTGATGGTGGTTCTGTTAGATTTGGAGATGATCAGATTGCACAAATTGTTGGAATAGGTTCTATTATTTTTTATGGAAAACATATTACTAACAATGTGTACTATGTGAAATGATTGCATCATAATCTCTCAAGTGTTGGACATATGTGCAAAAATGGTTACAATGTTGTTTTTCAAGATGTTGGTTGTGAAATCCGAAAGGGATTTGGATCTATTATTACTACACGAAAAAGGACTAGAGGAAATATGTATTAGTTGATTGTTGCTACAAGACATTGCTTGTTATTGTAGATTGATGAAAGTTGGCTATGCCATCAAAGGATGTGTCACATCAAATTTGACAATTTGGTGAAGAGTAGCTAGACAAGAGCATTAAGATATCTACCAAGATTAACCAAACCAGATAATAGTGTTTGTAGATAATGTCAAATGGGAAAATAGACAAAGGGAACTTTAGAGGAAGATAATAATCTGCTATCGAATTTTTGGATTTGGTGCACACAAACATATGCAGTCCAACTAGAATAAGGAGTCTACAAGGTGAAAAGTATTTTATGGTCTTAATTGATGATCATTCTAGATGACTTGGGTTACATTATTAAGAGAAAAAATTGAGGCATTAGAAAAAATCAAGATAGTCAAAGCTAGAGTTGAAAATGAAGTTGATAGAATAATCATTGCTTAAGATCTAATAGAGGAGAGTTTGTCAATGATGAATATTTAATGTATTTTGTGAGATGCATGGGATTAGGAGAAAAGTGTCAGCTCCTAGAACACCACAATAGAATGGTATTGTGGAGAGAATGAACCAGACTATACAAGAGGCAACCATGACTATCATGATCAAAGAAGCAAATCTACCAAAAGTTTACTAGAAATAAGCTATACATATAGTTGTATACCCTCTTAATAGAGTTATATTCTAGAAGAGGTATGGTAAGATTTCATATGAACTATGGTATGAAAGAATTCCAATATTAAAGTATTTTAATGTATTCAAAAGAAAATGTTACATTCATAGAGATGAACTAAATCTTAGAAAATTTAAAAATATAGCAAATGAGGGCATATTTCTAGGATAGTCTACAAGAATCAAGGCATACCAATGTTTTGATTGCGTAAAAGAAGGTTTTGAAAGGACTCGAAACCTTTTACGTCAAGTTACAAAATAAGCTTTAAAGATCCATCAGAAATAGTGCAACAACACCAAAAAACTAACAAGTCCTTAACAAGAAAGACAGAGAAAAAAAGATAGCAAAAAGATAGTAGGACAACAGAGAATTGGCTAGATGCATTTCATAAGATCACCCGCTCGTTCAGCCAGCATCTGCATATTGGCAGAGGAAGCTTTGAGTTCCTCAATATCTTTGTTCTTGTTATCCTCTAGATTTTTGAAGCTTGATTTGGTTCTTTTACTGGGTCCATGGTCCTCCTTAATCTCAATGATCACCTGCTCCCCTTTCCCTTGCTCCATTTTGTCCACAAGAATCTTGACATGCTCAGCCGAGGCCTTGAGAATGGCAAAAATCTGCTCAACGAGGCATGCCAATGTTACAACAAGAGATTAAATAGAATTATTGAACAATTGAAAGCATTTAAGTTGTCAAATTATTTGAATATCGCCTATAGACTAAAAAAGACTTTGTATGAGTTGAAGGAAGCTCCTAGAGCTTGGTTTGGAAGACTGGATAAGTATTTAATGGATCAAAACTTCAGAAAGGGTATGCTAACAACAATCTTTATTTTAAATTTGAATAAGAAAAAATCTTAGTGATTGTGGCTTATGTGGATGACTTAATATTTGGATGAGATAATGACATGTGTAAGAATTTTTTTGGTGAGATCCAAGTTGAATTTGAAATACCCATGATTGGTGAGTTGTATTTTTTTCTTGGATTGCAAGTGAATCATAACATTGAAGGAATTTTTATTTTTTAGTCAAAGTATATTAAAGAGTTGTTGAAAAAGTTTAAATTTAAACATTTCAAATTGGTGTGTACTCCTATGACTATCGGATGTAAGTTGACCAAAGAAGATGATTTTCCCAAGGTAGATGCAAGCAAGTACAAAACAATTATTGGTGGACTTTTATATCTTACTACTACTAGATTGTATATCATTTATGCTGTCTATTTGGTAGGTAGATTTCAACAAGAACCAAGAGAATCACATGTTTTAGTAAATATGATCTTCAAATATTTAAAAGGAACAAAATAATTCAAATTGTGGTATCCCAGAGGATCAAATTTTACCTTAATAACTTATACTAATGTGGATTGGGTAGGAAATGTTGATGACATGAGGAGTAATAGTGTTGGAGCATTTTTTCTTGGCTTCTAATTAGTTGCTTGGTTACATAAAAAGTAGGATTTTGTGTCATTGTCCATTGTATAAGTTAAATGTATTGCATCTACTTCATGCTACACACAATTCCTACATGTATTCTTTAGCCGTGTGAATATATTTCATGATAACATCTTTGTCACCCAATATTTCACATCATAGTGCCCATTTCAACAACATTGTATCCTGTGATGTTTGGAATATGGAAACCCATGATGGAGGACGTGCTGTTGGCTATATAGAGTATGCACTTTCTTGAGGAAGCTGTAATTTATGTGCTAGCTATTGTGAGAATAATCTGTGATACATGTAGGCTTATTACTAGAAATTGTACCTTGGTGCGCAATGTGTATGCTGAAGATATGTGGAAGGGGAACATCAAATGTGAAATTCAAAATGATTGAAAGAAGGTGCATTCCTATTAATGGAGAAGCATTTAGTTTTTTTGGTAAGAAGTAGTAATTGTAGATTATCCTTGATGATATTACCTTATATCATTGATAGCACACACGTGAACAATTTTTAGTGATGTGACTTATCAATAATATTAAGTGTTTCTAGAGATGATAATTATAACAATTTACAAAAATGGAGCAATCTTTTGTGTCTCCACTTGTAAACAAGTTCCATGTTTTAGAATGAACAATACCCAATAGATTCCCAAATTGAAGTCATATTTGTAGGGAGAAATAACTTGTAGAAATACATACAATGGGACAACGTTGATATTTGAGGAGAAAAAGAATCTCTCTCTCTCTCTCTCTCTCTCTCTCTCTCTCTCTCTCTCTCTCTCTCTCTCTACATACATACATTCTTTCCTTATGTCTCCTCTATATGTATTTATCTCTACCATCTCTATCTACCCCTTTCTCCTCTTTCTTTATCTATTCCTTTTCTTCTCTACATATCCCTCTCCTCCATATCCATATCCATCTCCATCTCTGCCTTTCTTTCTATCACTATCTCCTTACCTCTCTCTCTCTAACTCTTTCCCACTCTATATCTACCTCTTTCTATTGTTGTATCTCACTCCATATTTCAAACATAACATGACCACGATAAATAATTTAAATAACAAATCATAAAATTAGATCTATATTATTATGTTATAAGTTTTATAAATTAAGTATAGATACATTACTCAAATAATTATATATATTTTATTTATTTACTATTATTTTAAATGTTATTTATTTGGAGAAAAAATTAATATAAATAAAATTTAAGTTTATATAAATTATATAAATTATACTCTAATATAAAATATAAAACCCACCTAAACTAAAATAATAATAATAAGTATTAAACTTTTAAAAATCCATTCTATACGTCATTATCTAAGGTTTAAAAAATATCATTTGCACATTTATTTAATAATAACAAGAGCTCTGATGGAGCTTGAGTCCTTGCCTTTTTTCAAAAAATGAAAGATAGATTTGTTCGATGGATAAAACATAGTTACTAAACAAGAAAAAGCATAAAAGACAATAACACAACTCTAAGCATCAAAAGTTGATTTTATTGTTAATACTATCCAACCAAAGGTTGTGGATGCACAGATAGGCCCTTTGGCTTTATACAATGTATGAGTAAAGTAATTTGTATTTTGTTAAAGCTTGTTCTGTCTCGGCTTCATTGCATGGAATAATCAAACATTGCTTTTAGGGGAAGACAATTTCGAGCAAGTATGAGGGTAGGGTTAGTTCATAAGTCTTGCAATTTTCAAAACAAGTTGTTATAGTCATATTTTTTTTGGTGTAGCTCCTACAATAAGCATTAATATATTTTTATAAATAATGATTAATGTGAGGGTTGAGATTAAGTTAGTGGTGATATAATCCATAATCTTGTTTGATGATTAAACCATGCCAAGTGAGATCTTCACTAGATTATATTTATAATCAAGCATAAGATGTAGAAATTGAATGAATGGTTCATACCTTTGAAATACATGTAAGGGAAAATCAAATGGAGGCCAACTAGGAAAATATTGGGTACAAGAGTGAGGCTTGTGGGAATCACATATAATGTCTTTCCTAAGGAATATTTTGGAGAAGAGATGAAAATGTGGGATGTATATTACTTAATGTTATGTAGTGAGTGTTGGGCGAAGAGTTCACGGCTACAAAGTCTCGATATAGCATAAATTTAGATATATCTTCCATATTCATTTTTGTATTTTTAAAATTACGCGAGGTGAAGGACACAATAAGAAATGTGGTCGGTACTTGATTAAAATCCATGAGTCTAATAGTGATATAGGGTATTGTGTGGCTCAACACTCCATTAAGAAATATTTACCTAAGAAGAGGAGGGTGCATGTGAATCTAGAATTGGTAGTAATTAGTAGTAATTGGGAGCATGTGCCTCTGCTCCCACTTCCACTGCCCATTTGAATTATACACATGACCGACCATTTGGGTTTGCGGCTTCTACTATGTCTGTGCTTGCAGAGGATGCGTCTGCCCTACTGTCTGGGTTTGATGCCCTTGCTACTGTGGTTGTGCCCGGGCCTTCTTTGGTGGGTGGACATGTTTCTTCAAGGGTTTTGGGGTCTACTGCATCTGCCTCTGGTGGTTCCATAATCTCCTATGCAAATGTGGTCCTTTGAAGCTAGCATTCATGGTCCTGCCCATGCTGGTAGGGGGGGATCTCGGTCTTCTCCTCTTATGCAGTCTGTTGCTATAAGTAAACCCCTTGTGATTAGACTTAATGCTGACACAATTGATGAGATTTCAAAAACTGTGGATGACTTCTCCTCCAATGTTGCTATTTTTTGTTTTAGGGGTTTCTAGCCCTCTCTTTCTAATTTACACGCTTAGATTTCCAAGCATTGGGAATCCATTTTAATCAATGCTGTTTAGATATACCCTATGGCAAGGTGTTTTTTTATTGTAAAGTTTGAAAATGTTGAAGATAGGAAAACTATTTTGTGCAATAGTTATTTCACTTGGGAGGAACATTTTTCCTTGATGGCCAAACCTTGGTATCAGGGGTTTGACCCTCTTTCTGAATCTTTTAATAAAATACCCTTATGGGTAAGATTTCTGAATCTCCCTCTTCATCTTTGGTTGGATTCAGTTTTGGAATCTGTGGGTGACGCTATTGTGGATTTCCAAATGGTGGATTCAGAATCCTCTGAAATTTGTAAGATGACATATGCTTGTATTCTTGTGGAGGTTGATGTTTCCAAGGGTCTTCCTGAGAAGATAAATTTGGCTTCTTCTTTGGGCTCTTGGAATCAGAATCAAGATTATGAGGGAATTGCATTCAGGTGTAGGAAGTGCCACAAGACTGACCATCTTACTGCGTGGTGTTTATCTGAAAAGGTTAAATCAAAGAAATCACCTACTTGGTGGTTGGGGGCTTCTGATCACCATTATACGGTTCAAAAAGTTTCTAAGGAAGGGGGTTCGGTTGCTTGTTCTCCTCAGATTGATCATGCTTTGGCTGGTGTTTTTGTGGCTGCCTCTGTTGCTTCTGATGCTGTCTTGGAAGCTATAGATGTTGCCTCTAATGCAGCTTTAGTTTAGACTATTTTTGCTGCCCCTTCTGGTGTTGCTACTGTTGTCCCTGACCAGATTGTTGATGTTGTCTCTGGTCATGATACTACTCTTGTCCCTCATGTGGTTTCTGATTTGAATTTCCCTTTAGTGGGCTCTTCTTGCTCTTCTTTGGCTTGGCAAAAGGCTGCTAAAAAGGTGGAGGATGGATGGACAACAGTTAAGGGAAAGAAATTTAAATCATCCACTCCTTTTGATATCAATTTATGTTCTCATAAGGATGGGCAAAAATGTAAATCTTGATTGCCCTTTGTTGTGATTAGTTGTTTCACTTGGTAGGAACTACGGTTGGTTCCTTTGGTTTGATTGGTGGGGCACCATAGCTGTATTGGTCTTTCATTGCCATATCTTTTTACGCTCTTGTACAAGGTTTCGAGACCTTTCAAATCCTATTTTTACTTAATCAAAACTATGTGGTTTGCCAATAGATAAAAATGATTTATCTCTTGAGATTTTTTTTAGATGTTTAGACATAGTAATACCTTTATGGTTTTAGTTTGACTAGGTGAGCACAATTGGAGAGGGTGATAGCATGTTCCTTGATTATGCCATCCATCAAAGGTCAAACTTCCAAATGTGCAATATATAATGGGTGGAGTTGAGATCTAACTCTAAGTGATTTTTGTGGAATGGGTAATCTTTAGTCATTGGCTCTTAGTAAAAGAGGTATTAACTAAAACTCATACCCCTATACTAAGAGGTCGAAATAATTAATTTTAACAATTATACAATAAAAAATAAATTTCATGCTATTTACATTCTTAGATATATTGATTAAAATTTATGATATTGCAACAAGAAAATTTAATTTATTGCATAAATTGTAACTATCAAATGTGAAGGAAAAAATAAATTATTTATAATATGAATCAAAATAATACTTTAATTTGAATATTTCATATATATATATATATAATAATAATTTTAATTTATAAATATTTATTCAATTTAATTTATAAATATTATCTTTAAATAATTTAATAACAATTTTATACATCATATTTTCTAAAAATAATAATCCTTTAAAATATATTAACTATATTTAAATATTATGTAACAAATGAAAAAAAATGAAATCCTAAATGATGTTTTACATCACTCTCATAAAACAAGGATTAATGAATATTGTCAAAGCATTCAATAAGAATTCCAAATCTCCTTTTCTTAAATAAATTCTACATTATGAAAGGAAAAATCAAATGATTATGTAATGGCTCATAATTCCTTAATAGCCTTAATTGCTCACTTAATTTCAGAAAGTTTTTATTGTAACTTTTATCTCCGTTTATGTCTATTAATGTTCTGATGGAGTCTGAATCTACACCTCATAGGTGTCAGTAGCGGGGAATTAGCTTTAAATTTTTAAACAAGAAAATAATAAAACGGATAGGAAAAATACATCCAACCAATTAGAAAAATAAAATAAATCATAAGAAATCATTTTAAAATATATCTCCATAAAACATTAACAATATCATAAGATAAATTTTTGTTTGAAAAAATATTAACTCATATTCAGCAAACTGAAAACATTAGTCTCCTACCTTATAAGGCAGGGTCTAATAAAATGGAAAGAGTACTGATAAAAAAAATCAAAATCGAAAGAGTATGCAGTTTCAAATTATATTCTTCATGTATGAACATTCAACTTTGTCAAACCCTTGATGGACGATGTGTTGTTAGCTATATGGAGGATGCACTTTCTTGAGGAAACCATAATTTACACGCTGGCTATTGTGAGAATAATATGCGATACATATAGCCTTATTATTATTTTCAAGAAAACCACAAAAAATCTATCATTTCCTATTTTCTAGTTGTTATAACAAAGTCATTTTTAATATATGGTTAGTATGTACGGTTTTACATATGCCATTCATCTCCAGTTTGTTAGCTAAAAGCCCAAACAAACTATCTACTAGCAGTCACATGCTTTTGTGCATACAATAATGAGCCGATAGGAGATTTGAATTAACTCATAAAGGATTTCTCTTAACATGTCTTAAAATAACTAAACTAATACATCTACACAGTAAATAGATGAAATCAAATTTAAAAATGCTTGAAATTGAAGAGTAGATTGATGCTTCTCAATGAGGGTTGTTTCTTTTGCAATTGAGTTAATCAACATCCGCTCAATCTAATCCCAGAAGATGGATTTTTCACTTCCCCATGGACTAAGAAATCTATGTCAAGGTGATGATTTCTATTTAAACGTGTCATTTAAAAGTTTGTTAGTTGGCGGGTAAAATTTCAATGCAAGTGGGTGATATATAAAATGAGTTTAACCACATTCCAAAAAACAAACCTTCTTGCAACATATCAATTGCAATTGTCCAAATCATACATGATGATCAATGACAAAGTTCCCCAAGATAACTTGAGTATGAGAAATCCATGGAACATAAGATTTCACATCATTAAAAAGAAAGCACAAAAACCTTGAACATCAAAACATTACATTTACAATAGTATAATATATTTAATATTAGATAATTTATGTTTCCTATATTCTGATTAAAAAAATTGAAAAAAATATCTTCCCTAACATTAAAATAAATTCATAAAATCCATTCGTTTATCCCCACTCCTCAAATAAATCTTAATACATTTAAAAAAAATGAAGTGTACATGCATATATTGAAAGAAGATAGAAATCTTCACATAATATTAACACAAAATTCTTAAACATTCATTATATTGCCCTCATTCAAATAAACTCTTACACTTCTATGAAGGCCTCTTATAACATAAGAAAAAATAGAACTCATACAATATCTACAACTTATTCTCAAGTCTATCTCTTTAGAACAACATATTCAACCACACAGATTATAAAAATAGTCCACTCTAATATAAAACTCTAAGAACTGCCAATATTAGTCCTCTTAACGTGGCCACTGCATCAAGATGTGTTTTGTGTGCATTCACATTCAAAACATTGTTCTCTAGCTTTGCCAAAATGCCATCGACATTGAAATTTTCAAGCAGCCGGAATCACGTCATAAACTGTCTACTCAAATGCTCAACACAGTGCCACTGATCCATCTTTTCCTCCTATTCTTTGTGCCTCGGGAGGTATTCTTGTCCACCAAATTAATTTTCAAATCATCCATCCTCAACCCTACAATCATGAAAAAAATCCAAAAATCTTTAAGACAGACCGCTGACACAAAAATAATAAACCCTAGAAAGAGGATCAGACATATTATTAATATTTTACTAGGCAAATTGGTTGTAAAAGCATGAGCTTCAGGGGTTTCCTTCCAGTCAACCCACATATTGGCTATTGTGATGGCATCCTTTATGAATGAAGAGGGTGCACTAAAATCCCACACACGAGAAATTGGAAGTCATAGATCAAAGAGGTTGCTTTCCCATGTATCTCATGTACTCATACCCCTTCTGAAAAATGGAGTCAAAGCAATACTAATTACAATTGAAACTTCCAAAAGTTTTAATTAAAAAAATCAGAGAAAAGTTCTTGCAATCAAATAACATTATAGATGTTTATTATAATTTATTATTGTTAATACACTCAATAATAAATATCTTTTAATAATAATTTAATATAAAATATCTATTAACAATATTCCAAGTTATAAAAAAAAAAGACAGCCAAAAAAAGATAGAAAGTTTTCTTTCAAACTTTTGTTAAAGATTTCCATATTACTTTTTGTTTTAATATTTTTAAGAGAAACAAAGACTTACATTACATTCAAATATATATTATACAACATTTAGATATATTTAAAAAACAACAATATAGCTAAGAATCCAAGCTATAGATATAAAATTTAGAATTTATTTCAAAATTATTATTCAATAAAAACATGTCAATATTAAGAGATATATTATATATATGAATCAAGCTATAGATATATAGCTTTAATGCATTGCAAATTTGAGTAAATGAAATAAAACAGATTCATATGAAATGATTTAACAAATTGAAATTATTATATGACAGAAAATGATAAAATCAAATAAAACTGCTTCCTTTAGTTAAGCTTCCAATTTCTAAGATTAACACTTTGCAAAAATCCTTCTTGGACTTGCAAACAATGGTATACTTTTAATATGTGATAGAGATTGGCCTACAAGTAAATATGGATGCAATTACACTCTTCTAACACAATTAAAAAATTATTTTATAGAATGGATTGAAATGATAATATGATAGAAAATGAGAAAATTCCTCTTGTGACAAAGTACATGTAGATTCTGGAAATAAACTCTTCATGCAAATAGTAAAAGTACACACCTTAAAAAATATAATAAATAAAATTACTCTACGTTGGATTTGCCTTATAGAATTATTCAACTCAATAGAGAAGCAATGACTTGCACAAAGCAAACATAATCGATTAATTCTGAAGGAGGTCATTTTGAAAGGAAACAACTTAAAAGATGATTTCACTCAGAAAATGTGCTAAAATACCATGTCGATATTGCTCATAAAATCTATCAAATATATTGTGAAGTAATTATGCAATTTCTAATTATGAGAGAAAGAGTTGTAAGAGTCATTGATTAGCTTTTACCAAATTAGCAAGAGTCAAATTAGCAAGATCCATAAGTCATCTATTAGTTGTAACTAAATTAGTAAGAGTCAAAATTCAAATGGAAGTAAGCTGTTAAAAATTAGCAGGATGACATTTTGAAATAGAAATAATTTATGTAAAATTATTTTATAAATAAATATCTTCTAATAATATTTAAATATAAAATATCTATTAATCAAGTTACCAGAAAAAAAAGACAGCTAAAGAGGCTGACAACTTTTCGGCAAGAAAAATAATTTTCAGGGAGCAAAGCTCCCACAAATAGCCTATCGGCTAAATTATTGTACCTAGTTGTTATAGATTGGAGCATATATATATTAACTCCAACGTAGATTATTATTAGTAGAGTTTTGATGTAGAATTTTGTATCATTTTTTAATAATAATAAAAAAAACATTTCTTCTGATTATGGTAATGTAGAAAGGCTCCCATTCTATCCATTGTGTGAACCAAGAGAAAGGGCCCTCCTTGGGGAAGCTCAATGACTTCTATAGATTTTATTGTTTCAATATAGAACTAGTTGCATGTCTTAGATAGATTGAATGAACTAGAGAGATAAGTGGAATAATTGGGAGATGATTGACTGCATAATGAAGATTGATAGAATTATTTGATTAGTTAGATTGAGAGTGAGTGGCAATTAAAGAGGTAAAAGTAAAAGACTTTCTAAGTGTAAAGGCTCCAACATCATAAGGGATGAGGCTGGGATTGTACCCCAAGAGGATTTTGGTGGAATGGATACCCCTTAGTCCTTGGCTCTTAGCCAAAGAGGTTTTGAACCTCCAACAAAAAAAATGGAATGATTAAATAAATTAAATAATCTATTAATTATAGAAGACTTAATTAACTAATTAAAAAAATATTTAGTTACGATAGAGAATAGAAGAATTTATTTAATTAAATAATAAAAGATTATGGGAAAGGAAGGAAATGCTAATTTTTGAATTTGTATTAGAATAATGACACCATATTAATTAGATATTTATATTTATTTAATTAAATAAAAGGAAAGTTAATAAAAATGATTCTCACAATTGTTGGACAATTTTAGGTGTCTACAACACTGAACTTTAGATTTCTATTTTCATGTAGGTACAATTACTATAGAAGGACTATCATAAATAGGCAACAAACTATTTCCTCAAAAAATCCAACAAATGAACTGCATGCATCTAAACTATCCCATCCTTGTCCCCCAACTCTCTCTCACTCCCTCTCCCTCTCTCTCACTACATACCATATTGATGGAAGTAAGACCTTAGAGTGTGTGGAGACATGGTGATATCCAAATAGAAAATGACAAGTGTTCTCTGAATCTAGGTAAGGGTTCTGACACACTCAAATCATAATAATTTGCCTCATTCAATTCCCCAACCATGACCAGTAAATGCCACTCCTTTCTATGTATCAACTAGGGCTTTTTTTTATGCCTAAGGTCGAAGTAGTCCATTGTTGGCGGGGGAAGAAAATAGGATAGAGGAAGTTGATGAAGAAGGTATGCATATGTGTACTATGGAGGTGGAAAAAACTCCTTTTTCCATGGATTCAAATTGCATGTCATGGCTTATGATAATACCTACAATTATGTTTCCTAAAATACTCAAAACAAACCTCTTTAAGATGACAATTTTATGGGGGAAATGAAAGAATGGAAACCTTAATTATGAAAATTTTGCCAAAAATAGAGGGTTCAAAGTGGCTTGATTTGTTGGTGCTTTTTTGGGGCACTCTTAATGGATTTGGACAAATTTTCACAATACATATATTTTCTTTCTACTTGGTTAACCTAATATTCTTTTCGAAGCTACACAATTTAGTGATTTCCAAGTTCACAATACGATCCTCTTTTTATTGCTTGATGCATATAATAATTCACTAATTCTCTATCTTCTTACTGAGATTGTTTCTCATGATTATATCCTACCTATTGCAAAATTATGATCTTTGTACATTTTATGTGATGCATCTAATCATTTGATATGGCTGGTACCTTCCCCATGATATTCCCTAGACATTTGGCTAAGACTATCCACAAGCTTCAGTTATCAAATCTTAACTCTATGATTTTACCCATCCAAACCCAAAACATAATTGATGATTGTTATCTTAGGGATGACACCTCTTCTTCCTCCATTCTAGCATACCTCATGTAAACTACCATCTTTTGATTCTTCTATCTTCTTATTTCTTTCATTTAATATGGGGCTATCATAAATAAAGTCCTCACTCACAAGACATTGAAAGGGATAGAGAGGTTAGTCTTTATATTAACTTTAAAATCATCACTATCTTCTAAAGCTCGTGAATTTCCTTTTATTCTTTTAATGTGTATACTATCCTTTGGATGTCTTAAAATATTCTCTTCAAGAATGTCATAACTATTAATGACACTTTGCACTTGTCAAGGACAAAGAAAACTTGTATGACTATCCACTTTCCTTTGTCCTTGAAATTGATAGGGAAAAGTGTTGTCTCTTAATGATTATTGTGCAACTTTAGACTATCCTTTACTCTAAATCCACCCTTTTCAAAGTTCAGTGATCTTTTCTCTATGGTTTTTCCAATAACATGCTTATCCTCTTCATTGATACAAATTTGTCATGAAAATACCACTTGATCATTGTCCATTTCAAGGATAGTCCTCTTCAATATCTAAGAGAATTTCACAATGCCAAACTAGTGCCTTCTCAAGACAAAACCTTGTACACTACCATTCTTTACTTACTGCTCATTGTCTTTGAGAAACCAATATCATTCTTAAAACTATCCTCCTATCTGCTGCCATCTTGAATGCCTTTCCATATCCAGTGTTGACTTTCTTGATGACTATCATGATCTCTTCCTACACTTTCATTATGCTTCAGTTGTGTTTGGTCTGAGTCTGTCATTGTTCTTTGACAAGAAACCTTATCTAATTATTTTTTGTTATCTCTATTTGAGAATTAAAGATTGTCATTAGTATCAAAGGTTATCTAGTTAGTTACCTATGCTATTCAATTGCTAACTGCAAGCACTTCATGCTAGTCGGTTAAGTCTTTACACCGAGCATCTAGGAAGTCTTACAGAGCATCAGTGTACACTAATACCGAGCATCAGTTAACACTGAGTAGACTGGACATTGAGCACTAGTGTAATTACCAAGCAGTATATACAATGTTTACCGAGCATCACAGAAAATGACATAGTAATTAGGAATGACACATTTATCTATGCGGATAGTTACAATAGAATCAAAAAATGTTTTACCAAGATCGAGGATCATTTATTGTAAGATTCCATCATTAATTGCGATGATGATCTTTATGTATTTGCTAGATCTAGGTTATTTTTGTACACCGTAGATCTTAGGGTTTTCTCTAAGATATTGTAACCTAATTTTGTTAAGCGGCAAAAGTAGTATGCTATATAAATGTAATTTCATATTATTTTTGGATGGGTGAATGAGAAGAAGCTTGAAAAGGAAGTTAAGAACAAGTAGAGAAGTTCTTGAAGCATTAGCCAACTTCAAGGATATCAGTTATCAGATAGAGAAGAATAGTATTCAAATTTATTCAGATTAAGCAGAATCAGACAAGGCTATCGAGCAGTTCAGAGCAAAGATCTTCACATGAAAAGGTGATAACTATTCAGTACTTCATAGATCTGTATTAGACAAGATAGAGTTGTCATTAGAAGATATATACTTGTTATTTTATAATCATTGTAACAAAGTTTTGGTAAAATCTCTTAACAGAGTAGACCTAACAGTCTTTTTGTAAATCTCTTTACTGAGTGCACACTCAAGTAGTGTTGTCAAAATCCTATCACTAGGTAGATCTAATTGATCTAACATGTTACTCCTAATAGGGTAAGATCACTAGAAGTGATCACCACTTGTAGCCCTAACAAGCAAACCTTTTCTATCTATAGTAGTGAAAAATTTGTGGGTGTCATCTCCACCATAGTTTTTACCTTCTAACAAGGGTTTATGCGTTACCAAAATACTTGTGTTATGTGATTGTTATATTTTTGATTTCATGCTATTTACCTTTGATAGTTAAATGAATGAATGATGCATGCAATGGATACAAGTTATATTAGAAGATTACTACTGTTTTCTATTTAAGGTTTATAAGTTAAAAGTTTTTGTGGGCACTGATTAACCCCTCCCTCTCAGTACCCTATCTCTCCAATCCAACATTTTCCCCTTGTCAAACTCTTCAATGCCAAGATTATCAATATGTTAGGAATAAAAGTTCATAATACAACCGAGAGGGGGGGTGAATCAGTTGTATGGAAGATTATTAAACTTTAAAATTTAAGCAGAAGCAATATCAGATCCAATGAACACAATAAACCTCAACACAATAACACAATATTTTGGTCTCAGGGAAACCCTGTTAAAGGTAAAAACCCTGGTGGGAATTAGCACCCACAAATGATGTATTGAGAGTATAGTTATCCTTGTTAGAAGATATATCCCTATTAGGAGTTACAATACATAGTCCTTGTTAGAGGATAGACCCTGTTAGGAGTCAAGAAGAAAGGGAGGGCTCACTGCCCAAAGAAAGTTAAGTCCACCTTCAGAACTCACTATTCACAACACAGGTGTATATGAAGAAATACACAATCTTTTTGAACTATTCGGCAACAACTATCTTTGCTTGATTAGTTCCAATGAAGTCCACCAACAAACCTCTACTCTACATACAACAGACACAAGGTCACAACTTTTACAACCTCTCTATATCACCTTCTTCCCATCCATATCTTTTCCAAAGAGAATATCTTACATATATACCCTATTACAATTCTCCATGATCAAGTCAGCCCATAAGGCTTTCCTAATTACAAACAATTACATAAACCCTTGCTAAGATACACAAAGTATCTAAAACAAGTATACAATGAATACATTACAATATTTAAGGACCGACATCCTTAATTCATGTTCGCCATCCATCATACATGCTACATCTCTGTAGTCGGCTTCCAAATAGATCACCTCTAGAACACACGCCACAATTGATGCCATCCTTCTTTCTGTACCTTGCGTAGTTCATAGAACATTATCCAATACTTTGTCGTTCATCTTTGAAGTTTGCATACACTGATTCCATATCGCCTGTAGGCTATACACAGAGACTAACTTTGTCATTTCTCACTATCATAGTCTGTGACCAGTCTTCACCAAAAGATCTATAACTCATCCAATATGAAACATCACATGATGCAATCTTGGATATAAGACCAAAACACCTTCCTAAACTCTCATCTATCTTTGCAACATCTAAAACATCCGTACACTATTCATACACTGTGATAACTAGCCTGATCTCCTCATAGAAACATATGTTGACATCAGTGACAAAACATAGATGACAATAATATGAGTGCCCATTCATTAATGTAGTGATTAAAAATATTAAATGTCTCAATCACCTCCCCATGCAGTAGAAATATACAAAAATCTCCCCATTTGGCATTGATGTCAACATATGTGAAAATCCATCATCCCAAAGTTATATCAATCCAAAGTTCTACAACCAAACAATCTCCCCATACAGTAGGGATTTTATCATAGCAACACTCCCCCTTTGACAACAATGGCAAAGGGTTCCATGAGTCATCAAATTCTTTCCAACATATTTCTTCCACAATCACTCCCCTTGAGGAGTAGATCCCTACATCCAGTCCATAATATGATAAGGCTCTGAAAACCTCTGGACTGATGCATATGTGCATCATATAATTTTGACTAGGAGGGGCCTGAACCCCAAGCATACCTCTGAGATATTCAAAGGTATCTTTTGGCAGTGGCTTTGTGAAGATGTATGCAATCTTCTCTCTTTTGTACTAATATATTCTAATTTAATTTCCTTCTCTGCCACCTTGTCTCTCAAGAAGTGATACTTGATAGAAATATGTTTAGTTTTAGAGTGCATCACCAGATTATTTGACATATTCAATGAACTAGTGTTATCACAATGGATAACCACATGCTCATCAAAATTTATTCCAATGTTTGTCATCATTTGTTTCATCCAAATAATTTGAGTGCAATTTATGGCAGAAATAACATACTCTGATTCAACACTAGATTGTGCTATACAATCTTGATTCTTACTTAGCCAAGAAACCAACTTTTTCCCAAGGAAAAATGCACCACTGCTAGTACTCTTTCTGTTATCAATATTTCCTACCCAATCAACATCAGTATAAGCATGAAGTTCAAAGCTATCATTTCTATCATACCATAAGCCATAGTCTATGTTTCCTTTTAGATATCTCAATATCCTTTTCACAACAGCTAGGTGTGTTTCTTTGGGTTTTGCTTGATATCTAGCCACAATTCCAACAACATTAGCAATATCTAGTCTGGTGTGGGTCGTATATTGTAATTCTCCAACCATTGATATGTGCAAGGTCTGAAAAATAAACTTTGATTCATCATCAATTTTTAGCTTATTACCAGTCACCATGGGTGTTCCTACTGGTTTACAGTCTTCCATTCCAAACTTCTTTAACATTTCTTTGAGATACTTACTCTGAGAAATGAAGATACCATTCTCATTCTGAGTTATTTGCAATCCAAGAAAGAATTTCATTTCACCTATCATGGACATCTCAAATTCACTTTCTATTTCCTTAGAAAACTTCTTACATAGATCATCATTACCTCTAAAGATAATATCATCAACAAATACTTCTATTTTCAAGATTCTATCTTCACTAGTTCCTAAATACAAATTACTATCCACATTACCTTTTCTGAATCCAAGCCTAAGTAGGTACTTGTCTAACCTTGCATACCAAGCCCTTGGAGCTTGCTTCAACCCATACATAGCTTTCTTCAACTTGCACACCATGTCTCTATCTTTGCATAGAGGAAATCCATTAGGTTATTCTATATATACTTATTCTTCAAGATCCCCATTCAGAAATGTAGATTTCACATCCATCTGATACACCTTGAAGTTCTTATGTGCAACATAAGCCAAGAACAATCTTATTGCCTCTATTCTAGCAACAAGAGCAAATGTTTCTTCAAAGTCTATGCCTTCTTGCCGTGAATATCTTTTACATACTAGTCTTGCTTTGTTTCTTACACCAATTCCTTCTTCATTCATTTATTTCTAAAAACCCATTTTGTTCCTATTACATTTTTGTTTCTAGGTCTAGGAACCAATTCCCAAGTGTTATTCTTCTTTATCTGATCTAACTCTTCCTTAGAATTTATCCAAGATTCATCTCTACATGCTTCATCTGCAGTTTTTGGTTCAACTTGAGAAATCAAACAAATTTCTTCTCTAACCTTTGATCTGGTTAATACTCCTTGATTGGTATTGCCAATAATTTGATTTTCAGGATGGTTATTCTTTGCATACCTCAGTGTTTTAGGAGCCTCAGTAGCCTCACTTGTGACAACATCACAAGCCTCTTTCAATTTCTGCCTCAACAAGTTCTTCTCCTTCTGTAGCAACAACAGCTTCTTTGATCTTTGAAATTTGATTACTATCATACATTCTTTGTTGTATTTGAAAATTTTCATCTATTCTTACATTGTTACTTTCAATCATCTTCCTCAATCTCAGATTGAGACATTTGTAAGCCTTGGTATTAATAGAGTAACCAAGAAAAAGTTCTTCATCACTTCTAGCATCAAACTTTCCTATCTCATCATCTCTCTTGATATAACACTTACTACCAAATATTATGAAATATTTTATAGTAGGAGTATGATCAAACCATAATTCATAAGGAGTCTTACTTGTACCTTCTCTGATTTGAACTCTATTCAATGTATACACTTCTGTTCCAACAACCTCTCTTCAATGTACATGAGATACATTTCCTTCAAGCAACATTGTCCTAGCAACATCAAGTATAGTCTTGTTCCTTTGCTCTGCTATCCCATTCTGTTGTGGAGTCCTAGGAGCAGATGTCTGTCTCTTTATTCCATGATCTTCACAGTATGAGTTGAATAAGTCTGAAGTAAACTCTCCACCTCTGTCTGACATTAGACACTTAATCTTTAAACCTAATTCATTCTCTACTTTTTCTTTGAACAAATTGAATTTATTAAATGCTTCTTATTTTTCCTTCAAATAAGTAACCTACATCATTATGGAAAAGTCATCAACAAAGAGTATGAAATACCTTTCACCATAGTATGATTTTTTCCTTGCAGGTCCACATAGGTCTATGTGTACCAACTCCAAATTCTTTCTTGATGTATATGATTTTATTTTGTAACTACTTCTAGTCTATTTTCCCATGACACACTCTCTGCAAACAGTGTTAGCTGGTTTCACAATCTTCAACAGATCTCTTAATGCATTAGTCATACTTGCCTTCACAATGTTATCAAAATTAACATGACAAAATCTCCTATGCCATAACAGATTGTCATCAACCTTCACAACAAAACAAGAGGCTCAAGACGTATTTAATTCAAATACATTACCTCTGGATTTAGTCCCGGTTGCAATCAGCTTACCTTCCTTACTTCTGATAAAACATTTACCATTAACAAAACTTAATTGAAACTCTTTATCCATTAACTGTCCAACACTCAACAAGTTATGTTTCAATCCTTCAACAAGATGTACATTATCTGTATTAGTCTTTCCATCAAGAGTAATAGATCCTACTCCTATGATAGATTTAGGAAGATTGTCTCCAAACCTCACAACACCACCATCATACTTTACTAATTTAACAAAGTTGTTTTTGTCTCCAGTCATATGATGAGAACACCCATGGTCTATTATCCATTTAGTTTTCTTGTCAACATGAGATACTAAAGATTTTCCCTCATGCACTGGCTCATCTCTAATAGCAACAAATCCGATCTCTTCATAATCTAAATCATCATCATCAAAAATGCCTTCAGTTGCATAATAACATTCTTTTTCCCTTTTAATATTGGCAAAATTAGGTTTGTACTTAGGAACTCTTGTAGGACATCTAGATGCAAAATGACCTACCTTATTGCATGAAAAATATTTCAAGGGTAACTTGCCTTCAAATTTTCCCTTACCTCTCTTTTCTCTTCTAGAAATCAGTGCAACAAGTTCATCCATCTTTCTTTCTTCTGCCATTATCTATTCTCATTCCTCAGCATATTCGCCAAGCTCTTCTTTTAGGTCTTCACTGCTGATGCTCGGAAGTGTAGATATTTTCTTGTGTACAGATGCCTTAAATGCAGATTCAAATTTAGGTATAGATTCTCCTAGTTCTATAGCTTCAAAAGTAGTTAGCTTTGCAATCGACATCTCTCTGTTAAAGTTTGGAGTCAGAGGTATAGTTTCTTGAATAGACATAGTCTTGAACTTGTAAGTAGGTGTCAATGATCTAAGGATCTTCACAATAACTTCGTCTTCATCATAAGTGCCTCTGCAATTTTTGATTCCAAATATAGCTTTTGTAACCCTTTGAACATAAGCCCTAATTCTTTCATCCTCATTCATTTGTAGCTTCTCCATCTTTGTATTAAAATTTTGTAACTTCGCTTGTTTGGTATACTTGTCTCCCTCATATAGTGCTTCTAATCTTTCCCAAATCAGGTGTGCCAAATCCAAGTCTTTAAATTTAGTAAAATCTCCTTCAGAGAGTGCGCTGATCAGTGCTTCTCTTGCAATCATGTTAATTGAAAATATATTTTTTCATCCTTTGTAGCTGTTGTCAGCTCATCTTCGGACTTTATATCTACCTTGTTCCTTGTAATCAACCAATAGTCAATGCCAAAATAAAATAGATGAGTTCTCATCTTGTTCTTCCAACTGTCAAAGTTCTCAGGATCAAATTTCAGACTATCCTTCCTATAGAACGCCATCTCCAAGATCACCTCAAGTTGTTAAGCTTTCTCTCTAAGGACTAGTAGCTCTGATACCAATTGTTAGGAATAAAATTCCACAATACAATTGAGAGGGGGGGTGAATCAGTTGTATGGAAGATTATTAAACTTTAAATTTTAAGCAGCAACAATATCAGATCCAATGAACACAATAAACCTCAGCACAATAACATAATATTTTGGTCTCGGGGAAACCTTGTTAAAGGTAAAAACCCCGGTGGGAATTAACACCCATAAATGATGTACTAAGAGTATAGTTATCCTTGTTAGAAGATATAGCCCTGTTAGGAGTTTATTGAAACATTATAGTACATAGTCCTTGTTAGATGAAAAACCCTGTTAGGAGTCAAGAAGAAAGGGAGGGCTCTGTTGGTACCCTTAAAATTTTTGAGTAATGAGACACATTAGCATGCATTTGTACTATTTTGCTTTCAGGATGCATGTGAGAACCAAGTGTTTTTCAGGTAGTTTCATAAAATTTAGTTGTCCATTGCCTTTCATATGTTTCAGTGGTTTATTCTGGAGTCCTTAGTTCACATCTTGAAATGGGTTTTCATCAGTTTGGTTCTAGGAGGTCTCAAGATCAGAAAATTGCTAAGTGTGAAATTCACCAAGAAGGGCCAGTTGAGGGTTGAATAACTTGAATTCTAATGAGTGTCATGAAAATCCAAGAGTGGAGGCATCTTTAGTGTACTTCAGTTGACCTATGTTCTTGATTTTAGGTCACAGTGAAAAGTTTCGATAGGTCTTGTGTTTCCCCTACCGGATGTGTTTTCTCATAATTGCATAATGCACTTGTTCAACAATTCCCGAAGGCCCTATTTGTCAAGTTGTATCTAATACCCAGTGATTGGTCAAGAAGAATTAATGATGGATTTGTATTGTAAACATGTTTCTCTTTTGGCCTGTCCGTTTTTAGCCCTTGATGAATCCGTTTGACCCATTTCCAAAAGCAAATCCATTTGCAGTTTTCATTGTTTTACTAAGGCCTGAATATGCATTTTATCCGGAAGCTTACTTTGATAGCTTGTATCTTGCGCCCAGGTGATTACGTCAGTTTTCAAGACTAGTTATGGGGGCAATTTTAGTAGTTCTGGCAGTGTGCACAGACAACGTTTCAAAGTGGCTATGTTTGATTAGCAAAGTATTTTTGCTCGCAATTTTTCATGGTTTTTCCTTTGGCAGATGTGTTGATGTATCAGAGGTGAACTTGCTCCCCGGATGGCATTTTCTTGTGAGGCTTTTCAGTCAGTTTTTGAGACTGCTTCCTGAGGCCTGTTGTGTTAGTTGGAAATCCTACAGAGATCCTTTCTCTCCTTGTAGTGATGCTCTTTGAATTAGAGGAAATAAATGATGGAGGCAATGCCAACACAAAGACTGCCCTTTCTCTCACAGTGGTTGCATGATTGCATGGGCCATTTCTAGCCCATGCGATCATGCAACAAGTTAGAAATGTGAGGATGAGCACATGTAATATGGATACCAGCGCATGAGAGTGGAGTCCGCATCAAAACATGGTAAGGGGCTGGCAGTGCATGGCACTAAATTTGCAAAAAGGAGCCCCATGGAGTTGAAACGATGCTCGCTCAATGTGGATTTGGGAAAATCACACAAGACACAAAAGAGACCATAACAAAGCTAGGGAATGCAATGATGAAAGAGGAGCTCACGCTTTTGAAAAGTGTAAATAGCCATTATCCCACATTCGGTGGGTGGCTGTGTTTTTTTGAGTTTATATACTCCGACACTCTCCAGCATTGTAAAGTAGAAATTGAGGCGCTACTTGGCGGGCCTGTGAAATGAGGGTGGAACGTGTCAAGTGGGCCCCTAATTTTGGCGTCAAAATGTATGAAGGTTTTAAAACTAGCAAAATCTAATATCCCACATTCATCCAGAATGGGGAAGAGCTAATGTTTATTACCAAGTGCACAAACAATAGAGGTAAATAGAAAGCCCAGAAGCTCTCTCCATGCATGCATGTGCGACACCCACCTCAATTTTTGTGCCAGTGGGCCCAGGAAAGAAATTTTGCAGATGGAGTGACTGGTCAAAAATGGCCATGTGTCAAGTGGTCGCATGATCGCAAGGGCCAACTTCAGCCCTTGCAAACATGCGACAGGTTGACACGTGGCAGCCCAATGCGGTAGCGACGGTTGTGTGGAAGAATGGTCGCATGATCACATGGGCCATTTCTGGCGCATGCAATCATGCGACAAGGTGACACATGGTGGGTTCTTGTGAGTTCGCTAAATGGGTAGCTGGTAAAAGAAAATATCTGGTGAATTGGAGAATAAGCTGCAGTCGCGTGTTCACTAAGTAGTTGACGGTTAAGGCCAAGCATTCCGCAATTCAGAGATGCTGTAGTCACGTGTTCGCCGAATAGTTGGTGGTCAAGGTAAAACATCTAGTGACTTAGAGAACTACTTAGTCGCCTATTCTCTAAATTCTTGGTGGTTAAGGTGGAGATGAGGTGAGCCAATAATTTTGGGCAAAGTACTGAGAGATGCGTGCCATAGATCGACGGTGGTCGCATGATCTCATGGGCCATTTCTGGCCCATGTGATCATGTGACTAGGCTGCCATGTGGTGATGTGGTGACATGATGAGAATGTCCAGGTGGAGACACAGGCCAACCAAATAGTGCCAAGTGGGAAAGGTGAAATGTGGCATCCAAGTGGAGATGAGGTGGCAGGCCGGCCAATCCGTGCTTGCCACATGTCACGTGGGTCCCGGCAGGGCAACAAAAATAATATTTTATTTGAAATATCTTCTGTGCATCCGTTCAAAGATTAAAATTATAAACATGAATTTATATAGTTTTGACTATATTAAAATTCAAATATTTAAGTCGCAGAGCATAGGAGCTATTTTAATAAGCTGGTGGCTTCATTTTTGGGCCAAATAGCAAGTTTTATATACCGCCGAAAAGGTGAGAAAATGAGGAATCCATTTTTGAGGTCAGATTTCAGTGCAGGTCTAACTGGTTTAGAGATATTGGTAGTTGAATGAAACAGGGGGGCCAGGAAGATATTTTGAAAATATATATTTTGTTCAATTCGGGGATTCGCAGTTTGTTTGAAGAGATGCCAGGTGCTTTCCAGAGTTGAGAGCAGGTCCTATTTCTAGTTTGAAGGTGGATGACTCATCCAATGAGTAGAAAGGAGGAAGACAAGTGTCACTTTGTGATGATTTTTGAGTTTCTTCCTTTGCCTTCTTATTCCCATTTCTGATATTTTGTAGAGGTTCCAATCTTTTTGGATGAGCAGAGCTCTGCAAGTTTGAATTCCATGAATGCAAGTTCTAAGTTTCATTTCAGAGTTCTCACTTTGAGTTTGTTGTGATTTGAATGTATAGATATAGGTGACTCAATGAAAGACAGTGGAAATCCTTTCTCATATTTGTTTGATGTCTCTTTGTGTCTTTGTCAAATTGTTGTATATTGATTTGTAAGGCATCTCTATATACCTGTTTACAAGGTAAATGGTGCAATGACTTTCAAGTTTCTTTGAAGGAAAGTGTAATATCTTGAAGATTGTTGTTGATAATATGATGTTTCATAAGGATCTGATGTCCAGATAGGGGGAAGAAAGAATGGTGTGCAAGGTGCATTGTTTGATTCTCATTTGTATAAGATTTGAAGTTTCCTATTGATGTGTATCTCATGACTCCATGCCCAAGATTAGGCACTAGTTTAAACTAGACTTGTAATCAAAATCTTTTCCAATCACTTTTCCCTTTCATGTTTAAGAGCATAAATGTTTGTCGATTGCATTGAATAGTGCAAGTGCTTTTGGTGATTCCTTGTAGAAGTGAATCAGATAGGTTAACCTGCCTGAGTTTTAAGCTCGAAGAGAAGAAGGGTGAATACTCTTGTCACTTTTGCCATTTTTTTGCAATGATTGTTTTCTTTTTTTAACATCATGGATTGGCTTTCTAAGCTCTGCATCAGTTGCAGCAAGAGACATTAGCAAGTCATTGTGAGAACCCCTAATCCACTGCAAGGATTTCATTGTGAAGCAGTGAGTCCGAAGATAGGTACACCTGCTTGGGTTTATGGAGCCCAAAGTAGAAGAAGGACTTGGTCCTTATCAATTAGCCTTTTCTCGGTAATAATCCAGAATTGGGAACTTGAGAGTCAAGCTTAATAGCTATATTGGCGATTCTACATGAAAAAGAGCTAACAAAATGGTGACTCTACTAGGGAAGCAAAGTATTGCAATTGCATGAGTGGTGAGGTTACATTTGTGTTTCCTTATTGCTTTCAGTTGAACCCAAGAGTCTAGCAAAAGTTCATGTGGGAAAAGAGTCTTCAATGTTTGAGAATTCTGAAAATCTTTTTCAGATTTGTGTATACTTGGATTTGCTATTGAAATTAGTTTGCAAAATTATATGACTCTACTGTGAAACGTACTCAGAATCTTGTAGCTTTCAAAGAAGATCAGTGAAGAAAATTTTATTCCTCTGAAAAGAGGTGGCGACTTTGTGTTAGAACGAACCCAAAATTTGAAGGTGTTCTTCAGATTTCGAATAAAAAAGTGAAGCTACAGCAACAACAAAAATCTTGTCCAGGTATTTCCCCATTTGTTTATAATATCTCAAAAGATCCTTATTCGGTGAAGAAGTCACCAAGCTAAGGAGTATTAGTAAGCCTTGTGTATGCTTCTTTGTTTGAATAAGTTCAGTTGAAAAATCTGTGGTGAGAAGTGTATACATTTGAAGTTGTGTCTGCATAAGATCTTGTGTAGCAAAAGTAAGATGTTGTGTCATAGTAGTTCTATAGCCGAGATGGAAAACACTTTGGTTTCAAATGTTCTTTCCGAATCTAAAATTTTGTTGCCAAGTTTTAATGAAATTGAAATTAATAGACTGATGTTACGACAACAAATTGAAGAAGCAACTATCATGTTTCTAAGAACAAGAGTAGGTAGAAGGAAAGATGAATCAATCATGTTATTCTATGATAAATTTTTAGTAGCTCTGAGACAAGTAGAGATTTATGATCTGTTCAGAGAACCCTATTTAATGGACTTGTTTGTAGAGCTATGTATGCCTGAATCAGTCAATCAGTATGCAACATTCAAAGAAAAACATTTTGCACACATTATAGAGTGTCTTTCAGAAATTGAAAAGGCCAAATCTGAAAATAAATGTGAAGAATATTCTGATGAAATGTATAAAAATGATGCATATAGTTCAGATTGGTATGATGAGTGCAGTGATGCTGATATTGACAGTGATAGAGATCAAAATGGAGGAGATAAATTTGATAGTGATTTCTATGATTTAGTGCATAGTGATGATTCTCAATCCAGGAATGAATGTAGTTCAGAAAATGAGTATTCGGTTGGAGACTATGAAAGCATCACTAGTTATTTTTCTGAAGATGAACATATTGATAATTGTGGTGTTGATGCCCATGATCTAATTTCATTTTTAGATTTTGATTCTCTTTCCTCTGATCAGATTTTTTGTAATAGTGGGTCTAATAATGTATTCAGTAGCTTTTCTAATGCATTGTTTGATAAAGATATGGATTCTAATCAGCCAGCCTTGTGCAAAAACTTCTATGATCAACAGTTCCATTTAGTGTGTAATCCATTGTTTGAAGATAATGTTCAACAACCAGACTATGATGGAGCTGAAATAGTTCAAGAAATAGTTGATTCCAAGGGATATGAGTCAGATTCTCAAATTTCATCTCAGCCGGATGAGAAAGAAGTTATCTACTATGAGCCTCGTGATATTTCAAAATATGTGCAGCAGTGTGAGTATGAGACTTTTGCTTTTGATTTGCAATCATGTTTTGAAGATAAGGATGCATCTAAAGATTGCAATCAACATGCAAGTCTTTTTCTGCTTTGTAAAAATCAGTCTAGTGTTCGATTGCCCGGTGCGGTAAATCATGACTATGTTTCTTTTTTGCAAAGTGATGACATTGGCAAGTGTAGTAAGCATATGTGTGTAGAAGATTAGAATGAACAGTTTGTGTTTGACACTCACATGCTTGATAGATTTCAAAATGGTGATAATCATATGTCTTTTGATTTGCCAATGGAAGGTTTCTATCCATTTGACCATGTAGATGAAAACAATGATACTAGTTTGATTCTAGAACATGGGGATGAGAATCGGGTTTTTGATAAAGGTAAAGGCTGACACTTGTTGGGAGCTTTTTGTAGTTCAATTGTGAATGTTTTTACATTTGTATAGTTTCTTTCCTTTCAACAGTAGTGTAGTTTCTTTCAATAAAGGAGCCTTAGAACCGAATAGTGGATTGGAGGGATAAGAAGAGAAGCTATTTTTTGGGGTGGTCTGCTCTTCTAGGAGATTCTAGAATTCTTGTGTTGAACTTGCATTCAACCATCCATAGACGGAGCCACTGTTGGTACCCTTAAAATTTTTGAGTAATGAGACACATTAGCATGCATTTGTACTATTTTGCTTTCAGGATGCATGTGGGAACTGAGTGTTTTCTGGATAGTTTCATAAAATTTAGTTGTCCATTACCTTTCATATGTTTCAGTGGTTTATTCTGGAGTCCTTAGTCTGTATCTTGAAATGGGTTTTCATCAGTTTGGTTCTAGGAGGTCTCAAGATCAGAAAATTGCTAAGTGTGAAATTCACTAGGAAGGGCCAGTTGAGGGTTGAATAACTTGAATTCTAATGAGTGTCATGCAAATCAAAGAGTGGGGATGTCTTTAGCGTACTTCAGTTGACCTATGTTCCTAATTTTAGGTCACAGTGACAAGTTTTGATAGGTCTTGTGTTTCCCCTACCGGATGTGTTTTTTCATAATTGCATAATGCACTTGTTCAACAATTCCTGAAGGCCTTGTTTGTCAAGTTGTATCTAATACCCGGTGATTGGTCACAAAGAATTAATGATGGATCTGTATTGTAAACATGTTTCTCTTTTGGCCTGTCCATTTTTAGCCCCTGATGAATCCGTTTGACCCATTTCCAAAAGCAAATCCATTTGCAGTTTTCATTGTTTTACTAAGGCCTGAATATGCATTTTATTCGGAAGCTTACTTTGACAGCTTGTATCTTGCACCCAGGTGATTACGTCAGTTTTCAAGACCAGTTATGGGGGCAATTTTAGTAGTTCTGGCAGTGTGCACAGATAACGTTTCAAAGTGGCTATGTTTGATTGGCAAAGTATTTTTGCTCGCAATTTTTCATGGTTTTTCCTTTGGTGGATGTGTTGATGTATCAGAGGTGAACTTGTTCCCCGGATGGCATTTTCCTATGAGGCTTTTCAGTTAGTTTTTGAGACTTATTTCTGAGGCCTGTTGTGTTAGTTGGAAATCCTGTAGAGATCCTTTCTCTCCTTGTAGTGATGCTCTTTGAATTAGAGGAAATAAATGATGGAGGCAATGCCAACACAAAGACTGCCCTTTCTCTCATAGTGGTCGCATGATTGCATGGGCCATTTCTGGCCCATGTGATCATGCAACAAGTTAGAAATGTGAGGATGAGTGCATGTAATATGGATACCAGTGCATGAGAGTGGAGTCCACATCAAAACATGGTAAGGGGCTGGTAGTGCATGGCACTAAATTTGCAAAAAGGAGCCCCATGGAGTTGAAATGATGCTCGCTCAATGTGGATTTGGGTAGATCACACAAGACACAAAAGAGACCATAACAAAGCTAGGGAATGCAATGATGAAAGAGGAGCTCACGCTTTTGAAAAGCGTAAATAGCCATTATCCCACATTCGGTGGGTGGCTGTGTTTTTTTGAGTTTATATACTCCGACACTCTCCAACATGGAAAGTAGAAATTGAGGCACTACTTGGTGGGCCTGTGAAATGAGGGTGCAATGTGTCAAGTTTTCCCCTAATTTTGGCATAAAAATGTATGAAGGTTTTAAAACTAGCAAAATCTAATATCCCACATTCATCCGAAATGGGGAAGAGCTAATGTTTATTACCAAGTGCACAAACAATAGAGGTAAATAGAAAGCCCAGAAGCTCTCTCCACGCGTGCATGTGTGATGCCTACCTCAGTTTCCGTGTCGGTGGGCCCAGGAAAGAAATTTTACAAATGAAGTGATTGGTCAAAGATGGCCATGTGTCAAGTGGTCGCATGATCGCAAGGGCCAACTTTAGCCCTTGCGAACATGTGACAGGCTGACATGTGGCAGCCCAATGTGGTAGCGGTGGTTGTGTGGAAGAGTGGTCGCATGATCGCATGGGCCATTTCTGGCGCATGGGCTCATGCGACAAGGTGACACATGGCAGGTTCTCATGAGTTCACTGAATGGTTAGCTGACAGAAGAAAATATTTGGTGAATTAGAGAATAAGCTGCAGTCGCGTGTTCGCTAAGTAGTTGATGGTTACGGCCAAGCATTCCGCGATTCAGAGATGCTGCAATCGCATGTTCACCGAATAGTTAGTGGTCAAAGTAAAACATCTAGTGACTTAGAGAACTACTTAGTCACCTATTCTCCAAATTCTCAGTGGTTAATGTGGAGATGAGGTGGGCCAATAATTTTGGGCAAAGTGCTGAGAGATGCATGCCACAGATCGATGATGGTCGCATGATCTCATGGGCCATTTCTGGCCCATGTGATCATGCGACCAGGCCGCCATGTGGTGATTTGGTGACATGATGAGAATGTCCAGGTGGAGACACAGGCCAACCAAATGGTGCCAAGTGGGAAAGGTGAAACGTGGCATCCAAGTGGAGATGAGGTGGCAGGCCGGCCAATCCGTGCTTGCCACATGTCACGTGGGTCGAACAGGGCAACAAAAATAATATTTTATTTGAAATCTCTTCTGTGCATCCATTCAAAGATTAAAATTATAAACATGAATTTATATAGTTTTGACTATATTAAAATTCAAATGTTTAAGTTGCAGAGCATAGGAGCTATTTTAATAAGCTGGTGGCTTCATTTTTGGGCCAAATAGCAAGTTTTATATACCGCCGAAAAGGTGAGAAAATGAGGAATCCATTTTTGAGGTCAAATTTTAGTGCAGGTCTAACTGGTTTAGAGATATTGGTAGTTGAATGAAACAAGGGGGCTAGGAAGATATTTTGAAAATATATATTTTGTTCAATCCGGGGATTCGTAGTTTGTTTGAAGAGATACCAGGTGCTTTCCAGAGTTGAGAGTAGGTCCTATTTCCAGTTTGAAGGTGGATGACTCATCCAATGAGCAGAAAGGAGGAAGACAAGTGTCACTTTGTGATGATTTCTGAGTTTCTTCCTTTGCCTTCTTATTCCCATTTCTGATATTTTGTAGAGGTTCCAATCTTTTTGCATGAGAAGAGCTTTGCAAGTTTGAGTTCCATGAATGCAAGTTCTGAGTTTCATTTCAGAGTTCTCACTTTGAGTTTGTTGTGATTTGAATGTATAGATATAGGTGATTCAATGAAAGACAGTGGAAATCCTTTCCCGTATTTGTTTGATGTCTCTTTGTGTCTTTGTCAAATTGTTGTATATTGATTTGTAAGGCATCTTTGTATACCTATTTACAAGGTAAATGGTGCAATGACTTTCAAGTTTCTTTGAAGGAAAGTGTAATATCTTGAAGATTGTTGTTGATAATATGATGTTTCATAAGGATCTGATGTCCAGATAGGGGGAAGAAAGAATGGTGTGCAAGGTGCATTGTTTGATTCTCATTTGTATAAGATTTGAAGTTTCCTATTGATGTGTATCTCATGACTCCATGCCCAGGATTAGGCAGTGGTTTAAACTAGACTTGTAATCAAAATCTTTTCCAATCACTTTTCCCTTTCATGTTTAAGAGCATAAATGTTTGTCGATTGCATTGAATAGTGCAAGTGCTTTTGGTGATTCCTTGTAGAAGTGAATCAGATAGGTTAACCTGCTTGAGTTTTAAGCTCGAAGAGAAGAAGGGTGAATACCCTTGTCACTTTTACCATTTTTCTACAATGATTGTTTGCTTTTGTTAACATCATGGATTGGCTTTCTAAGCTCTGCATTAGTTGCAGCAAGAGACATTAGCAAGTCATTGTGAGAACCCCTAATCCACTGCAAGGATTTCATTGTGAAGTAGTGAGTCTGAAGATAGGTACACCCGCTTGGGTTTGTGGAGCCCGAAGTAGAAGAAGGACTTGGTCCTTATCAATTAGCCTTTTCCCTGTAAGAATCCAAAATTGGGAACTTGAGAGTCAAGCTTAATAGCTATATTGGTGATTCTACATGAAAAAGAGCTAAC
This sequence comes from Chamaecyparis obtusa, assembly GCA_027943335.1. Taxonomy (NCBI): domain Eukaryota; kingdom Viridiplantae; phylum Streptophyta; class Pinopsida; order Cupressales; family Cupressaceae; genus Chamaecyparis; species Chamaecyparis obtusa. The sequence continues at coordinate 882,847 of BSBK01000598.1, forward strand.
AGGCTCATTGCCCAAAGAAGGTTAAGTCCACCTTCAAAACTCATTGTTCGCAACATAGGCGTATATGAAGAAATACACAATCTTTTTGAACTGTTCAGCAATAACTACCTTTGCTTGATCAGTTCCAATGAAGTCAACAAACAAACCTCTGCTCTACATACAACAGACACAAGCTCATAGATTTTACAACCCCTCTATATCACTTTCTTCCCATCCATATCTTTTCCAAAGAAAATACCATACATATATACCCTATTACAATTATCCATGATCAGGTCGACCCATAAGGCTTTCCTAATTACAAACAATTACATAAACCCTTGCTAAGATACACACGGTATCCAAAACAAGTATACAATGGTTACATTACAATATTTAAGGACCGACATCCTTAATTCATGATCACCATCCATCATACATGCTACATCTCTGTAGTCAGCTTCCAAATAGATCACCTCCAGAACACATGCCACAATTGACATCATCCTACTTTTTGTACCTTGTGTAGTTCATAGAACATTATCCAATACTCTGTCATTCATCTCTGAAGTTTGCATACATTGATTCCATATCGCCTGTAGGCTATACACAAAACACATAGACTAACTATATCATTTCTCACTATCAGAGTCAATGACCAATCTTCACCAAAACATCTGTAACTCATATAATATGAAACATCACATGATGCAATCTTGGATATAAGATCACAACACCTTCCTAAACTCTCATCTATCTTCACAGCATCTGAAACATCCGTACAGTGTCTATACACTGTGATAACTAGCTTGATCTCCTCATAGAAACATATGTTGACATCAATGACAAAACATAGATGACAACAGTATAAGTGACCATTCAGTAACATAGTGATTAAACATATTAAATGTCTCAATCACCTCCCCATGCATTAGAAATATCCAACACAACATCCCTAAAATCAAAATCACTATAATCAATGTGTTCATCTTCCATTTCTTTTCCCCCATCTTCAACATCATCACAACTCCTCTTTGCTTCTTGAGGGAAAGACCACAAAAAATTATTCCAAAAGTTCTTGTTTGAAGATATGGGATTCAACTTACCATATTTGAAAAAGGCCTCTTTCTTTCTTGCACAGGATGAGGATAATGGAAAATTATTCTTTCCCAATTGGCTTTGAGAAAAATCTCACACTTGTAAAAACATATTTTCCTCTTGACAATAGTGAAAAAAAAACTTATAACTCTCTGCTACAACTCATTTATATAGTGTTCTAGAACACACCATTATTCATATTAAAATTTCATTTCATTTTGTATCTTGAATGAAATTCAATGGAATTTTTTTCCTTGAGAGACAAATCTCTTTTGGCAAAAGCATATGGTCTACCACCACATCTTCCCACAATTTATGTATATTTTTTTGGTAGTCCTGGGTATTCCCATGCCTCGGCCTAATGACATAGGTTTTCCATTATGGGGCAAGCTGAGGTGAGACTAATCCTTGGAGATGTACCAATCCACCTGTAATCTAGATCCATTAGTTGATTCTAGGTGTTAGAGTCAAATGTGAGACCAATAGGGAGAAAACCCAGGCTCCAAGCCAACTCCGCTACTTGTCTGGGCTAATTTATAAACATATTATTGATGAACCTAGAAAGAATAAAATATTCAAATGGCTATATGGTATACTCTCATGGATAAAGAACCCAAGAGTGGAGGCAACATAAAAAAATCTATTCATTAAACAAGTTTACTACCTTAAACACTTCCCTATTGTGGATCATAATAATGTAGAGTTATTTATTCACTTTTATCTATCAATCAAAGATGATTGTTACTATCATAAGTCTATGCTTTCATATATTCATTCTTTTCTAGGATTTCCTATTAGATCTTTGTTGGGATTTTCTATTAGATTCATGATATCTTTATGGTTTCTTCTTCTATCCTTACCAAACTGCATCTTTTCATTATTCACTTTGTATATAAACCTTCATCATTTATGATGATGCTTCTTTTTCTTCTTTTCTTGCTTAGTTAAAAAATACAAAGAATTGTGATGGAAAAAAAAGAAAACTCCTTCCTAGATATTTCATGTTAGAATTCAACTAAAGGGAATGTTTTAAGAGCCTTGAAAAGAGCCTTCATAACACCAAGAATCTTAAGAGTTGATGCTGGATATTTTGCAAGATTTGTAAGACTCCCAGTTTGTGAGATTAGTCTAGAACCTATCATTTCATCAATCAAAGATGCAAGATTGGAGCTATATCCCATGGAAGCCTTCGCAACCTGTACTGTATTTTTAATTTTGTCTTCATCTCCAGTTATTTTAGCCAACTTTTTTAAAGCATCATTTTATAAAGTAGACTCATCTTTAACAAATTGCAAACTCTTGAATATATACTTGTCATTAATAATATTTTCTAACTTGGGAAAATCCCATGAGTACCACTCCCTCTCACATCTGCAGAATGTGTTTATTTCTTTTTTCAATGTGTTTTGATTAAGTAAAAACATGATTTTAAAGGTCTTGAAACCTTGTACAAAAGGATAAGAAGATAAGTAATATTGATCAAACCTAATAGGAAGGACTAAACACAAATAAAGCTGGGGCCCATAGCCTGCAAAGAAAAATAAAGATAACACAATGGACTCAGATTGCCAAAAAGACAACAAGAGGACCGCCAAGAAGGGACAAAGGCCTAAAACAAGAAAAAGCTAGGCCCCTAAAGGAAGCACAAAGATCACTGCCGAAACATAAGCAATGGAAAGCATCAATCCAGAGAAAACCCAACAACATGATTATCCCTTAGTCCCTTTCTTATGGGACCGAAGAGTCATATCAAAGGAAGGCAAAGATTTACCTTTTACCGTAATCCAATCTTCCTCCACTTTAGAGGTCTCAGCCTCCTAGCATAAAGATTCCAAATCCGAAACCCCAACACCCAAAAAGGTACCAACACACTGCGCAGGCTCAACCAGATCAACAACCTTAACACTCCTTGAGTCAACACCCAACGAAGAGGGGGAATCAAGAGGAACTAAAGAAACAAAAACAATAGGCGTATCAACATGAAGACATGATTCTTCCAATAATGGGCTATTAGTGACAGGCACACTAGAAGTAGTAGAATCTGAAGCCAACTCAACTTGGTCAATAGAGTCTGAGGCCACCACTGGAGGATCAAAAATCAGAGGGAAAAGAGTGGAAGAAGTAGGGGAAACCACAACCTAGGAAAAGCTCAATGGAGAAGAACTCTTAAAAACCATGTAGTACTTGGAAGAGGCACCTTTCCATTAAGACACAGATCGTCTAGTTTTACTCAGAGCACATTTTTTTGCAACATGACTAGTACTAAAGCACCTTGTGCACCTAAAAAGAATTCCTTCATAGTCAAGAGGTTGAATCCAGCTACCCTTCGGAGAGACCACCTTGATCTCCATAGGGTAAACCTTTAGAAGTGTCAATATCCACCAAAATATAGGCATAGGTGGAATGAAGAATGTTAGTAGATTCAACATCTACCATTAGGAAATCCCCCAGAGCCTCACCCACTTCCTCCAGAAGAGGATCCACCCAGAGATGAAGGGAGAGGTTCAGAAGCCTAGCCCAGATAGGCATATATGAAAAGAATTAGAAGAAGGGTTGAAGTCCTCATGCCAAGGCTTAACCATCAGCACAAATTGACCATCCCAGCTAAAGAAATGGTCACATAGAATCTGATTTCTATCTTGAATGTGTTAATAAGACCTATAGCTTGAATAATCATGTTATCCACCCTATTGATATTGAAATTAACTTTGGCTCTGCTGTAATTGTGCCCAAGGTCCCATAGCCAAGATCCCTTTTCCATCCTTTAAACCCATCCGCTGATCATGATAAATTCTCTGAGTTTATAATAAATGCTACCTATCCTTCTATTCTTGTGTAAGGCTACACCATCTTTCACATTAATAAAGCTATCCTCTCATCTTAAAGACCTTTCAGATGCATTCATAAGAGCAGGTCCAATCCTTTCCATTTTCATGAAACCATAATGAATGGGATGCCTGCATACATTGATGATGTATAGGGGAAGCATATGGCGCAACTGTCATTGTTGGAGCCTAAAATGGAATAGTTGGAGGAGTTGGACTATGCATATTAGCAAAATGTCTCATATTTGGCAGTGATGTCCCATGTCAATATGCACTTGTAACTTATGCAGGTATACATATAGGATACATAGGCCCACTTCCATGAGACATAAAAAGATAATAAAATGGTTCAACATTATCTTTTTTCTCTCCCAGAAGCTATGAAATTTGTAGTTCCATCTGTAGCAACTAAGTGTAAAGGTTTTATTTTTCTTCTTTCCTTTGCTAGTCTGGAACTCCATAGTTATACCTCTTCTTTTAGAGAGATCGATGGAAGATATTTGGAGACCTTGCAACCCTCTCTATCATCAAAAACTAATTTCTTTCCTTCAGACATATCTCTGATATCTGATAAGGCTACCTTTGCTTGAAAAAAAAAACTCCCCCATCTGGTGAATCTTTGGCTACAAAATCCTCTTCACTACTCATTATTAATTTTGGATTCAAGGAAAATCTCAATCACTTGATAAAGAGCAATAAGGAAGAAGTTTATTGATATTGAATAATTACATTAAGGGAAACTAGCATTCTCAATTGACATAGAAAGTCAACATGCTATCCAAGTCTGTTGCTTTGAAAAAATACTACCCTAATATAGGGCCTCTTACTTCAATGACTACAATGGATATTCTTAGTCAGGGTTGACAGTGTTTGGCTATGCTGATAGGATTCCTAAGGCTGTCGTGTTATCTGCTGCTGTGCATTCGAGTGCCCTGGCTTCCTTTCTTGCATTGGGTGTTGCAGGGAGTAGTTTGGAAGTTGGCCCCTTCTCGGTTGGTCTTGTTGCTGAATCTTCTGCTAGGGCTTCTAGTGGGTGGGGTGAGGTAGAGGCTTTGAGTGGGTTTTCTTCTAATGTTTTAAGGGGATCTAAGTGTCTTTTGTTAAGAATAATAGTCCACAATACAACTGAGAGGGAGGGTGAATCAGTTGTATAATAGAATATTAAACTTTAAACTTTAAGCTCCACAATATCAGATCCAATGAACACAATGAATGCCAACACAATAACACAATATTTTGGTTTTGGGGAAACCCTGTTAAAGGTAAAAACCCCAGTGGGAATAAGAACCCACAAATGATGTACTGAGAGTATAGTAATCCTTGTTAGAAGATATAGCCCTGTTAGGAACTTATTTAAACATTACAATACATAGTCCTTGTTAGAGGATAAACCCTGTTAGGAGTCAAGAACAAAAGAGAGGGCTCACTGCCTAAAGAAGGTTAAATCCACCTTCAGAACTCACTAGTTTGCAACTGGTGTATATAAAGAAATACACAATCTTTTGAACTATTTTCTAGCAACTGTCTTTGCTTGATTAGTTCCAATGAAGTCCACTAGTAAACCTCTACTCTACATACATCAGACACAAGCTCACAAATTTTCCAAATTCTTTATATCATCTATATTCCATCCATATCTTTTCCAAAGAAAAGACCTTTTATTTATACCTTATTACAATTTACCATCATCAGGTCAGCCCATGAGGCTTTCCTAATTACAAACAATTACATAAACCCTTGCTAAGATACACAAAATATCTAAAAAAAGTCTACAATGATTACATTACATTAATTAAGGACTGATATCCTTAATTTATGCTTTCCAAACAAAACACATGCTTCATTTCCTTAGTCGGCTTCAAAATAAACCATCACCAGAGCACACACCCCAAATGATGTCACCAATCATTCTATACCTTACACTGACTAATGAACATCCTTCAGTACCCTGTCCATCATCCTTCAAGTTTGCATACCTTGAATCCAAATCCTTTGAAAGATATACTAGAAACCCAGCGACTAATTATGTCAATTCTCATTGTCACAGTCCAGTGACCAGTCTTTACCAAAATAGTTTTAACTCTCTCAATATAAAACATCTAATAATGCGATCTCATATATAAGATCACAACATCCACTTGAACTCTCATCTGACTTTGCAACATCTGAAACATCCGTATAGTGTCTGTACACTTTGATTACCAATCTATTTTCTTCGTAGAAACATATGTTGACATCAGTGACAAAACACAAATGACAATAGTATGAGTGCCCATTTAGTAACGTAGTGATTAAACATATTAAATTTCTTAATCACCTCCCATGCATTAGCAATATCCAACAATCTCCCCCTTTGGCATTGATGTCAACATATGGGAAAATCTTATCCCAAAGTTATATCAATCCAAAGTCCTGCAACCAAACAATCTTCTTATACAGTATGGATTTTCTCATAGCAACACTCCCCCTTTGAAAAAAATGGAAAAGGGTGCCATGAGGCTTTGGCTTTCTTCACAGATAAAATTTATTCCACAATCACCCCCCCTGAGGAGTAGATCCTTGCATCTAGTCCAGATAATGATAAGGCTCTGAATACCTCTGGACTGATGCATCTCTGCATCATTTAGTTCTCACTAAGAGGGGCATGAACCCCTAGCATACCTCTGACATATTCAAAGGTATCTTTCGGTAGTGGCTTTGTGAAAATGTCTGCAATCTGCTCTTTTGTACTAATATATTCTAGTTTGATTTCCTTTTCTGCCACCTTGTTTCTCAAGAAGTGATACTTGATAGAAATGTGTTTAGTTTTAGAGTGCATCACCGGATTCTTTGACATATTTACTGCACTGGTGTTATCACAATGGATAACCACAAGCTCATCAAAGGTTATGAACTACCACAAAATATAACTTATATGAACAAAACTATAAGTCCTAATCTCTTAGGGAGACTATGAAACTTAAAAAAACAAAACTTGACATGAGACCCTATTAGTGACTATTTAAACCAAGATGCAAAAAAAGGCTAAAAAGGAAATGAAAAATTATAGTCATACATCACATAGGAGAAAACTTCTCTATGTTGTAAAATGCATGGGAGAAATCTACAATAATTATTGTTATCCTATGTTACCTGGGGATGCGTCCTTGGCCTTAAAAATCTTGTGCCCATATTGGAAATGATCAGGGGACTTGGGGTTGTCCCCTCCATCTACCCAAAATTTCAAAACTAGGTGGGGACATTTTCAAAACTTGGGGTTGTCCTTGGTACGTATGGACAAAAAAAATTGGGGATGTCCATACGTACCAGGGATGCCTTAGACATCCCCTGACCATCGCAAAGATGGATAGGCATCCTCAACGGAAATGAGTGAGATTTTCACAGGTCTTTTCTCATAGAGGGAAACCTTCAACATAACTAGTATGTTGTAAATGAAAACTTTGGCTATATTAATTCTCTATGTAGGTTGTCTTAGCTCTGATAATGAATTAAGCTAAATAGTAAAAGCGGTTGCAATATTTTATCTGTTTTCAACTTTTTAATCAGAGCACTATCCTAATTCATTGTCTTATGAATTACTTTAGTCATGCAACCATGTTTTGTTGGATTTATGAATGGCCAAATCCATATGACTTATAGCCATCTATGTTCATTCATGGGAAAATGTGGGCATTATCTTTTCTAACCATGGCCAATATGAAGAGTCCATTCAGTACTATGCAAGAGGGTTATCAATCCAAAATCTAATAATAGCAAACATTATTTACAAATCTCTCTTAGCTCTTACAATTATCTTTTCTTTAGTCAAAGTAGTTTGTATGGAATTTTTTTTTTTTTTTTTCAGCTTTGACTCAGGTCTCTTCAGATTATATTGTCAGTGGATGGCCATCTAATATTATTTTATGCTTCTTTTAGGGCCCCTTTGGAGCTTGGAATTAACCTAGAATATGAATTATTTAATGCGAGAATAAAATAATTCACTGTTTGTGGCATTTTTTGAATTCTTGAATTAGAAAACTAATTCCCATTTTTGGCCCAATGCTTGCATTAATTAATTCCAAAAAAAACTTGGAATTCATTTTATTCCCGGAATAAGCTTTTCATGGATTTGAAATTACAACAAAATGTATAAGTTTTTCGGGTCCGTGTGTGAATGGTTAAGGGATTATAATCTTATTTTTTTAAAAATCTTATTGTTTTTACAATTTTATTTTAATAATTTTTATTATAATCTTATTTTTTAAGTTAATAATACATATTTTAATTTAAAAATATATAAGTTAAAAATACATATATATTTTAATTAAAAAACCAACAACAAAAATGATAAGTTCAAAAATTAAAAATTAAAAATTAAAATTAAAATAAAATAAAATAATCCTTATTCCAATTTGACATTATGGGATCCAAACACAGAATAGATTATTCCAACTTTCATTTTGAGGATTAATTAATCCGAGAATAGGTCCTTATTCTAGAATAGGCCTATTCTGGATAAGTTAATTCCATGCACCAAACGGGCCCTTATAGATTTGTTCTTGTTCATTATCGTATAACTGTGGCTCTATTGTAGAATCAGTATTATCTCCTACAACAGTAACTTTAGAGAAACTTTTAAATATGTTTCTCCAACAACAAAAGTGTTACAACTTCTTTAGCACACATGATTTTCTTTATTTTGGGAGTAACAAGTAGGGGAAAATGTTCTTAGCAAATCCAAATATCAGTCTCAGTGTTGTTATTAGTCAGACCCAACTACCATAATTTCTCTATTTTGTCATTGTGTGAGGTAGCATATCATAGTGTTGGCTGGTAATGTTTGTGGATGTAAATATACCAAAGATTATTCTAAGAGCTTAAATCAACATGAGGATTTAGGAATGTAATTGGTATCAATTTTCCATTTTCTCTAAATAGTAGGGGTGGGATGTCCTTTTATGGATTACTATTATTGGGGATTTGGAGCTATCTTTAGGGCTCTATAAAACTTGATTAACAAAATCAATGCATTGTAGTCCCCATTTCCCCTTATCTATGCAAAGTTACAAAAGCCTAATGAAAATAGACAATAGTTATAGATGCTACTTGTAGAAAAGATTCTTAAATGGTATGCTTTATCCATGTTTTCATATGGAAATTTCTCTAAATTTAATACAATTGCCCTCTTTTCCACCCCCTTTCCATCCAAATTTGGCAAAAAAAATTTCCATTCCAAAAATTCACCCCCCCGGTCCTTGCTATTCCCATCCTCAAAACTTGAGATAACCTTGTTATCACCTCTAGCATATGAAAACGTGTGGATTTCATCAGTGTCAAGGTCTAGAACCACTTTCTCTTTTGCATTTCTCTAAAAGTATTCCTTGAGACACTGATTACCCAATAGTAATTTAATAAATTTTAGATCAATCATTTCACATGGAGACATTTTTCAAATCTTTGTTGATAATATGTATAGAAGTTGTAGTGAGCTACTACAATTTTTTTTTGGGTGCTGTCATCTAAAATACTTTGCATGTTTCTATTTGTTTTGCATTAATGTGTGTATTTTTCATGTATACCAGTTTATTTTTTATGCTTGTGTGTCACTAAGTATAGACGATAGTAAGACACAATCAATATGTGATGTGCCACAAAGACACCCCAACCATATAGAACAATTTCATGCACTCGATGGCACACTTTCATTGTACTAGTCAATGCACTTCCATTGTACCGATAGCACACTACCATTGTACTAGTCAATACACTACCTGCACACTTCCACCATACCATTAGCACATTGCCACCATACCAGTCAATACATGATGCAACAAGACCAGAGAAGTCTCCAAAGGAAATGTCCAATCTTGCAGCAAGAGTCAACACAACGGAAAATAATAAAAGCACAACAAAGATATAACCAAATAATGATAGATTTATTATTAGGTAACATCAAATTACATCAAGCATTTTGAGCTGTCAAGCCTTCCTGATTATGACCATATACAATAAAAACAAGACTCAAATCCTAATTCTAGTCTGTCTAACCTCAAAGCTATCCTCTCTTTTAACCCCCCCTTTTTACTTCCTAAACAAGAACTACAACCCAATTTGTAAAAAAATTTGCCAACCACAAGTTGGGTTATCTGATCACAATCTCCAAGATAAAGAAAATGATTTGCAAACATATAGGTCATGACCCAAATCCATAAGAACATCCAAAAAAAAGAATATCACGATGTTTGATTATACAAGGAGGTCGAACATGAACATAAGAACATCAAACAATGTACCACAAGCAATCACAAACCATGAATCTTCATCACAAGTCGGATCTCCTCAACCTAACCGTTAGAACATGAAACCAATATAGAACCAGATCCAAAATGTGAAACACTGATTACATAAGGAACATAAGGATGCACGATCCAAGATATAGGTCCACACGAGTTCCAACAACCATAATTCATGACCACACACGTTAACATCCAACGATCACCAACCACACGATAAATCCCTAAGATCGGTCAAAATCATTAATAAACACATTACCCACACCCATTAAATGAATCCAAACTTGAACAAGCCCGAACCAAAAGAGATACAATCATAGGAAACTTCTCCCAGATAGGTCCTAAACATCATAGTACGATTGCACACACCAAATCCAACATAGGATCAAAATCCAACTAAATCACTCAAAATAAAAAAATAAGAGAAAAATAAAAAACATCTTTTAGTTAATGCAAGATTTCCAACTACCATAGGATGCCCTTGCATCAATACACTACCACCATAACAGTCAACACACTGTTGCCACTGTATCAGTCTTTCCATCATACCAACCAACACACTACCACTGTACTAGTATGCACTACCATTGTACCAGTCTACATTTCCACCATATTAGTCAGCACTACCATTATACCACTCATCACTACCACTATACTAGTATGCACTGCCATTGTACCAGTCTACATTTCCACCATATTAGTCAGCACTACCATTATACCACTCATCACTACCACTGTACTATTCAACACTACCACTATACCTATCAGCACTACCACCATACCAATCAACACTATCATAATACTAGTCAACACTACCACTACTACATGCTGTAATTTGGCACCCTTTGACAACCTTTGACTGCCTTCGACACCCGACACCTTCAACACTTAACCTTTGATACTTGACACCTAACAAATGAATATTATACTTGATCTATTTAGAAATAAGAATAACTATTATTATAATCCAAGGTAACACAATAGATCATAGGTTAGGGCATAAGGAAACCACATGAAATGAAATGCTATCAATTGGAGCCTTATATTCTTAGATTAAATCTAGATGCACAACTTTTTCTTTGCAATAAGAGTTCACAATTTGACAATGACGTACAAAGTGAAATATCTAAAGTGATATCTCCAAGGTAGACTAGGGTGAGGAATGCTTCCCACTGAAACTGCATATACAAAATAGGGAGGATCTTGCACCTTTGAAACTGTAGATACTGTCGAATTCCAACTGGAATCACAAATACATAAGTAACATAAAATCCATGACACCATCCTACAATGCCAACATGACCTTATAAAGGGTTCCATGGAGTTTCCCAAGGTGTTATAAATAGGCTGACATGCTTTATTTATTATATTAAAATTTTGGCCCCCTTTTATTTTATAACTAAATTAATTAATTAAAGAAGTCCTTTATAATATTATTTAATGTTTAGTAACACTTAATTAAATTAATTAAGTCACTTTATAAGAATTTGGAACATTACAAATCCTCGCCGCCAATAGATTGCTTGCCCTTAAGTAATCCATTATTAGTTGTTTTCCCATTACGAAGCTCCAAGATCCCAAACCAAGCATGGATCTCGAAGACCATACGGGTAAGTGCACCAAGATGGTATGCAAAAATGGGGTATAAGTGAAAAGGGGGGTATAAGTGGCCACTTTTTTTTTGTTGAAATCAGGTAAACCTAAACTTCACAGAGACATTTGAGGGTCATACACTCAAAGCTAGGAGTTGTACAAAGAATAAGAATTGTAGTACTCTAAATGTAGTTTCTAAAATAATAAAGTTTTTAAAAAATGTATAAGATTAATAGGGTGAAACCTATCGTGCATGAAAAACTGTTCCTGATTTTTTTAGAAAAACATAGCATGCCTATTTTTGTGTGCTTCGCAAAATATATAGTTAGATTTAGTATTTTTCAAAACCCTTTGGTAGGATGATAGGTAAGAGTGAGATCTAGAAGTTGTGTATTTTTTTTGTAATTTCTCATCGATTACTTTTTATAATGATTTTTTGAAGTGACTGCATCTTGAAAATCTAGTACTTGTTCATGTGTTGGGCATAAATTTCATCAAAATAATTGAATATACAAACTTCTTTTTCTAAAAGTGTATAGAATCTACTATAGAACAATAATATGCAATTATTTTTTACTTTGGTCAAGTAGATCAAAATTTATTAATAAAATAGTAGACATATGTCTGTGAAGACTACCAAGGCATTGGCAAAGAAAATTAAATTTTACTATACTAATGTTGTCCAAAAATAGAAAAAATTATATGTTCATAAAGATGAGAAGACATGTGAGAGTATGGGGTAATTTTAGAGATACCCACTTAATCATTTGTAAACCCGATGAAGATGAAATTGAGATATCACGTTGGAAGTTGAAAAATGTGTCAAAGGGAAAAAAATGGATGGAAAATGGGCTTGCAATCCTTAGGATCATTTTCCAACCCTTTTACCAAGCCAAAAACCATACGGATTTTGATATACAAAGTAACCTGCTTGGGTTTTGAAAAATAAAAAGCACAATTTCAAATTTGACATAACCCGTATGGGTTATGAATACAAAAAAAATTTTTCTTCTAAATGTGTAATAAACTACACATATTTATAGATTTACATACATGATATGTGTAAATGTATGTATATGTTAATATATTTAGTTATATGTACATATCTTTATATAGATATATGTATATATGTCTGTATACATGCATGACTCTTCTCATTTCCTCTCCCTCCCATCTTCCTTCCTTCATCAACATCTCTATCTATTATGAGCCCTAATTATCCTTGTTGATCTCAATCTTATCTCTCTCCCACTCCCTCTTTTCTCTTTGTCTCAAGTATATATCTTCTTCCCTCCCTATATCTCTCTCCCCACTTCCTCTTGGGTTTCTAGTTTTACATAACCCGTACGGGTTATGCAGAAGTAAGGCTAATAGTTTTTGTTTTACATAACCCATACAAGTTATGAGAAAATATGGACGTTGTCTTGAGGCTTCCATAGCTCGTATGGGTTATGAGGAAATCTTTACATTTTACTCCCAAAGACCTTAAAACCAACATTGCAACTTGTTTGGAGGTCCCATTGCTGTTTCACATGATTTTATGTGACAATAATAGTTAGGTTTATATTTTTTATTGTCAAATTCTCTTTGCAATGATTGATTTATCTTGATTTTTGGTTTTTTCTTGAAGTTAATTTATTGTTATTACTTGATATTATAATCAAATGATGCTAATTTGTTTCTTTCTTGGTATTTGATTGTGTATGTTATGTGTAGGACAATCAATATTGAAACAATAGAAAGAAGAAGAGAGGATCAATTGAACAACGAGAGACAACAAAGTAAAGAAAAAAGGAGCATATGAGGAGATTATGTGAAGGTACGCCATCTAATGCACCTAATGAAAATGATGAACATGCAATAATTCAAATTGACATTATGAATGTACCTAATGCAAAAAATCAAAATGATCAACATACACCGATTGAAATGTATGTGACAAATGCACCTAATTCACCAAATGAAATTGATCAACATACACCAATTCAAATGCATGTGAAAAATGCACCTAATGGATGTAATGAACATAAACCATTTGAAATTGATGTGATGAATTCACCTAATGTGCCTAATGAATTTGAAGAAGATACACCATTTCAATTTGATGTGATTAATGCACCTAATGAAAACAAAGACAATTCTCCAATCTCAACACCTCCTAGAATAATTCATAGAAAACCAAAGTTTCTAATTGACATTGATGAAAATATTGTGAAGCCAATGTATGATAAAATTTCTAAAATAACTTGTAGAAGAATGGTTTGAAGAATTTGGAATAACTATTTTGAAAACTTAGACCAAAGTGGAAGATGCCAATTAGTTGTTGAAATGATTAAAAATCTGAAATTTAGAGAGACAATGAAAATTTTGGGGTTAAGGACATCTGAAAATAGTAGTGAAAGAAAAATTGTGAGAAATATTTTTGATGCATACCAAGCCATTGGTTCAAAAACATGCACTAAAGATGCTAATGTTACTCATCATGTCCTCACATCAACCGTAATGGGAAAGGAAATGAAAAAATCTCATTTAATAAGAAAAACAAGCAAGTCACTAACGACAAGTAGAACATCAAGAAATGCCTTAGAGATGCGAGAGAAAATTGTTCAAGGACAAGGACAAGAACAACATAATTCTCTTTGGGCATTCTTGGGTAGATTCCTGCACAAGGACAATGTTTTTGTTGATGCACTAAGAACATTAATTGACAAATTTTGGCATGAAAAAATAAGGGTTTCACCCAACCAAATAAATTTTGTTAGAAGGTGAATTGGAATTAGAAATCATGAGACACATCCAAAAAACTATTTAGATATGAATCAAACACAATTTTATGAAAAGTTTCTTCAAAGTTTTCCTCAGATTTAAATTATTCAAAGATTTTTTGAGATGAAAAAACCATTTTATGTTAATATTAATCATGCACGTACTACATGTTGTTGTAGGGTCCATGTTGAATTTTACATGCATTATGATATTTATCATTATATATGTTGTTCTTTGCACTAATGATGTTTTGCAAGAATGTGGTCTACAAACACCTCCTAAGTCATTGAGAGAAATTATTTCAAGTGTACTATGTAGATGAGATGACATGTACATTTACTATAAGATAGTGTTTTTAAAAGGTTTTTGTCCTATATGCGATGGTTTGCAACAATGACATAGATGCCTACATCTAGATAACACATATGAAATTGGTAAGAAACTAGTTTCTATTGAAAAATACAAGTCAGTCACATATGGTGTTAAAGTTGGACAAGAATTGAAGAGGTGTGAGCTAGTGAAAAGGGATATATGCGTAGCTGATTTTATGAAGATTATTGAAGAGAAACTAGTTTATTAGTACATAGGTCACACACATAGATATAGGTGGTTAGATGAGAAATTCAAGTTGTGTAAGGACACTTTCCCCCTTGGTACTATTGTCTCTATCATTGATTTTTCTGAGAATTATAGACTAAAACCTCAAAATGAAGTACAACCTATGTATTACCACTCTACACAAGTTACATTTTTTCTACGCATAGCATTCATGCATGCACATGATAGCACAGAGGATGATAGAAAGGTTATAATAGAGTATCACTTTTATATCAGTGATAATCATACTCATTTGTCAAAGTTTGTGCAATGATTCTTTACAGTCTTCTATGACAGTTTAAGGGAAATAGATATAAGATACAACCAACAATTAATATGGTTTAGGGTTTAGGGTTGAGTAGGATGTTCTATATGGTTGACAATTATACCTCACAATTCAAGAATGCAAGGATTTTCTACTGGTTGAGTAGGATGCATAAGACAAGTGGTGTGCAACATTTTTGGAATTTCACCGAGGTAGGGCTTGGAAAGGGAGAGCATGATGGTACAAGAGCATGTGTGAAAATAAATCTTAATAGAGAGGAATTGAAGTATGAGGGTGGTGCAGTGTTAATAGATTCTAAAAGAATTGTGCAATGGTGTAACTCTATGATGGGACAGGGTAATGCAGGAAAGTCTATAGTTTCTAGATATTTTTGGTTAATACATGAATATAACATTGAAAACTATTTAGATTGTTGCACACTTACAAGATCAAGTGACATGCATTTATTTAGAAGTTTAAATGCATCATCATTAGCTATTTATACTAGACAGATTGTATACTTTTCCTCTTCATGTATGGATTTTGTATGGTGTGAATCAAAAGAGTGGGTTGACCAATGGTCTTGTAGACCTTTGCAAACCCTAGATACATATCAACTTCCTAGAGCACTACAACTGAACTAGATTGAAGCATCAACAAATTTTGACCATGTATCTGAGCTAGTTGAACTAGGTGATTTATGTGGTGATTCTAATTTAAGCTCTATTTATTAGTGCTTTATGTTGATATTGGTATTAACTTAAATCCTTCTATTAAATGTAAGTCATGTATATGTAGTTAATGTATATGGGAACAATAAAGAATGAATATATTACCTTGTGTGTCATTGTATTGAGGCCAAAAAGAAATTAACAACTACACTCATTGATGGAGAGGGTATTGAGTGCCGAATAGGATCTGTTGTTGTGATAGGGACATGGCTTAGAAGGTACCATTTTTTTGTTGAGTTGTACTGAGACCTCTTAAACTCATTTTATTACACATTTCATTGATTTTGGCATTAACTTATACTTCTATAAAATGCAGTTACCCTATCAAAAATTCTAATACTTCGAGACACATAGACATATTCTTCATTAAGTTCAAACCTTGTTTTTGCAAAAAATATTCAATAGATTAAATATCACGGTAGACCTCTTAACAAAAATTTGTGGAAAGTTCATGAATCTGACCACAAGCCAACACTTGAGATACTAAGGGTTAGAGATGATCCAGAAGGTTCACTTGATTGATTTTTGATCATCTAGAAGAATAATTCTACACTATGGTAGAATAATTTTAACAATTGTGTATATATCTTTTGTGAAACATTGCAACTTCACTTTTGTGGAGGTTCTCTATGTGTATATGAGTTGTAATGTGCATATTTAGATGCCAAATTTTGTATATAAAAACATCAATGATCTATAATGTACATATTTAGATGATAAACTTTATATATAAAAACAACAATGTGTTGTAATGTGCATATTTAGATGCAAAATTATATATATAAACAATAATGAGCTTGATCATGCATACTAGATGCCAAATCTTATATATAAAAGTGCCCATGGGGTTGATTTACAAAAAATGAGATCCCAAATTTGTATCATTTGATTATAAATACATATTGAATTTCATATCTTTACATTTGTCTCCTCTTCATGCCATGCAAAGTGAAAAAAATATTTTCTTCATTATATTTTATCGTTATTAAATTTTTGATTACATACAAAGTGCCAAAAATATTATCTTCATGCCTCCATGTGGTAATTATGAATATTTGAACTCATATTACATGTTAATGCTCAAAATAGTTGAAGTCATATTTCATGTTAATGCCCAAAATAACTTGATACCTTACATGATGTAATAAAATACAAAAAATGTTAAATATGAATATTTGAAGTCATATTTCATATTTCATATTAATGTCAACTAAATTAAAATCTTGGACTATAGATGGCTACCCTTTGCAAAATGAGTGAGATTTCCTTGCCAAAGGTGGCAATTAAGAGAATTGAAGAGATAGATATAGCTGTAATCCCATATTCATCAAGAATATTTCTTACACTGAAAAGATTCTATCACATAAACTGACGGTAGGGTTCAATGAGTATTCCGGTGAGTAGGGACCCAAAAATGGACCATGTCTTGGGTATACCCATCCAACAAAATGTGTTTGTTGTGGTGGTTTATGCCCAAAAAGAACACACACAAATTTGGTCTACCTTGCACCTTTCTATTGAATGCCTCTGATAGTTTTTGCATCAACAAAAAATCGCTGCCCTAAACAAACCACTTGAAGTCTTCAAAATTTGAGATACACTATTGTAGAGGGGCCTCTCACAATCCTACAACTTTAGATGGATCATAGATAGGTGCCCCAGATTGAGAGAAATACCTTGACCAAGTTCATCACTTTTGTGCACTTAGGGCACCTAAGGGACACTATTGGTAGGGATTGTCAGTGAGTGTTTAGTTCGTCATGGCATCGAATCATCTACACCATTAGCTCCAATTGGCCAGGTAAACACCAGGAACAACCTCATTTTTCCCATGGAGTTTCTTGGAAGTTCGCGACCATGTTGGATCAAAGTGTCCCTAAGGTGCACTAAGCAACATTGGGTAGCGATATATTAATGCACATATCTCAAACCTCGTGTGAGATATCATGTGTTACAAGACCATGTTATGGAGGCCTACAATAACCTATCTTAGTTTTGGCAATGCAATCTTAGTTTGTGTCAAAACTTACAATGTGCCTTGGTTGAAATGAGAAATACTTCATATCTTTCAAACTATTTGTCATGGCCTCAAATTGTCTACACCATTAGCTTTGGTTGGTTGGGTAAACCCCAAGAACAACCTTGTTTCACCAATGAAGTCTCTCAAACATTTGTGACCATGCCAGACTAAAGTGTCCCTAAGGTGCACTAAGCACCATTAGGTATGTCATCGAGTGTTCTTGAGTGCTGAGAGGCAAAGTGGAACCATGCCTAGGGAAAACCTGCCCAACCAGAGGTGATGAAAGTTTCATTTTGTGCCCACGATGAAAAAAATATGATATGGGCTAATTGGTGACTTTTCACTAAGTGCATTTGATGGATTTTGCATCAATAGAAAAGTTTCTACTATGCGAAAAAAACTCCGAGTCTTAAAAAATTGAGACACATTATTGTAGGGGGCCTAACATGATCCCATAGGTTCAAAAAGATCATGTACATGTGCCACAGTTTACAAGAAATAATATGTCAAAGTTTGATTATTTTTTGCACTTAGGGAACCTATGGGACATCGTTGACAAGGTATGTCGATGAGCATTCTAACATGATGAGAGGAAAAGTGAGACCATAAATAGGGTAAACCTACCCAACCAAATGCGATGGAAGTGTCAGTCCGTGCCCACAATGAACATAAAAGTTTCTGCTCCAATTCGGTTACACAAGGGACATTGTCGGTAGGGTATCTTGACGAGCATTCCAACACCCCGAGAGGCAAAGTAAGACCATGCCTAGGGTAAACTTCGCCAAAAAAATGTGATGGAAGTGTTAGTTTGTGCCCACAATGAACATAAAAAATTCTTCTCCAAGTCAGTTACACAAGGACATTGTCGGTAGGGTATGTCGGCGAGTGCTCCGGCATGTCAAGATGCGAACTTTGAAATAATGTCAAAATAATA
The DNA here is from genome assembly GCA_027943335.1 of Chamaecyparis obtusa. Taxonomy (NCBI): domain Eukaryota; kingdom Viridiplantae; phylum Streptophyta; class Pinopsida; order Cupressales; family Cupressaceae; genus Chamaecyparis; species Chamaecyparis obtusa. The sequence continues at coordinate 901,927 of BSBK01000598.1, forward strand.
AAATATAACCATATAGATAACCATCTACAATAATGAATGTGAACAAAAAAACTCTTCATTATCTCTATCATTACAAAAGAAATGTCTCTTCAATATATTGAACCATCTACCTTCACCATGTTGAGCACATGAAATGATAATCACTAATAATAAAGTAGAGACAAATGGCTGAATATTTTGAATGTCTCCAGAAAATAAAGGTAATTTATTAAATAAAATTAAAGCAACATAGTATGTAACAAAACTCATCACATAGACAAATATCTCAAAAATTAAGAGAAATATATCTCCTGAATCTATATCTCCAACACTCTCTCTTGGGTTGGTTGATATCTTTCTAGATATCCATGTCATGTAATCTCTCAACATGACACCCACAATGGATACACCCATTTTTGGAAAATATTTTTTATCACAAAATCTCTCTATGTGATAACGCCATGGAATCACTCAACATGACATCCACCATGGCTACTCCCATGTGTGGAAAGAAACATATGCATAATCTCACATCACAAAGTCACTCAATGTGATGTCCTCATGAAGTATCTTAGCAAGATGTCCACCATGGCTACTCCCATGTGTGGAAAGAAGCATATGCACAAGTGCTCATCATAAGATTAATCAATGTGATGTCATCATGAAATCTTTCAACATGATGTCCACCATGGCTACTCCCATGTGTGGAAAGAGGCATATCTCTCAAGGGATTTCACCTCATATTTCCCCATCTTAGAGAAATATGCATTATAAGGAATTTCACCTCATATTTCTCTCTCATAGAGAAATATACATTACAATAAATATTCATGATTTGAATATCTCTGAAGCTCCAAGCACTTGAATTAACCTCCTCATTCAATATTTCCTACAATGCTTTCCTTAGAGGAATAATTTTCAATAAAAACCTCCCAAACTTATGACATGATAGGGTCCATGACTTACCTCCTTGGCCTCATCCCAAATCACCCTATCCTAAATAAGTTTGTGGAGCTACCAATATAAAATCTAGATTGATTGTGAAATTCTATTCTCTATAGTTGAAAAGTTTTTCCAAGGACTTTAGCACCTGACCTTGTAACATTGCAACCCACTTAGATGACATCTTCACTTCTTCACAAAACTTCCTCTTGATCTCTTCCTTAGAGATTGCAAGGAAATTCTCTATAAGTGAACTCCTCTCTATTGATATTAGAACCTTAATTCTCTCAACTTGTGCCTTGAATTCTCATAATTTAACTCCCTCTGAATGACATTTCCTCCTCTTAGAAGAAACTAGTCACAAGAAAATTTGAATAAGTTCTTCTTCTTCAAGAGATATCTCTAGTTATGTGCCATAAACTCATCCCTATGATAACAACTCGTGTCTTCATTCTTCATCCTATGTGACTTCGTCACAGGATGCATCAAGATCTTTCTCCCTTGAATGTAATCTCTCATCATCCTTATGATCCTCAATCCATCCTAGAATAATTTTAGAGAGATTACTAATAGTTCATAGGATCAATCTATCCCGATTAAGGGAAATACCAATGCTAAAAGATACACGATTCGCTATTCTAATGTGTGAATTAATAACTACATAAAAAGTTTCACAAATATTATGTAAATGAAATACTTATCTCTTTATTGGCTAACTTTCCTCACAATCCACAAATTGTTATTTATTGATCTTTGCACCTAAAGATTAAGATCTCTAGATACACCCATAATAGGAACAAAAACTAGTATGTTGAGATGGTGAATGTACCAACAAAAAAATATAGGAACACAAATAGGACTCACAAATAACATGAAATTACCAACACCATGAGTTTCGACAATAAGATGTCCCTTTTCGCTGGTGATATGAAACACTCAACATATACAATTTATAGAAACTAATAAATTTCCTCCTCCAATCAAGCTTCCAATTTGTAATGTATGACAATAGTTATGAAAACACAACTATACCATAGTAGCTCAAACTTGGACAGCATACACATCAATACCATCGACTTCAATTTCTTCTCATAGCTTGGAAGATGAAACATCATTTAATTAAGAACTCTCCAGGAGAAATTTCAATTCTACAACCCTCAATGTGATGAAGCCAAGGACATGAGAGACCTCAATGAGATTAGTCAAATCCTTGCAGCAAGAGTCACATAATAGAAACAACAAAGAACAAATGAGAAAAATGCCAAATTAACCTTCACATTAACAAAACTTCAATTACAATGGACCTGAAACATGTAATCTTACATTCCAGGCATACTGGCCTAATTACACAAAGAAATACTATATGCTAACCTTCAAGAAATTATCTTACTATCCATAACTATCAAGCTTCCCCTATAGATCAATAACAAAAGCTTATAAAGCCTTCACACACATTATGTTGGCCTAGGAAAGATTACATTTTACAAGAATAGGAAAATGTATTATAAATATAGGTTAGGATCCAAATCATAAGGATCTCCCACAAATAGATAAAACTTGATGTGCTATCGATAAATGAGCCAAAAAGATGTGTGGATTAGGATATTCCTTTGCAAGATCAGAAAACTCCAACTAACTGCTAGAACATGAAGAACAATGAAAAATTGCCAAGAACCCACAAGCTCTCAATCAAAAAGTAATGGATCAAGGTGCGAACCCAAGATGCAATATTTCATTGAAACCCAAGATAATCCTGCATCAAAAACCTAGGGTTAATGAAAAGTGAGCCTCTCACTTTACTAGGGCTAGAGGAAAACCAAGATGATTAACCTTATCCTAAGAGATCCATGAAGAATATTCCATTTTTCTATCCTTCTATTTGATAACATATTCTTTATACTACTTACCTCTAGTGATTCTACCAACTTTGTTATCCAAAAATTATTCAATCTCATCAATCTACTTCTTTGGACACTATTTCTCAACATTTGATCCATTATCCATACTTAAAATTGTGTCATGATACTCATACAAGTCTACAAAATTGAATATAGGTGATATATTGATGTCATTCGACAACTCAACTTCATATGCATTCCCTAGATCAAATATTCTCAAGACCTTACACAATCCAAACTCCCTCTTTTTCAACTTGTTGTATGTTCCAATAGGAAATCTACCCTTCTTTAGACACACCATCACTTCATCTCCTACCTCAAACTCACTATGTATCCTCTTTTCATTTTCTCTCTCCTTGTACTTTTGATTCATTTTCTCCAAATGTTGTTTGACTTCATCGTGTAATGACTTCATAATGTTTGAAAATTGCTCTTTGTCTACACTCCTCTTGACTTCATGACTAATATCTCTTAATTATGATGCACCCTTACGATTAATTTCTATAACTATTTCAAATAGTGTCTTTCCTGTACTCCTATTCACTAAATTATTATATGCAAACTCTACTTGTGCTATGACCAAATCCCAATTCCCAATCTTCTCTCCAACTAAACATCTTAAAAATTTACCCAATCTCCTATTTACTACCTCTATTTGTTCATCTATCTGTGGATAAAATGTAAAACTAAATTTCAAATTAGTATTCATATTCTTCTAAAGCTTCCTCCAAAAGTAGCCTACAAACTTACTATTTATGTATGAAACAAAGCTTCTAGGTAACCCATGGAATCTCACAACTTCTTTGAAAAAAAAGTCACCTACATGTATTTCATATGTGGTCTTCTTACAAGGCATGAAATGTGACATCTTGGAAAATCTATCCACTACCACAAATATAGAATCATTACCTCTTTGTGTCTTAAGAAACCCAAGTATGAAATCCATGTTAATTTCTTCCCAAGGTCTAGTTGGAACTATCAAAGGTGTGTACAATCCCACATTTTGACTTCATCCCTTAGAAACTTGGAAAACTCTACAACTCTAAACAAATCTTTAGACATCCTTATGAATATAAGGAAAAAAATAATTCTTACTTACCAAAGCTATTGTCTTGTCAATTTCAAAGCGTCCAGATAATCCTCCACAATGATGTTCCTTAATCATATTATCCCTCATTGAACTTATTATTATACACAACTAATATCCTTTGAATATCATACATTCTTGAATAAAATATTCCAACCATTTTCTTCATTCCACTGCAATAGGTTATCTGCAATATTTTCAAGGTTCAAAAAAATCAGGGTCATCCTCATACAAGGTCTTCAAATCATCAAACCCCAACACCTCAACTCTCATTTCTATTAGAAAATTCCATCTTCTACTCAAAACATCAACAACTTTATTTTATTTACCACTCCTATATTTCAACATAGAATTATAACTCTACAAGAATTCAACCCATCTCATGTGTCTATGATTTAACTTACCTTGACTATTCAAATATTGCAATGCTTGGTGATCGGTGTACAACACAAACTCTTTAGGCAACAAGTAATGTCTCTACTTATTCAAAGCTTGAACACTGACATAAAATTCCTGATCATAATTTGAATACCTTCTCTTAGCATCATTCAATTTCTCACTAAAATAAGCAACACGTCTACCATCTTGACTCAATACTGCTCTAATTGCATTCCCACTTGCATCACAGTCCACTTTGAATACCTTATTAAAATTTAGTAAACCTAACACAGGTTGTTTAGTTACCTTTTGCTTCAATAATTCAAAACTCTTTTGTGCTCTACTTGTCCACTTGAAATCCTTCCTATCCCCTCTCATTGTCTTAGTCATAGGGATACAAACATAACTGAAATTCCTAATGAACTTCTGGTAGAAGCTAGAAAATCCATGAAATGATATTACCTCTCCAACACTTTTAGGTGTAGGCCACTCAATAATTTATTTAACCTTCTCAGGATCCATCTTCAATCCATCTATAGATATCACAAAACTCAACGACAATATCTCCTCTTTCATAAAACAATACTTCTTGATGTTTATCAACAACTTATCTTCCCTTAATCTTTGCAATACTTGTCTCAGATGCAACAAATGATCCTCTTTCTCCCTACTAAAAATCCGAATGTCATCAAGGGAAACAATCACAAATTTACCTAATAATTTCTTTAGTACCTCATTCATCAACCTCATGAAATTATTAGGTGCATTGGTTAGTCCAAAGGGCATCGCTAACCATTCATACAATCTTTCATTTGTCTTGAATATCATCTTCCACTCATATCCTTCTCTGATTCTAATATGATGATATCCACTCCCAAAATCAATCTTTGTAAAATATTTTTCTTCACTCAAACAATCCATTATGTCATCCATCTTAGGTAAAATAAACCTATACTTCATTGTGATCCAATTAATTTCTCTAGAATCAATACACATTCTTCACTCTCCATTCTTCTTAGGTGCTAATACTGTAGGTACTGCACAAGGGCTTAAATTTTCTCTAATCAAACCTTTCTTCAATAAATCTTGCACTTATCTTTTTAATTCTTTATTCTTTTCCGGTGTCATTTAGTTTTCTTCTTTATTTGGAAAAATAGCTCCTGGAATGAAATCCATGAAATGAGTGATACTCCTCACAGGTGGAAATCCACCAAACACATTATCTGAGATTATGTCTTCATACTCTGTCAACAATTCTTTTATCTCCTTAGATTTTCTTTCTTTTGGTTCCAAATCAGACACCTTAGGAATCAAAACATAACACATACTGTCACTCTTCAAGCCATCTAAGAATTTCCTTCCCTTAACCATAAAATCTCCAACATTGGTACAAATTTCACTCTTATGGTTATCCATCAGAGCTAAGTTGCCAATTTAGGTGCAGATATGAATGCGGGTGTGAGAATCAGGTGCGTGAATGTGTGAATGTTTTTTAGGGGTTTTGGAAGTATATATATGTGTGTGTGTGTGTACATACATACATACATACAAAGAAACACACGTAATATACAAAAATAAATCATTTGATAGTATGATGCTTCATCATTGATCAAGATAGATATTAAATTTCAATTGATAGTTCTTAAATATTCAAATAAACCATATCATATACATCTATGCTCATGATTACAATACAAATTAGAAAATCATTACAATTACAAAACCAAAATGTAGTTCATGATTCAATGATAATCAATCAAGATTCACTCATTAGAATCATAAGGATTCTCAAAACAATCCTATTCATCTCCAGCTGTTGCAAGTTCAAGATTATTTGAACCCAAAGCAATGCCACTTGTACTATATGCACCATGTGTCAACATGTAATCATTATCATCATAATTTTTAGTGAGTATAGTAAGATCCTCAAGGGCTGCATCCAATTTGGCACACTCGGGGGCCACATCCCAAAGCTTTGCTGCCCTATCCTTGTAGTGTTCCTCCTTACATGACAAAATATGCAAGTTGGTATGAATGTAAATCAAGTCTTCTGCTTTTTTTAAGCCCAACTAGTTACGGTTCACTGAGTGGATAAAGGAGTATGTACTCTAATTCCATTAAGAAAAATAAATTTCAACCTAGACAGTGTTCACAAAAGTAAAAATAAAAATGCAAAGAAAATTAAAGAATGTTAAGTACTAAATTATAGAATTCAAGTGGTAAAAAATAGCTTACTTGTGAGAGGACCTTGACTACAAGAGGTTATATATACTTAAATGGTTGACCATAGAGGTACCACCATGTGATATCTTCCATGTCGTATTGGTCCCATATTTCTATTGGAGTAAGATTTATTCCTGAGGCAAACACACCAAATTCTTTCCTAACTTTTTTGTGCACTTCTTCATTTGGGAAGTCTTTGAAAATATTTCTTGCACCCATTAGCAAGTTCTTCATTTTCATATGGTGCTACTCTATCTGGCATACACATTACTTCAATTCTATAGTACCTCAAAGATAGGGCATATGTAAGGAGGTGCAATGGGGTGGTCAACTTTTCCTAATGATGATGAATGATTATTTTCACCTTATTGCATAAGGTTTAACATTCTACAAGGTCATTCTCATGTTTTTGTATTGAAATTTTCACCTTCTCTACCATTGTGTCCATGCCATCATAGACATCCCTCAAACAAGGTTTATTTGTATCAAAAAATTAAAGAATAGTCATGATAGGATTGGTGAAATTCAATACATATTGCACACGATCCCACTAACTGTGATCCAAGACTAATGTCTTGAAATTTTGGGCCCTCTTTAAATGTGAAGCCTTCCATACACCCCATTGGTTGGAAATAACCATTTGGCTCAATGCCTCTTGCACCTTGAGAAGTCATCTCATAATAATAGTATGAGATGGAAATCAGGTCTCAGTAACCTAAGTAAGTTAATAATAATACATCAATAAATATTAAGCAAATTTATATACAATTTGATAATTGAACATGACATAAAATTTATTAAAATTAAATAAATAAATTAAGTTTAGTAATTAAAATTTACCTTCAACAAATCCAAGATGGAGAAAGATCTAAATGTCGATTGTGGCATTTGGCGGTTCATCAAAAACATTTGGATCTCCTCCCCCTCTTGGTATATTTATTTCATCCAATCTATTTGAGTTCCAACTTGTTGCATCACCAAGTTGAGGGAGTGTACAGTGCATGGTGTCCAAAAAATGTAGTCATATCAGTCCTCAACCAAAGCACTTGCACCCCTACAATTTTTGAATTATTCATGATTACCTGGACCACACTCTCACTACCCACCATCTCTATGGACTCAGTGAGAATTATGAAAATGAAATGTGCATTTTTCACTTCCCCTTCACAATCAACTTCCCTAAAAAACATTTCCCTTTGGGGGACTTTTCTATCAAATTAATTAATGGACGATTTCTTGTATCTTTCAAACCATAAAAAATAATAGAAACACCTAAAGTTTTCCAAGAATCTCTCATTGGTTGAAGAGATCTCTCTATAGAAGTCCTCTCTTTTTGAAATACGGAGGTACAAATTTTCATACCAAGGACTTGTGTAACTAGCCGGTGCACTTTTTATGGCCACCACCATCTCCTTCTAATATGGTGATCTCACCAAATTGAAAGGAAGATCATTTGCATAGAAGCAATGTCGAATGGCTTGATCAACAAGATCTCTTTCCTCTATTTTAAATGTCATGTACAATGGACCTCTTTTGTGGGTGGTAATTTATACTTCTTCATCTTCCACTTCCAGTAATGGAAAAAATGGATGTTTGGAGGATACAACTAGTTCAATGGGCAATTGCATTTTTTCCGGTGCTGGCAAGAATGGATGTTTGGAGGATACAACTAGTTTAGTGGGTAATTACATTTTTTTATTTCCAGATAGACCACCATAAGAATTTTTTTTTGATCTTCTAACCAATCTATCAACCTCTTCTTATTATTTTACATCTTTCTATTTGTGCAACAAACATCCCCTTCTTACCTTTTCCTTTGCATACTCCAATTCTTTTACCAACATGGCCCATAAAATGAAGTTTAACTTAAAAATATGAGTTATTGAATGGTTTTCTATCACATACATTACACTTCCATTTATATGACCCACCTCCTACAACCTATGAAATTCTTGTGGCATGTCTCTATAAAGGAGATCCTATCTCAATTTTGTATTTATCAAGTCCTTTCCCTCCCACTGAACATTTACTACTAGTGGCAACAATTCTTGCACAATACAATTTGATTTCTTGCTATTATAAGAAATTAATTAAATTTAAATTATAAAATAACTATGAACGTCAAGCATACACGTGCAAAAAAAGATACACAAAAATTAAAATAGATAGCTAAATTTGTTTCTTTATTTCTTTAAAAAAAAGAAAAATCTCTTCCCAAACTTGAAAAAATTAATGTAACTATAAAAAAGATTCATTAAAAGAATCAAGCATGGAATCAAATGCTTACCTTAGATGCTTATATCTCCTTTATGGAGGCTATCTGGCACCCCACAAATGATCCTCTTTGAAAATAATCACCTGCCCTTCAAAATGCCAAAATGGAGACCAAATGAGGAGAGCAAAGAAACAAACAAAATGAGATGCCAAAACAATGAATGACCTCTATTAGGGATATTTTAGGGTTTAGAGGAAATCAAAATATTAAAAAACTCTATTTGGCACATGTTTTAAGTTTATTTGGTTTTGACACTAGTTTTTTTGTGTTTTATGGTTGATGGCCCCCCTGATGCATTTGGATGCTTGGAGAAGCCCACGAATGTTCCCAAGGAGTGTTGTAGCTCCCTATAGATGTGCTATGGATGCACATCCACACACATCCATAAGGATCCATAATACTCCCTAGGCACATTAGACAACACCCACCTCTACATCCAGATCATAAAGAATCTACATCTGGATTCGAAGGGCGCAAGAGAGCATCTTGTAACTAAGCATCAGAGGCAACAACACTTGTTTCATCCTATTTGCAACAATAGTATACCTATTCTTTCTTCCATCATGCAAAGATTATCTATCATATTTCCATTGTACTCTACCCAACAAGATATGACACACATCCATAGGCATAATATCACAAAGAACTTCATCATGATAAGATCCTATCTTCAATTTCACCAAAACATGTTCACTTACTATAACTTTATGGTCATCCTTGATCCATGCAATCTGATAATTCAGATACTTCAACCTTTGCAACTTCAACTTGTTGACAAACTCCTCAGAGGCTAGGTAATCTGAACTACTATTGTCAATGATCACTTTGCAATAATTTCCTTCAACTTTGCATGTTGTCTTGAATACACTTTTCCTTAGCAATGATTCTTGATTTTTCTCCTCATGACCTAGGGCTCTCCTTACCATTAGGGATTCTTCATCCTCTGGTTGGTTCAAAGATCCAGTAGGCTCTTCCTCTACATAAGAAATTCTTCCTTTTTTTTTTCTTTCCTCTTGCTAGAACTTCCTTCAGTGCACTCAAAGGCTTGATGTCCTCCTCCACATTTAAAACAAGTTCCTCTAAAAACCTTCTTGTTATCACTCCTATAGCTACTTGATCCACCACCTCTTTGGAAATTTCTATCGTCCCTTTGGTATGAACTCTCTTGCTTGTATTTAGCCTTTCCTTTGTTTTGATCCGCATAAGATCTTCCTCCTCTAGCAAATTTTCTTCCTCTTTGAAATCTTCCACCCCTTCCTTCTTTGTCTTTCTCTTATCTTTTGTTCAACTTTTGTTCAACTTTTAGGGCACACTTATAAGATTCTTCCACATTCTGTAATTTGAATAGACTAATTTCATCTTGAATTGAAATCATTAAACCATTCAAATACCTTGCTACCCTTTCAACATCATCATCTGTATGGCCATATTTGATATTCAATTTGTAGAATTCCTTGGTGTACTCCTTTACACTAAGATCCTTCTGCTTTAGGTTTTGCATCTTCTTGAAAAAATTCACTTGGAAATCAACAGATAAGAACTTGGCCTTCAATTTATACACCATCCTATACCATGATTTTATTTTCTCCTTGCTTCTTCACTATCTTTCAATTTGCAAATAATCCCACCACAAGGATGCATGGCCTCTCAATTTTGTGCAAGCATACTTCACCTTTTTCACTTGTACTTTCAAATTTAAAGTACTTCTCCATCTATGTGATCCAATCAAGAAACCCATCTGATTCTAACTTACCATCGTAATTAGGTGGATTAAAATGGGGCTTTGTATTCACTCTGGTTATGGCTATAATGAGTCTTTCATCACCATGATCAAGTTATATGGCTTCTTCTTCCTCTACTTCTTCATCTTCACTCACATCATCAATGTTCTTACCTCTTCTTTGGGTCATGTCCACAAATTCCAATATGGATGCTATTTGCACTCAACATGTCCATTATGGCTAGATCTGCATCTCTCCTTCCATGAACCAACCTGCACAAGTCCTCTACAATTGTGGGTTAGATCCCGACTTTGCCACTCCACCAAAACCAATCTAGGGTTTCACAACTTCTGGAATAGCGATCAAATTCTTCATGGAATGAAAAATTTCTCTAATACCACATGATGCAACCAAGAACATGAGGGACCTCAATGAGATTAGTCCAATCCTTGAAGCAAGAGTCACACAATAGAAACAACAAATAAAAAATGAGAAAAATGCTAGATCAACCTTCACATTAACAAAACTTTAATTACAATGATTTGCAACATGCAGTCTTACATTCCAAGCATATAGGCCTGATTACACAAAGAAATCCTATATGCCAACCTTCAAGAGACTATCTTACTATCCAGAAATATCAAGTTTCCCCTAGGGATCAATTACAATAGCTTATAAAGCCTTCACAAGCATCAAGTCAACTTGAGAAATATTACGTTCTCCAAGAATAGGAAAATGTAGAGAAATATAGGTCAAGACCCAAATCATAAGGATCTCCACATAAAGAAACCTGATGTGCGATCCCAAAGATGAGTTGACCACAATTGTAGAAACATTGAGAAATGATCCACGAAGCTTCGTTGATTAGGAAATTCCTCCACAAGATCGTAAAACTCCAACTGACCATTAGAACATGAAGAATAGTGAAAAACCATAAAAAATCCACAAGATCTCAATCACGAAGTAATGGATCAAGGTGAGAACCTAGGCAAAGGTGCAACATGATGCCATGAACATTCTATTAGGTTCCAAACTGTAAAGGATCCAAACTAAAGAAACACTGAAAGAAACATAAGAATTGTACAAACTGAAAAATAAGAAAACAATTTTTTTTTGGTTGATGCAAGATCGCCATAAAACCCAAAATGCTCCTACATCACAATATTACCTTCGATAAAATTAAAGAGTCAAACTCCAGTAATTCCTGTCTCGTGCCTTTTAATTATGAGTTGTCATTGATGAACTGCTATTAAATTTCTCATAGAAATGATATCACCTGATAATTCAGGACTCCTTGTGCTTCTTCATCCTACAAATACCAAATGTTCTTTCTCTCCTTTACTTTTAAAAAAAATGAATTTGCTCCTCCACCCAACCTGCATGCAATGTTGTCTGAATGTACCCATTTAAATCAGTTTTCTGGTTTTCTATGTGAAGAAACCGCTTTATGGGATACCCGCTTCCTCTAGCAAGAGATCTATCGTCCCTCCAAGTAGAGGATCAGGAGTAATTTGGCATAATGGGCCTCTCGATTTTTCAATGCCGTAGGTGGTTGGAATAATAGGTGACAATAAGGCTTACATAGAAGCATTCAACATAATGTAGCAGGGATCTTTCATTGAGTATACTGTTGAGAATCTAGCGGCCCCTCTCTTTAGTGAAGATCTTTATCTAAAATTGAGAGATCCCCGAGATAATCCATCGATTAAGTTCAACTATTTCTTGAATCTGGTGAACGTGGCAATGTGTGTCTGAGCAATGAGAGGCATCAATGTGCTGACACAGACAAAGGCACTGACCTTCGCGTATGTGAAGCAACCTCTTCCCCTACCTGAGAATAAAACGACACTCATGGATTTCTGCAGGAGCACAATAGTCACCATCTGGCATTTCCAGGGCGGCTGCCGCTTTGATCTTGCGATCAACAGAGAGTTACATGTAATTGAAAATGAGAATATGAGAGTGGTTGATGTATCCACTCATGCTTCCTTGCCTAGAATTTCCCTAGGCCACTAAGATCACGCTCAACAGGTATGCTACTCTTTTAAACCAGCTTATCTCATCAAATCTACCACCACATATTCTTGATGGCTGTGAAAGATCCTGGTGCTATTTTTGGGCAACAACATCATACTCTTCCAACAATTTTTCTCTGATCATGGTCGAATCAGGGCCATACCCTCTGAGGTCAACTGGATTAAGACCCATCACTAAACTAGATTAATTTTTCATAGATATTGCAAGCCTAAATTTGACCCCTCATGAATCTCGCTTAGTGCCTTTTTTATTTTAGCATTCAAAAAGAAAAACCCCACAACTTGGCTCTATACCATGTTGGATTTTATGATTAGAAATAAGATAAACAATAAATAAAAATAATGAACTAAAGACACAACAATCTATAGAACCATCTAGAACCTGTAGAACCTTCTACATTTGTGTGTGCTTATGTAGAACTTGTCTAAATCAATTGATCTGGGAATCGCCTTATCTTAAAAAGTCATCACATTATTAAAAATCTTTAACGCTGAAAATAGAAAACTTAAAACACTCATCTTCATTTCAATATTCATTTGTTTAGCATCATCTTTTTCAAACGCTCAGTAATTTGTTTAATTTATTAATGATCTCAAATACATTGAATCATTACCAATTTCTCCAGTTGGCTATCTGCTATGTGTAACATAGCAACCGGTCCATTGAAATTCAAAAGTTTGTAGCTTGTTCGATAATTTTGAGAGGATTTGCAAATTTTATTCATGTCATTGATGTTATCTTGAATTGGAAATAATAAAAATTCATTTTATCTTCGCACGCAGTTTTTTAACTTGTCGAGCCAGAGCCTGAAATGGGCCTAGTCATTGTCAGTCCCAAAACTCTGCTTAAAACCATTTATTAACTTCCAACTCAAAGTTTTTATGATGTTGTCCAATTGCTGATGAAATTCCACTGTAAATTGAAAAGACGACCGTTGTGGTTTACTGATTTCATGTATTCTTTTTAGGGACTTACATGGCTTCTTAACACAAATTGAGTCCTGTGTTTTAAATAGTAGTACATCACAAATATAATTACAACTTGTGCAAACATCTGGGGGCTAGAAAATTTGTTAGCTGAACATTATGCATAGTTGGTTGTTCACTCCTTGCTCTAGCATAATTCCCATTTGGAACATGATTGATGCAATTTTTTAGATGACTTTCAGAAGTAATAAAACTTCTATCTATTGAATATTCCAATTACATCATACTTAATTGCTCCATGGATCACATTTAGCTCACTTCAAAATTTTAACAACAACAATGTCTACCTTGAACACCTAGACATAGAATGTAGGGCAGAGGGTACGTCTACATAGCTCCTGTTTCTAAATATGGTACCTCCAGGAATGTAAAATAATCACATCCATCACCCTGATGCGGAGGGCTTTCCTGTCTTCTGCCACCAACTAAATCATTAAGTTTTTTTTTGCCTTTTGAGTTCTAACTCTCACTTTTTCCACCCAAATTTATGCTTTTGTTGAACTCTTTGTTTGATTGGAGGCATTAGAGATGGCATTTTCATAAATTTTCAACAGTGTTTCAGATTAAGGACGCCCTTCTATAATCATGCTTACAAAGCTTGCCTCTACCATCCTCAACACCCTCAAAAGAGGGAGGTTGAGGTAATCAATGGATTTGATTTTCTGCCAAACCAGACACCTGGGCCTCAGAGTCTTTTCCAAACTAAGTAGCAACAAGCCAATGTGCTTCACTACATAATCTACAGGGAGCTTCATCTTATGAAGTAGTAAGTTCAATCTTTTCACTAACATCTTCCTTGGAGAGAAAAATGACAACAGGGGCAACCCTAAGTGTTGCCAGGTTTCTTCAGTTGACAACCCACAGAGTTTAAGATTCTCTATCTTAGCAGTCAACGTTTCCATGCGACTAACAGTCACAACACTTACAATAAATTTAAATAGTTTTTTCCCTTCTTGTCAGCACCAATCTTGTGAATGAGATTGACGTGTGCAGGCATTAGAGACGTTTCTTTGAGAATGATTAGATCTACCGCTAAGAAGCTTACAAGCTCAACCGCACAAAAACCCCATCCTTTCCAAAAAGAAACCGAGGGCATCAGGGTCTTCTTCAAGTTACAATTGAGAAGTTGTGGTTCTCTTAACAGGACTTTAACGAGACTAAATTACATTCCCAAGAAACTCCATCTCGGGAAGAAGGTCGTTCTTGAGACTATGGCACAAAATGTTTGGATGGATCATCAAAAGTTTGGCTATATTTTGATCCACAAAACCAAACGTTCCATCAGTTTGATCTTAGGTTCCAATACTCTTTCTGCAAATCCCATTAGTTGGGGCTGAACCCTCATTATATTGGTGATTTGGACTTCAAAACAACCGTGCTTCTTCAGAATATGAAGAAACCCTTCTACCTTGCGGGGGATTTGAAGCTTCTGCAAGTGGGGATCCAACCTAAACATATGAGTGATGTCGGCCTCGGACATTTTAAGTTTGGAGGAGGCAAAGTGTGAAAAGAAGTCCTGCGAATGAGCTTCCGTTGAGAAAACATTATGAAGATGGAATGGATAAATAACAAACAGTTTCCAGCGCAAAGTGGAATTCATGGGAGCTGCTGAAGAAAAAAATAGTTTGCGGCATAACATGGTGTTAATCATGGAAGCTGCGACAACAACAAAAGAAGAATTTTCTGCAACTAGAAGTGTGTGTCAATTTTTTTTATTTATTAGTCCTACATAATCAGTCACGCAGTTGTATTAAATAAAGTAACCAAATCTTGATTTATTTGGAAGTTGGAATGATTTTAGAATTACGTTTTCATTAATCAACAATTCTTTTAGTACCCCACTATGATGATTTGCAAGGATAAACTTCTTTTCAAAGTCCTTTTTAATTTTTTTTATTTATAAATAAAGAATCTAGGTTGGAAATATTTATTAATAAACATTAAAAAGATAAACAAAAAAGCTTTCTAACATCAGAAAGGCATATGAGAAACTGATTAGATCAAACATAATCTATGAGAACCAAAACCATCATCTAGAACAAAAACTAAAACACCTAAACTAAATAAACCATCAAAAGTAAGAGATCTAAGGATCTAAGAAACTAAACCAGACACTAAGCAACCAAACCACTGTTGCAATCATTTAAAACTACTAATAAAGTTTCTATGAATACAAAAATAATAAAGTTTATACAAATACAAAAATATGATCAAAATAGCTAAATTCTTTTTTGACCCATTCCTAGAATACACTTTCAAGAATGTAGAAATGATTGCCTCTAAGATCCTTTATGGGCTTCTACATGGCCAATCTGCTTTGCCTCCATCGCCAAAGACATCCCTTCTTCAAACCTAGATGTTGGCTGATTAGACGCAATTGATTTCATCTTGTAATCTTTCCTCATCTCCATTCTTTCTGGTTCTTCATTGACATGTTCCTCTTGAGGCTCTTCTTCTTCCTCCGCTTCGTCTAAAGAATTTTCACTCCCAAGACCATTCAGATGTTCATCATATTGGATAGTCTTGAGGATCTTCTTCATCGTTGCTTCTACTGAAGAATCTCGTCTTTAATTTTTTTTAGTCATACATGATATTTTAGATCTTCCTCCAAAATCATTAAGAGCTAGTTATATTGGTCAAATTTCAAAATTAAGTATAAATTTAGAAATCAAGATTATGAGTCATTTGAAGTCATGGAGTTGATTTCTTTATACATAATCTATAGAGAAGTGATTTGGTGCATTAAACTTTAGTGGATGAGTTGAGAGTGGTATATAGATATTTCTTGTAGAAGTTACAAGCATTTGGAAGACTATTTATGGCTGTCTCCTCACTTATCCATAGTTTACAAAACCTAATGCTTGGTAGAATCTCTAGTTCACTATAAATCAATGGAACCAAATGTTTTAAATAGTTTGGTTTGTTGATGTAGACCACAAAATAGCTCATTTTATTTCTAAGAGATCTCAACTTATTCACTTAGGTGTTTCCAACATCTTATGCTCTTTTTGCAAACATATATAAACTCTCAAGTATCTCCTCATTTTACTTGCAAGCTCAAGCTATGTGGAACTAAAGTGTTTCTTTCAATCCCTTTCAGCTGCAATTTTTCTCTAGACATGTGATTCTTTGAGGTGTTTGCCCTAGAACACCTTTGACACTTATTCAACTTGGCATGTTTTTAGAGTGAACAATATGTTTAGCATATTAAAAGATAGGAATAATACTTTAGTTTTAGAAGTTGTTCTAAATGCTTACTTTTCTATCTACATTAAAGTCATTCTGTTCTAATTTTATTCCTTAGATTTAAAAATAGGCTGATAAAGTTGCTTTGGAGGTTTGTCACTTGTAGAATCTTATAGAAAAATCCGGCTAATGATTTATGTATTTTTTCTCACGTTTCATATTCTCTTTCCAAAAGGGATGCTTCCCCTTTGCATAGACATTATTATGATCAGAAATTGTTTTGATCATAGCCACAAAACCTGTCAAACATGTCTGTCATGAACCTGAGAAGTCCCCTCAAGGTATACAATGTGGGTAGTTTATGCCACAATGTGGCTAACCTTTTTTTTTTCAGTATAGTTGTGGCATCCACTATTGGTACCATAGTTAGAAGGTCCCCTGACTTAGAGACATTTCTATATTTCTTGTTCACTCTCCTCTTGTTGATAAGAAAAAGGTAGAGGGTCATCACAGGTGGGGCATATTCATAATGACCAAGACCTCCCTCATGGATAGTGCAATCCCCTTGACTATGGTCTTCCTCCTCCATCTACTAAAATTTATTCACCTACAAATTAGTGTGGCCCTTTTCTTTTGTGTAAGCTAGTGTATTACACTTTTACATAAATTAATATAGATTGTACATCATTCACAAAAAAGATGCATTCACTTTGTAATATAATATGTTTTTATGTTTTATTACATTGTTTTGAGTTACAGGAAATAGTAATTAAATTTATTTTTAAGTTTTATTTTTTCTATTTTAGTTATTGTGAGAGGTGAAATCAAACATAAATGAAAAGGAAGATAAAATGATAGTTATAAACCTCCAAA
Source organism: Chamaecyparis obtusa (assembly GCA_027943335.1). Classification (NCBI taxonomy): domain Eukaryota; kingdom Viridiplantae; phylum Streptophyta; class Pinopsida; order Cupressales; family Cupressaceae; genus Chamaecyparis; species Chamaecyparis obtusa. The sequence goes on from BSBK01000598.1 coordinate 919,512, forward strand.
TGAAATCACAAATACTAAACTAGTGTAGAACATCATTGTGGATGGAATGTGTTTTCTCAACTAATGTATGAGATGTTTGTTACTTTGTGTGGCAATATCTACTTGCTCAATTCAAGATGTTTAAGTAGAGGATTATTCTCCGATTTTTAAAAAAATTGAGAGGAAATTGAATGCTAGGTCTTATTTGGGCATGATGGGAGATGTTGAAATCAATTTTCCAATTGGATGGAGGTGACTAGGTAGTCAACTCATTTGATTGGTGATTACACAATTATTTGATTTCTTAATTAATTTATCAGCTTGAGTTAGCCAAATCGATTGACTTGTCAATGGATTTGATTGGTAAGAGAATAGTCAAATCGAGTATTTAGTTAATTATTTTGACTAGATATTTTTTCTTGGTGAATTGAGATTTCCTAGTGGACACTTTCATTCATTAATCATAAAAAGATAATACTGCTAAATATAGAGATTGGATGAAACACCCCTGCAATTAGCTAGGCTAATTATCACTTCATTTTGATGAATAGGAAGGACAACCATTAGAGTGAATTTTCCATCAAATGTGAAATGTCTAAAAATTCTTTTCAAATTGTCATTCTTGATGCAGCTAAGGACATGAGGGACCTAAAAGAAGTCAATGTGATCCTTGCAAAATGAGTTACACAATAGAAGCAATAAAGAACAAGAGAGAAGAATGCATGATCAGGCTTCAATTAACATGAAATTCTGTACAATGAATCTGCAACATGGAGTCTTACATTCCAAGCATACATGCATGTTAGTGGAACCTTTAAGATGTTATCTTTTTATACTATCTATTACGAGCTGCAATTAAAATTCCTCCTCAAAACTACTCCTCTAAGGATCAATTACAACAACTTATTAAGCCTTCACAAGCATCAAGTCTTCCTGAGAAAGATTACATTCTCCAAGAATAGGAAAATGTATTACGTTATAGGTTAGGACCTAAATCATAAGAATATACCATTGTAATACCCCAAAAATGGGCTATAGGTTCTTTAACCTCTTATATTGACACATCGAACAAAATCGACATCAAAGTCCTAACCTAAGGCACATCTAAACATCATCGAATCCTAATTGATTATCCTAAATTTTGCATCGAGGAATATTCCTAGTAATATTCCTAATTATCATAATTATCTTTGATTTAATGATTATTTGGCGATAAATCCTATTTATCCTAAAGTTTGATTAATTGAATATTCTTAATATTTAATTAATTAGATTTAATTCTACCACTTAATTATTTAATTGAAGTTAATTATATTTATTCCTAAATTGTATTATTTAAATGTTGACGATAAATCCAAAATCCTATGAATAATTGATTAAATTCTTATTTAATTAATTAAAGCAAGTTGTCAATTTTTAATAATATTGTTTTTAAATAAAAGTTTGAAAAATAATTGATTAACCCATAAATCAATTGTTTTATTTTTCAAAATCAGTTAAGTTGGAAATAAATCACTTTAATTATTAAATTAATTCATATTAAAACATGCACAATCAAGAAAAGCAGACAACTATCAATTATCAATTAAAGCTAAACTCTATTTTGAGTTGAACTCTGCTTTTGCATGTTTTTGTGAGTTAAATATCTTTTATTTAAAAATAACTCAAAAATCAAGCTGAGTTATTTGAGTGATTTATGGCTTTTCTCATGCACCTCCAAAGCCCTGGATTTCTATAAATTAAGGCTTTAGTTCTTCACAAATCATCCACAGAATCTCATAATTTTGCATAATCATGCTGAAGAATTGCTATCTGGAGAATCAAAGCTTATTGTGAATCAAGGCTATTGTGAGATCAATTTGGTTTTTACATTCATTTAGTTTTCATATCATATCATTGTTAAATCAATTCATAGCATATCAGTTTTTACATATCATAGATTTCATATCAAGTTTTATCATTCTTATTGCATCTAAAAAAAATTAAAAAAAATAGATTAATTGCATTCATAGTTTATATCAATTTTGCATTCAAATCCTTCATTTAGGTGTCATCAAGGTTATTGATCTCGATAACAATCTGAGAACATCATACTCGCACCTATTAGAAGGCAGTAAATCACCTGGTTAGTTTAGCTTTCATTTATTGCATGATTTTGATTATTGCTAACCTCTAATGTTTTACTGAAGTGTTGTGTCTACAGATCAGGTACAATTTTCACACACACAACCATTGCATGATCTATCATAACATGTGAATTGACAAGAAGGTTGGTCATATGTCAGGGAACATTGAGATAACATCCATGAAGCTTCACCGACTGGGAAAATCCTTTGCAAGATCAAAAAACATAGACTGACTGTAAAACGTGAAGAACAATGAAGTCCTGCCAAGAATCTAAGACATCTCAAGAATGAAGAAACCAATCAAGGTGTGAATCTAAATTAAGGTAAAACATGATGCTATGAATACTCCACGAGGTGCACAACAAAAACTAATCCAAAGTATAGGAATGCTGAAACAAACTCAATGATTGACAAACTAAAGAACAAGAAAATAAAATATTTTTTGTTGATGCAAGATTTCTAAGAACCCAAGATTCTCTTGCATCAATTCTAGAGGATGTATTTCTTAGACCTGTCGTTGATGCTTGAGATCAATATAGATGTGAATCCATGAAGATCTATCAAATTATTGCCATTGAAATCTCCTACTCAATGAGGGTATTGCATCCCTTCTAATCCTCAATGGATTTCAAAATGATGCTTAGTTAATGTCATAGTCTATTTATGTGCATCCAACTTTTTGACTATGAGCCCTCAAAGCAAGTAGGAGAAAATAAAGTTGATGAGGTGCCAAAAAAGAAAAGACAAAAGAAATAAAAATATCAGAGGCCCTACTATGCCCCTATTCTCAAGAGCACACCTCTTGAAATTGGTGACATGATTTTGGGTCATATCAATATGCAGGGATTTCAGACATTGATGGAAGTTGAGGATAGAACCATGATGGAAACACAAGTTCTTGATAGCGGTCTAGCTCGAGCAGGAGGTCATCCGATATCCGTGCAGTGCTTGGAGCTAGTATTGGAATGCATGAAAGCATATCACCCCAACACTCGAGAGGTACTTAGAATGTCACCAGAAGCAACATCTATGGTACAATAGTATGGTAGCTATTTTATATAGTTTTAGAAATTCCATTTTGATAGTAAAGGGTATGCTATAAATGAATTAAAACTTAGCTCTTGTTGTAATCATTTTCCTAACCTTGAGGACTAGTTCTAGGAAGATTGTGAAGATGATTTGATTTAGGAGGAGAGACTGGATGAGGCTTACAGTCCAAAAAATTATTGATTTCAAAATAGATATTGATGTAACCAACATTGAAGATGATCAACTATCCTTGATAAACTCATTCAACTATGAGAAAATACAACTTCTATAATTTCCACCAATAGATTGGTCGATCCTAGAATTGAAAAATTTAAACGAGAGGACAACTGATGTAATTAAAAGAACTAAGGAGTGGGTAAGAAAGAAAAGACTTGAAGCTATAGCTACTCGACTCCCAAGAAGAAAAGGTAACTCAACAAAGAAAAATAATAGCCAAGGTGCTTCTTCTTCTTCCTTGCTACTAGAGCCTATTTCAAGTAAAAATACATAACATGCCACTTTAGGAAACATAGGGGGTAGTGAAGATCTGAATAGACCAAGTAATCTTACTAAAGCATGTGAAGTTGATTTTGCAGTGAAGAAAAAGAGAACTAGGTCCAAAGAGAAAGGGATAAACACAACTCAAGGAGAGGGAAGGAAAAATGAAAATATCCTCCCTAAAGAACCTCCTAGAAAAGATGAGAAGCCCATTCCTTTTGTCCTATCACCTATGATCATGGTGTCTCCTCCATGTAATGACTTTGTTCCACCCGGGGTACCAATGATAGATATCACTCAAGGTGATGATCATATGCCACTGATGCCTAACCTGGTGATGTCCTTAAAACCATCATTTATCAACATATAAGAATCTTTATAGGCATGTTCCTCCTCTTGGTTACAAGTGAAAAAAGGGTAATAAAAGTGGTGCCTCCTGATCTAGATGTAGTTGCAAATATCCTTCAAAAATCATAAAAAGTGAAGAAGACAAAGGTTATGTCCAGGTTTGCAGTTGATACATTATCAGGGGACCTTTGTGTTGAGGTGGCCAAACCAATTAAAAAAAATAATGTTGAAGAGGATAGTGAATGTGATTTTAGCATTAATAAGATAGATTTTGGTCTACCATCAACCGAGAGAAATATTCACAACTTTGTAATATTTGCAGCCCAACTAGTACAAAGTATCAGAAAAGAGAAGCAATCAAAAGGGAAACTCAAAAATCAAATACAGTTTCTAGTATCTTATATTAACTCTATAGCTAATTCCTCTGATGTGTCTATGACAACCTCTACACTAGCCCTTATAGGTCCAGAAGGCATCCTTGAGAGGGAGGTTGTTAAAAATATGAACAAGCATCAAGCTCATAGAAAAATGATAGAAGCATGGATCAACCAAATGAGAAAAGAAGCTTCAGACTTTGTGATTGGAGTGAAGGATGTCTATGAGAGGATCCTCTTACAAGAACAAGAGATCACAAATGAGTTAGAAATGACAAAAGAATAGAAGGTGGCTTGGCATGGTGTGGTAGATGAGCTCCAGGAAATGTCAAAATATTATTTGAATACTTTGATCATTGAAAAACATTTTCTCTAATCCAAATGACAATCAATTGAGTATGTGGTGCAAAAGCATTAACTAGAAAGTGTTGAATATCAATCGAGGTTTGACTGAATATGAGAAATTATTAGCTACTTGTGAACATGCAAGAATGAAGATATTAGAAGAAGTTGTCACTATTGTCACAGGTGAAACTACAGTAAAGGACCTCCAACATATTGATTGTAAAGTCCTCCTGGCTATGTTCATTGATAGAATTAACTTAGAGGTAGAGAATAGGGTGTCAGATGTAGATACATCAAAGAAACTGAGTTTTGTTTCAGTCACTTTTGCAGATTAAGATATATCAGCTTACCAACGAGAATTGATAGAAATATAGGACAAGTATTTCACTTCAAAATTAAGGATGGAAAATGTTTTTATTCCTAGTTATGAGCCTATGTCAGTGATTCTCAATGCATAGAGAGCTTTAAAAACTAAATCAACTGGTTCACATGGCTAAATCTTCACTTCTATCTATTTCCAGAGTTCCAACATAATTTCAAGACTCAACAACATTGTCTTTCTTCTTGTATAATTTGTTTTCTTTAAGCTTAGTGATTTTTTCCTTATGTTTGGTTAATTTTGTAAATGTTAATTAACCAACTCTTTTCATGCAAAACTTAGGGGTTAATTAACCTTGTTCAAAACACCTAAAAGAAAGTTGGTTATTAACCCAGGAATTTTGGTAGTTACAAGAATGCTAGTCTATATAAGGATGTAAAGGCATTGTTTAAGGGACTTTTTTTCGGCACTTTGTGAATTTGGGAGTTGTCATATTAGTGAGGTAGTATAGCTTCATAATTGAATACAAAGCAATTTTTGGAAATATTTTCAATCTTTGTAATGTTTTTATTTGTTCTTATTTATGTTCATTTTATGAGAATATAGCATCTTTTAAATAATCTCTTGTTTTAAGAAGGCAAATTGTCATGGTATTTGAGCTACGTCATAACATATATTTCATTGGTATGTTAGGAATGTGTGAGTTTTAATAATCAAATTTTAATTATTGGTTATGTTTATGTGTAGTCTTTGATTCTCAATGGTGAAAGTAAACAAGTTCTTCCTAATAAATTCTTGGTAATTGTTTGTATATTATTTACCAAGAGACTCAAGAAGTAAATCTCTATTTTTGTAAGTTATTTTCTCAAAAATAAAAAATATAAAATCAAATGAGGGAGCTACCCCTCTAAACATAGAGGAAGATCATAATCTTGAAAATTATCTATCCAACTGTTGTAATCAGGTTGTCACTATTCTATTGGGATTTTTGTTGAAAATATTCAAGTGAAAAATCTGTTTACCAAAAAGACTTTTCCCCAAAAGGAAACCATAGGTTTTTGGGTTTGGAGGGAGAAATACACCCATATTTTCTCTTCTTTCTCAACTCCTAGTAGGTCTTCAAAAATGAAAGAGCAACCGTACAAAGATATTATATTTTTCTTACAATTTAGAGAACAAATGAAACTAAAAGAATTAGTTAATCTATCCCCCTTAATACTTCTTTCATCTTACTTCAAACTCCCTCCACCTCATGATAGGGATGAATATCAATGTGAGGCAATTAATTCTCTCCAATACAATCTGTCAATTGTCCTTGTGAGCCACCACCACCCCTAAACGAATTATTTTTAGATCTTTCCATATCTATTGATCACCCCTTTGCATTAAATTTGTTGTGAACTTGGAGTATTTGTTTGCCTTCATGTTTCCTTTATGGTTTATGTGAGAAATTTTTTAAAAATTGAATATAGGTAGCCAATATTGATTTTCATAGTTTATCGAGCTTCCAGTTCTCTGCTCCTCATTTAATCAGTGCATTCATTATGATTTGAGAATCTCCCTCCAAATGAAGTAATGAATATAACAATCTCTTTGCCAATTTCACTACTAGGGAAACCTCTTTTGTTTCCTCTTTTTTATTTGTGCCTATATCAAGCCTTTGCATACACCATGCCAAAATGTTTCCATTCCAATCTCTAGCAACACAACTTGCTCCTAACAAACCTAGATTCCCCTTTGATGTGCCATTAAAGCTACTTTCCATCCAACCATTATTTGGTACTGACCACTCCATCAAACTATCCCTATTAGTTGGTGGAGTAATCCATTTCAACTCATTAATAGGCCTCTATTACTTGATGACTTAAAACTTGATCTTTTGATTCATATTGGAAAGAAAATCAACACTTTTTATACACACACAAAAAAGAGGTTGAGAAATCACATTCTATTTTATGTCCTATATGTCAAGAAAAACATAATAGTGAAGAGTGTTCATATAATAAAACCAAAATTTCTTCTTTCAAAGATTCTAGTAGACTTGATACTTTACAACTTCTTCTAGTAGATGTGATAGATGTTGAATATACAAAGGAAATAATTTATTATATGGCTTGAGTAAAATAGGCCTTGGTCACCACAAGCTATGTCCTTAGGAATGATGAATGACTTTCATGCACCATGCATTATAGGGCCTAGTAGTCAGTGTTGGATCACTTGAAAATTTTCTTTTTAAATCTTGGAAAAGTGCAATATTTCTACGTTTGGTGAAATAGAAACCTTATATTTGACAAATTATGATAAAAATCCTTTAAAATGAATAAAAAGACATTCTTCTCTATTTCACAGGTCCTCAAAACATCAACTACGAAATAGCAAAATTTTTCCATTACGCTGGAGTATGGATAAGCACATGCGAGATAGTGATTTTTTTCTATTTTGCAAGCCATATTGATAAAAGTTGAATTTTTTCATTTGACCAGGTAGAGTCCCTAAACACCCTATTATTTCTCTCTTTCCATGGACTCCAAGCAATATGTGGCATCATAAGAGACCAAATAAGGGATACGACATGATTAGATGAAGGAGAGATCCATTAGATCCAACAATCCACAAAGGAATCAGAGAAAACCCAAGATAATGACCATAACTCCAAGAAGTGATCCAACTCATCTTTGGCAAAGGAACAATTAAAAAGAACATGGAAATAATCCTCCTTAGCCTACATACAAATGTAACATCTATTTGGGATAGCCATGCCTCTCCTTTGAAGATTATCAAAAGTGAGAATTTTATTTTGAACCTGTAGCCATTTAAAAGAGATGTTAATTCTAGGAACAAGTTTAGGATTCCAAATAAGGGTCCAAAAAGGTTGAGGCATTAATTCTTTGGTGATCATCTTAAAAGCTCCAAAAAATAAAAAATTTTCATTAGAAGAATCTTCCCAAATAAGACTATCTGGGGGAGTAGACCTTGGGATATGGATCTAGATGAAAGAAGAACCTACAGGCCATGAAGAATCACATCCATAAAAAATAAATAACACTTGGAATAATTAGGAATATAATTAGCTACCACATACCAAATTTATAGATGTAAGTATCTTTCTAGGTAACCCAAAGAAAGAGAGCCAAAGGGGAATCCCCAATCCACCAATCATCCCAAAATCTAGTTGATCTTCCATCTCCTAGAAGCCATTTTGAACCATAATTAATTAACTTCTTGGACTCTAAGATAGGATTGAAAAGTGTAGATCATTGGGCAATAGGAGTATTATCGCACACCATTTCCCTAGTATTCTCAAACCTTTTCCAATATTTACTATGAATCATAGTAATCCATTCATTATCCTCAAAGATACACCTCTATAATTTATTAGCTAGGGGGGCACTGTTGAATTCCTTGATTTTCTTGATAGCCAAACCACCAAGGTTTCACACTCTACATACCTAATCACAAGAAAAAAGATGAAGTATAGTTTTAGATTCAGTCTCTGACTAGAGGAAATTCATTTGAATCTACTCCCTTTTTAAAGAGAATTTCTTCAGGACTTTAAAAATACTCATAGAATACATTGAGAGATACTAAAAGGAAGCCTTAATGAGTTGAATCTTTCCTTCAAGTGACTCAAGATATTACCTTTCCAACTAGCCAATTTCAACTAAAATATTTCAACAAGCTTACCCCAAAAGGAGCTAGGAGCTTCATTCACACAAAGAGGCATTCCCAGATAAGTAGAAGGAAAAGATTTAACCTTACAACCCAGAATATGTGTGATTCTCATCTGTCTCCTCTCTAATATGTTAAGGAAGATAATTTAACTCTTAGATAGACTAATCCATTGATGAAAAGAAAGGTCATAAAGGATAAGGGAGTTTTTCAAATAGGTAGCTTCTTCTATAGAAATTTTCTCCATCATCAAAGTATCATCCACAAATTCTTGGTGACAACAAACCTGATCAGCCAAGGTCGGGGAAAGACCCTTTAAATTCTTGATCCTTACCTAATTCTGAATGAATCTTCCAAATGATTCAGTCATCAGAATGAAAAGAAAGGAGGATATAGGATCCCCCTACCTTAGCTCCTTGGAGGAGGAAAATAAGCTAGAGGGAGAACCATTAACAATAACTAAATGCTTGGGAGTAGTAACCAACTGCATCAAGATTTTCAAGCATGAGGCATTAAACGAAAAGGCCAATAAGACTTTACACAAGACGTTATAATTAACTCTTTCATAAGTTTTAAGAAGATCCATATTTAAAAGGGAAAATGACTTCTTATTAACAGATAGAGAATGTGTGTTCTCATGAACTGTAATAATTGAATCCAATATTTTTCTACCAGGGACAAACCCATTCTGTTTTAACATTATTTCAATTGTTGCACCATAAAATCCATTCATTTAATTATTTATTAAAGCTCTAGTTTTATCAATGCAAGTGACCCGTATGCCTCCAAATCCCAATTGAACCTTGGAGGCTTAGGTCTAATAATTTATCTATTCTATAAACCCCCAATAAATATTTTAAATCATACATTCTAACATCTTTTGATAATCATTCATCAAGTAGAGAGGAGAGGGAGAAACATTATTGTTGGAGTTAAGTATTAATTATGTTAATTAATCTTTACTCCCTTCTTAAGATGTCAACTTCCTTTTGCTTTAGTTAAAAGCACATGCACTAGTTGTTCTAAACTCATGCATTAGTCATGTAATAGTTAAACTGATTATTACATGCACTAGACTTTGCCTTTCAAGGCTTTCGATCTCCTTTATAAGGATGATCCATTGTACATTCTATTCATTCACTAATTGAGGATATTTTCTTCTTCATATTTTTGAGTCAATCCCTTGCCCTCTTCTTGTCTCTACTTCCTTGTAACAGGTGATCTTCGGGTTTTGTGGATTTGTATTGCTCAAATCCTACAATTATTTTCATTTTCAATGAGCATTATCAAACAAAACCTACTACAATTTAGCTATTTTTACATGCAATAGAAACACACTCAGTCATATATCATTTGCATTATAGTTATGACATCAACAATCAATATATAGTAAGAGAAGGAATAAATCTTCAATAAAATCTTCATTTTTTTAACATAAAATAATATAGAACAAAGAAAGACTAGGTACATTTCAAAGAATTCTAACAAGTATAATAATAAATATAACAATATATATATCTATATATAATATATAGATATATATATTCTCAGATTTATGAACGAGAACTATACTTTCAAAATCTTTTATATTCATGCAAATGGAACGGATGTTAGAAATATTAAGATTTTGCAAAATCAGCTCTGTTCATTATCTAACACTTTATCTCAGTTTTAGATCATATGATTTGTCTCTTTGGTATGGCACCTAGAAATGGATTAACAAAGGTATACTCTCTAATCTTCCTGAAAGATATGTTAGACTAATCTAAAGGACTAACAAATTTGTTCAGTTAAGTATTCTG